>CM023458.1:38982950-39420215 GCA_013339765.2 Haemaphysalis longicornis
AATCTCGGGGTATTCCGGCAAAAAACTTTCGTGTTACAAATTAAAACCCGAAAACGAACAACCCTAACTGTGTAACATACTCTTTAGTGCTAAAGGTTGCTTCACAGCAAGAAGACCCTGTGTGCAGGGGTGCACCCTTTACAGGCTGCTTTCCTCGTTCGTTGTACTGGCGTCATTTCCGTGACGGTTATGACAGGGTGTCTAGCGACCGGGAAAACCGGGAAAACCGGGAAAAGTCAGGGAATTTTTAGCCACCGGGAAAAGTCAGGAAATTGTCAGGGAATTTTTGAATCAAGTAGTACCAGTCAGGGAAAACCACTTTGGGGCCTGTCCACACAGTTTTAGAATAGGGGAAACCAGTCGAACGCAACGCGAACGCAAACCGCGCGACGAAAGCGTGAACTGCATGAAACGTTTTCTGGTTTTTCTGCAAGGGAAAACGCGGCGCGTACGCCCGAGGCGCGCTGACGCCGCCGCGGAAACCTCCCGCACGGTGCGTGCCGAGCGGCAGGCGGTGGCAACATGGCGGCAGCACCGGCCGCGGAGTAGTGCGGTAGCTCCAACGGCCGCTTCTGACCACTTTAAAATGCTACTCAAGGCACAAACGCACTCGCTTGTGCAGGAAAGGAGCCACCGCAGGCACGAAATCGTCGACGCGGCCGTGAAAATACCGCGTACGAATCACGTGCAGAAATTCGCCGTGCGGTCCACGGACCTGGCTTAGGTTGCTGGGTTTATTTGCGGCAGAGGGACGTCTAGGTGGTGCCCAAATCGCACGCAAAACGGGCCTTTTCTCCAGCGAATTTTAAAAGGCAGCGTTTTTGGGGGCTAATTTTGAAAGAACTTCCTTATGACATCAGGAGCCAGAATTACATAATCAAAAGAAACATGGTTTAGCGCGAACCCAGTGAACCGCATGGGGTGTTTTCTGCTCGCGAAAACGCGCCGCGCACATCACAGGCGCGCTGACGCTGCCGTGGAACTACCCGCACGCTGCGCGTGGTGCTGCCGGCGGCGGCAACATGGCGGCGGCTTCGGCCGCGAAGTGGTGACGGGGAGCTCGAGCGACCGCTTCTAAGCGCTCTCTAAAATGCCGCACAAGGCACGCACGAAGTTGCTCGTGAGGTAAAGGAGCTTATAATGTGGGCGAAAACGGTACAATAAAACGTCATTCGCGCCGCTACTGAAAGGGCCCATGCAATACCTGCCGTGGAGGTAAGCCTTAAAGGAGCCATGAAGAGAAAATACAACTTCATTTAATTTGAAAGAACTAGGATTCAGTATCTCACTCAGCTCCATTAAAGCCACAAAAGGTGTTTTTTAACGAAAGAAAAGCAAGAAGTATTTAAAAACTTTCAAATATTGCGCCACAGTGACGTGTTATGAGCAACAATGATGTCATACGGGCCAACAATAAAACATAATTTTCAGTTCGTTAACTGCACGTTAGCATTCAAGTGATGCGGTCAAATGGAACTAGAGGCCCCATTACAGACGTCCAGTCATGTGTCGTCGCGACAGGTCAGTTAGGCGGCCGCCAATCGCACAAACAAGGTTCCGTGACGTCATAGAAAAGTTGCGGGAAATTGGCTAGGGGGTCGCGACTGCTTCACATGTTTTCTTTAATATCTCCGTTATTTGTTCGAAGATTGCGATGATATTGGTATCCTTGTTATCGGGACTAAGTAGTCTTTCTAATAAACCCAACTTGTACTTTGTCTTCATGGCTCCTTTAACAAACATGTCCGACGGAGCCAGCAGGCTGCCTCGAGAGCTTCGAAACTGCCGCCGTGAGGTGCGCGGCTCCCCATTGGCGCAAGTCGTCAGGCTCCTCCCACTGCCGCGCGCGCGACGCGCGTCATTTTCTGAGCGAGGCAGAAGCTGCCGCGTGCGCAATCGTCGACGCGGGCGTCAAAAAATCGCACGCGCAACGCGCACGCGCAACGCACCATGCCGTTCACGTTGCATGTCAAGCCAGGACAATCAAGAAAAAAAGCAAAAGGTGCTTGCTGAAGCGCAACTTGAAGTTTCTATCCCGCCAGATGAAATAAACTCTGAAGCCGTAACTGAAGGCAAGCAAACCTCAATGAGCAAACTGAAATTAATCAAAGTGCATTTTGAGAATTAGGGCACTTGCAACAAATGTGTTTTTCCGTATGATCGAATGTCTTTTCTCTACGCTTTTTATATGCTTCACGGACCGTTTCCACAAAATGGCGCGTGTTGTATTGGTCAGGGAATTTCAACTAAAATGGTCATGGAAAACCTGGAAAAGTCAGGGAAATTGAATTACGAAATTTGCTAGACACCCTGAGTGAAATCTTAGTGTATCCGGGAATAAAACACTTTCGTGTTAAAAAAAAAAAAACGCCAGTCCCGCGCCTCTGAAATCGGCTGAAACAGTGAAGCTGACTTCGGCCCGCTGCCGGCTACCTCCCGCAGAGGATGGAGGGGGAGGGGGGTCGCTCACAACGCCATTCGCCGCTGTATGTGTGTGCTTGAAGCTTATCAGCGGATGTCTGGTAGTTTATCGGTGCATGTATGTAGGGTATGGAGGGTAGTAGTGCGCCGTGCGCCCAGTGCGTCAGCCGAGATGGCGCCCTAGATGGCTGTCGCATCGTGGCGGGCCGGCAGTTGGCGCGTACGGTCGAAGAAGTACGGCCCCTCACGGTCGTGTACGGCAACCTTTCGTGTGACTACGGTAGTGGTTTGGCGTTTCTGGCGAAAAGCAAAAAAGCCCGCGTGTACGAGATTTCGGCGCACAATGAAGATCCCCAGGTGGTCAAAATTAATGCGGAGTCCTCCACTGCGGCGCGCCTCATCGCCTGCGTTGTGTCGACGCAATAAACCCAACAATCAATCAATCAAAATTAATCCGGAGTCCTCCACTGCGGCGCGCCTCATCACCTGCGTTGCGTCGGCACGTTAAACGCCACAATCAGTCATCATCATTTGCCATTTTTGGCTCGCTGGCGGCCACCTCCCGCAGGGGCGGGGGTCGCTAACAACGCCACTCGCCGCTGCATGTATGTAGTCGAAGCTCACCCACGGAGGTCTGGTAGTTTAGTGGTGTATATATTCGCCGCGAGCTCGACATGTAGGTGGCGCAGCGTCGCGCTGCTAGTGTGGATGCTCCGCTGAGCGGCCCGTAAGAATGCACACTGTGGGCGCGCTTCGTGCCTTTTTCCCGCCGTATGTGCCACGAAAGGTGCAAACAAGAGTGGTATGCTGTAGTTTGGTTCCTCAACGTTCAATGTATAGCATGGAAGCGGCAGTCAGTTTTCATTAGGGAGTTTTAGTATAGCGTTTTAGCTGTAGCGTTAACGTTTTGCGGGCCGCAATCGCGAACGGATAGCGCCTCGTTATGCTACGGTTAGCGTGCCCGCTAACGCTATGGGCGCGCTAAAGTGGTGCTTTCCGCTATACTAAAACTCTCTATTACTACGCCAAAAAAAGTGACGACTCATCGGGAATCTCAGAATGGCCGTAATTGTGACAATGAACTTGTACGCTGTGGCTCGTAGCAAGCTCGATCTGTCCAGACTATGGCTTTGAGCCTTCAACAAAAGCATAAATAGAAACAAATCATAAAGCCTCGATCTCTGAAATTCAGTTTACAACGGCAATCTCAATCGCTTTCACTGGTAGCATGATGCATTCTTGCATTTGTGGGATGCCCTGAAATGGTAACACTACTCAACTGCCCCGAAATTCTTTCTAAGAGCTTACGATATTTTTTGTGTGTTCAAAAGGCAACATAAAATTACTGAATTTTGATCAGCGCATAAATATAAATGTAACCGCTCTAACGGGTCTTTTAAATGAAATTTTAACGACTCTGAAGGAAGGTTTGATGAATAACGGTTTCGGATCAATTATTTACGGCTTTCGTCGCAAATGAACTTGCGAATTGAATTGTCAACGCACGCAGTACAATCAACATCTCATGTTTAGCTAGGTTTTCGCAAAGTGACAAGCAGGTTTACAGTGTGCAAACCAAGCTTCTGGGACCTCACAGTGAGCACAAATTTTCTGTTACGGCGGCTCTGTTGACCATTTGCGTTCCTTTTAAAATCTAACAGGTGCCTGGAACAGCGAGATGTGTTTGCATAAGGTCGCTTACGAACCCTAAAGATGGCAATAAATGAAGTTGTGCTGTTGTAGATGTAGTAAAACATTTCCTTTTTATTTCTCGATGCGAATCAGCGCAACGGGTTCCCGGTAACTACTTTGTTTTTTAAACTGAATATTGCCTTTGTCTTGGCATTACAATTCTTGAGGATTGGTTAAAAAATGAAATTCTGTGCATTTAGTTTTTCTTCGGGAAGAGGGGGGGAAGGGGGGTCCTGGCAACGTTTCAAGAGCAGCGAGAAGAGAACGCTTGTAACGCGAAAAGCCAAACTATGGTTATCAGTATTACTTACAATCGAAACTACACTAGGCGTCGTGTTCTGTAGCGGTGAAAAAGCAGTACGTATTTTTAAAACTGATGAACCCCCCTTTGGTCCGGGATTGTCCAGGAATTGTGGCTCGCCTTTTTCAAAATTGTATTGAAAGCAAGCATTGTGGAAAAAAAAAAAAAAAAAAAAAAAAAACAGTGAGTCATGGCACACACCCCTCCCACATGTGAGCAACAACGTGCACTATATTACACGTTTTCTCCTCTTTCTTTAAACTTAGGTCCACCTTAATGACCATATTAGGCATTTGGTTATGCTGAGTGAGACACGTGTCTGGAAAAGGTGATTCATGTCGGATTTGAAAATGATATCTATGAACATGACACACGAAATGCCACATGACAGACGCAAAGTCACAACTGCGTAATTTTACCGAAGAATCCCCCTAAATACTCTTGCGCATCCATAGAAACGTATTTTAAATAATACGTAAAATTAGCAACTCGATACAGTTGAATAAATGTTTGTTCCTTCTCCTCAGTATAAACAGCGACTGTCCAAAAATGGTATTTATTTTAGAAAAGGTATGGGAAGGACACGATCACACAGGCGATTGCGGGTGTAAAATACGTGTCCGGTAATGTATGGGCGATAGCGCACGGGTCGTGTGCAGTGTAAATGTTTTGTTTGTTTCTTCTTTCTATAAGGACACAGCGCAATTTTACAAGGGTGTGGAATTTGCACGCGTATGCACAGGTCTTGTCGCTTCTTACCCGTTTCGCGTACTAAACTTTTATCCTTTAAATAATCACCACGCCACCTTCAAAAAGCACCCTTCGGCATTCCCGAAACGGCAAACGACTGCACTCAACAATAAGAAAAGTGCAGTGTGTTGAAGCAATGTTTATACCACGTTTCACACTCAAGCGGTGACCAGGGCGAAGATGTTTCGTGGAATTAAACCAGCGCATTATTAACCTGTAACGGCCGCTGATTATTGCGTTTCTAGAGGAAATGCGCAAGCAGAGGCAACTATGTCATTGCTTACTGCCAAACGAGCACACATATTGGTTGTTTTGTCGTGTGCAGCACGCGTCTTGCGCCGCCGCAACGTGAAAAAGCAGACGACGCGAGAGCGCCATCCACACTAGGAGCGGTTCGTCCCGCCGCCGCCAGGGGCCGACTGTGTTCGCGCTCGGGTCGAATAGGGGTGTGGACGTGTGCCATGAGCCGAGATGCGCACCGGGTGGCCGTCGAGGTGGTGGCGCCATCTTTCGACCCAGCTAGATACCATCGACTGGCGTGACGGGCATTGACTATAGCCCATAAACAAGCTCCGCTGTTGGAAGTGTTAGAAATTTGCTTCTCATGGTGGGAATCGAACCTGGGTCCCTCAAGTTATGAAGCCCACATCTATCCGATTGCGCCAATTCCGACATGATAGAAGCAGTGTGGTTTTAAGACTTAGGTTGCATGGGAGAAGGCTTCGCGTTTGAACCAGCTTTCTCTTTAAAAAAAGGCTCTGATATTTTTCTAAAGCATTCACCGCTTTCTTAATGTGCTTTGGGGCTGTTGGGGGGTGGTGTTCAGGTGACGGACTGGGCGGTGGACTACCACACTCCAGGTGGTGTGGACAGCAACGGGTGGCAGTATGCGGCCGACTTCCCCTTCTCCTACCACGGCTCCAAGGGCATGACTGACTACGTCCGACGACGACGCTGGTTCAGGCAAGTGTCCACCGATTGTGTATAGGAGGGCGGAGGGGAGTTTGTAATAGCGCAATCCGGCATTACGGTTGCTTCAGTTACATATGGCATGAATTCATGAATGGCATTTGTAACTCGATGCACTACCCTGTGTCAAGTTTAATTACCTAATGGCAAGCTCACCCGGTCTCAAATTAGTTGCACTCCAGGTGCAGTAAACACCTGAAGAAGCAATCTGCTCCCTGAACACCTTTTGTTAGTGCGTGTGCACGATAATAATTAACGACATGTTAATGAATCACTGGGGAATGATTATTTGTGAACTGATAATACGAAAAATAAAAGTAGTTGATCTGATGATGCGCTCAGTGGTGTAAGGTCATCGTGGGACCAGAGGTGGTCCCATACTAAACATGCAAATGGAACCACTTGTTAATAAACGGATTCATTTACTCAATCCAAACTTTGCAGCCTCTCACATGCTGCGATCGATGCCATGCTTGTGCTTTACAGCTTGGAACTGTTCAGCAACTTGTGTGCGATGTCATCTCAGTTCACTTTTTCATATGTTCACAGTGGGGTCTCTTTTGTGGGCTTTATCATCTGTGCTTCGTCTGTCTTCATGGCCATAGCAACAACCCCCGCTTCTTGCCTTTGGTGTGCCGCTTAGCTCTGTCCTCGCTCCCATAGCAATAGCACCTAAAAAAAGGGGAAGTGAGATCTATCCTGGGACGTGGGCATGCCAGTAACAAAATAGCGCTGCTTGCACTAGTGGCACAAGGCTACACTGTTGCACTTGACACGGATTTCCGAACTTGGTGCTGCAAGTTCTCCGCGACTCGCGGGCCCACATTGTTTTGTGCGCAAGCTTTCAAATCTCTCCCAAAGCGGATTACGTTAGCACGCGCTCGAACCCACGGCAACCAGCTTCACGAACTTGGTGACTGTGCTCCTGATTTCAGCCGTGAATGCTGTGAATGCGGAGAAGAGCACACCAGAGATCACGCCTCGAAGGCTAGGCAGAGTTTTCTCGAAGGTTGAGCTGCACAACGCCGAGCGCCGCCCCTCTTGAGGCACACGATCACTTGTGCTCGATATTTTTTCTTGGTATTAAAGACGACAGTCTATCTTGGGCTACTTAAACGCAGAAATTTTGGTCTGTCTGTCAGTGGCTCGATTCAGTGACTCGATTGAAGTACCTATTTTTCATCCTTCTTCAACGTTTGATGTATATACAGGTGCGACTAGTAATAGTATTGCTTTGAAGACATCTTTATTATGTTTTGTGACTAGACCTGGCTGTCTTATTCCTTTTGAGCTGAACGCGCATTTGCTCTTTTTGTCGTGCACCACACTTAGCACACTTCTGCAGTAGGAAGAGGGTTTCAGTGTGTCGTAGCGATCTTCTCAAATTAATTTATTGGTTCCAGAAAGAATTGGGCTTGCATGACTTGCATGGCAAATGCTGCTGCATTCGATTCACCGATGCTCAACTGGACACGTCAGTTTGCTGACTGCTGCTTTGCTGCTCATATTTTGTTTTATAGCTGATAGCTGAGCACCGGTTCGCTCCAATAAATGTTAAAAAAAAAAAATAAAGCCATTCCACTTAATGTGAAAGCTGTCGGAAGTGCAGAGCAGTGATTCACCATAATAAGCTGTAGCGCCGTTATTTGCTCACTGCTACCACACAATGCAATTCAAGCCCCCTGCCTGAAACTGCGCCAGCGGGAATTATGTTCTTTTTGTGCTTGCTTTTCCTCCCGCACGTGCCGGCGTTGCATTGCCACTTTTTTTCGGTTGCTATCGTAAAAACCACCGCAGCGAGCGTTCCTAACTAAATGAGTGCGAGCGCTGCCGGTTAATTACGTATATTTTGCCTCAAATGCACCTGCACTTTTCTTTGCGCTAAACAGCGGGCAGATGTAGGACAAGTGCCAGCGGTGCACGAGTTCTGAACGCTTATTACTATATAAACTGCGTGGCTTGTGGAATAAACCACTTGACTTTCGAAGCCTCTGGGTTACGCCACGATGACAGGGGCTACGACGGAACGCCGGCTCTACTTGCGTCCAGCAAGTGAGCTATGACGACAAGGCGTGGCCCTAAAGTGCTTTGCACTTAAAAGGAACCTTGTGTAGTTGTTCTTCACTGCATGACCATTTCAATAACGTTTCACACCTCCTTTCACACCTGACAGGATGTTAGACTGCATTTCTGCTATGTCTTTGTGGCGCGCGGCTGATGTGACGCCGTCTGTTGGGGGCAGGCTGTGCCGGCTGTCCACGACGGGTCCCTGGGCTGAGGTGGAGCCTATGCCTCTGCGTGATGTCTCCCTCGCTCTCGACACCCGACCTGGCAGCGTGGGCGACGGCGGGGTGGCGGTGTGGGCGGTTGCATCCGACGGCGAGGCTGTCTACCGCAAAGATGTCACGCCGGATTGCCCCCAGGTGAATGGTTCTTCGCGCTGGCTTTCTTTCGATTTGTCAGCTACACATTCTGGATTTTCTGTGTTCCCGATGTATGCAGGGTTGCCGGAACCGGGAGGGCAGGTGGGGCCAGAGCTCCCCAAGTATTTTTACTTATGGGCTCAGCCCCACCTACTTCGAGCCCCATTGAAATTTTTTGCGCAACTTACGATCTCCCGTTCCTATAAATTTGGCTGCTTCCACGATGGGATGGCAGCAAGTTTTACGTTGATAACAGTCACAGGATACGAAAGGAGCCATGGATTGCCGAACTGACACGCTCAGGCTTGTCTGCTTGGTGGCCACCAGCGCGATGGTTGAGAAACGCAACAGCTGTTTACCAAACCTGCAGTCTCGGAATGTTTTTTGTGCGGGATCACTCTGGTAGCGACTTAGCTTTGTGACACGGTAGTTAATTGCCGGGCGGGGTCGTCCTTCCTGTGGTACAAAGCAACAGAGCAAGCGCGCGGCTCCAAGTCAGGAAAGGAGACCGACTCGTCACGCTAGGCGGGTGAAGCAAGGGCTTTTCATCCGTAAGTGGAGGCGGCAAACGAAATCCACCTGATATTGATTGGTGAAGAGTGCTACCATAGTGGGTAGAAGGGGACTGGCGACCTTTGCCACCTTTAGCAGTAGTTCGTGTGTGTGCGGGCACCGAAAGGGGCAACGAAGCACGCAATGTTACCTCCAGGAGGGGCGACGGCAGCAGACAGACAAACAAACACTCCTGCGATGAATGACCAATTAGCTTTTAAAAGTGGACGAGTTTTCGGTGCGTCATTGTAAAAACCGCTTTAGGTGATTGCACCCACCAGCATTTCTGGTTTGGTGGCTAGATATGCTGGGGCCTTGAGCCTTGGTGAATGTAGCGGACAGCAAAAAACACTGCATCGGCATGCAACGGCACTTATCAATTTTAGTTCTGCACTGTTTTACCTCTCCCTCTGTGCCACGTCTTTGTCAAACCCACAAGAGTGTTGTATGCAGTACTGACGTTCACACAGGGCATGTTAGCTCTTCGAAGTGGAAGAGGAACATGGTGGGTCGACGTAAAACGCGTATGGAGGGTGTTTAGTTCGGGCCCCTCGCCTAGTTAATTAAAACCGCACTGCAACTAGATATCGCTCAGCGCAATGCCTTAGCTTCGCTTCGCCTCAGCGCAACGCCTTAGATATCGCTCAGCAGCGCAACGCCTTAGCGTAACGCTTAGCCATAGTAGGTGTTTTGCGGAACACCTTCAAGTTTGCGCATAAGAGTAAGTGAGGTGGGGGTTCACGCGACTATTTTGCACCCACCTAAGTTTGTGTGTCATTGTGGCCAATCAGTGGCCGAGTGTGAGTTAATCAATAGGCTATCCTCACTTTCAAATTGTGACGTCCCTTTTGTGGGCTGAGCTTTGGCGGTAGAACCGAAGAGTTTGGTGTTTTGCGAAAAGAGGGGAGCCCCGTTCGATGCGGGCCTTGTCCGACCTGTTTTCTGCAATCTTGACTATGAGTTTAAAGTTGTAAATTCTTTCTTTAAATAAATTGTACATTTGTACAGCTTGCTTCTTGAGGTAGCCCATCGTTTGCTACGTGCCGTCGACCACAAGCGAGCGAGTCACCGTTTCCTCTGGTCATCTTTTCAATCACTGGCGAGAGCAAGAGCCTGATGTGTGTCTTTTCTGTGGGTATGCAGCATTGCAGGGTGCCCAAATCGCATCCTCCTCTTAAGTGTTGTGCTGTGGGAGGGGAACTTTTCCAATTAGACAGCATTGTTTGTAGAGACTTCCTGGAGTAGGCGACCATGAAACGACGGGTAGATAAAAATGCAATGCTGTAGCTCGCCGAGTGCATTCTCAACTTGATTCTTGTCCTGACTTGTAAACACATTATAAATAAGCAGGCTCAGCTTGTACGAAGCTGCACTAGTCTTTTCGCTCAGAAGGCACAATGGCGGCCAGCCCTGCTAATAGACCGGCAGGCAGCGCTCACTACGGTCTGCACCGGTCTCTGCAATTATGATTAGTTCGTAATTCTGTTGAGTCTTGCTCATTTGGAAATATAAAACTCGTCACTGATACACGTTAAACTACAAATGTACAGTTTGTAGGAGCAGTTGGAGCAGTTTGTGAACTAAATTAGCCAGAAAGAAGAAGCATTGCGTATCAAAAACGCTCTTTTACATGGTTAATAGATAAAAAAGTGGGTTTTTTTTCTCTCGACCGGAACTCAGATTTGAGTAGCTTAAAAAATAAAGTACATTAAAAAATTTAAAAGGAAATTTTCGCTTCAGCTCCCCACTGAAAATATGGTTCCAGCGTCACTGGATGTGTGGCATTCAGATTCGTCAAATTGGTGTCCGCTATAATGCTGGTGTCAAAGTCGAGGTTGGATGGGTGTTGTGGGCGTGATTTCTTTGTGACATTAACCGGTGAGCTGGCAACACGAATTTTGAGGAAAACAGCGCAGAGGACGAGACAAAGTAAAGGAATGACACAACGCACGCGCTGATTAACAACTAAGCATGGTTTAATGCAGACGGCAAGTATCCACAAAGTGGAGAAAAAAAAATGGCATACCATATTATCAAAATTCTTGTCTTATGTCAGACTTCGAAGACTTATCAATATTATCATTTGACGCTATGTCAGTTTGTCAGTTTTTTCCTCGTTTCATGTTTTTTTTCTCTGTCACATTAAACTACGCTCGGTTTTTGTGGCGTTTTTTTTTTATTTACAATGTACTAACAAGCCCTTCGGCAATTCCTTCTGCAATCTTGACCTTGTCGGCGTGCGATGTCTTGCTGTTTCAATACTTCCTGCATAAATATGGTACTTGCTTCCAGCTCTTAGATGAAATGGTATGTGTTAGTTTTCACAGTAACGTGTCAAGGAATGAGATACATAATTCTTTTTTCACTACGTACATACAGTAGAAGGAGGATTTAGTGAAACAGCCAATGAAAAAAAAAAAAAATTTGACACGTCAATATCCGTCCACTGCTAACTTAAACCGGTAATAACAAAGGCTGTGGGAACATTGAAAGCTTCAAATGTTGTAAATGGAGTGGTTCTTGCGTTTTCATTTGTGTTTGATTAGAGAATTGACACTTGTCATGTTCGAATTCAGCTGTGTTGCAAAAATGTGTGCTTGTAGCAGCACCTAAATTGGCTTCAGCAACTGAACTGAGCATCTGAGAACGGGTCTTGCAAATGTCACCAAATTACAGGCGTGGAAGGGGAAATATACTTTCTATATTTTTGCTTTTTTACCATTCTCATGTATTGCTGTATGAGTGACGCTTGTAGATTGCGTTTCATGTTTTCAAAAGTATAATATACTGAAAAAAAAATACTTGGTATTCAGTTGGATATCTGAAGGCATTTTTGTAATTGTATTTAACTCAGACAGAAAATTTCACCCTTTAAAATAATTTTTTCCAACACTGAAATTCTCAGCACCTCTGTGCAGTCATGCCTCAGACGATCATATTCCCACAGAAGAGGGCTGTTGATGAAAGCTTCACAAAGCAGCTAGTCATATAAGCAAGTTCAATCAATCACTGTTATCCATCAACAATTTTAGCCTCTCTATCATCATTTGATGCTGATGCTATTGATGCTCATCTTTGCAGTTTATGATGATAATGGATGGTTGTGCCTGAGAACAATATCGCACGTTATTATCAATGACAACTTCAGCTGAAAGCTCGAGATGAAGGCGATAAGCGAAAACGCCCGCATGTTCGAGATTTCGGCGTACGTCAAAGATCCCCCAGGTGGTCAAAATTAATCTGGAGCCCTCCACTACGGCGCGCCTCATCGCCTGTGTAGAGTTGGCATGTTAAGCCCCGCAATCAATCAATCAATTAATCAATCAATGAATCAATCAATCAATCAATCAATCAAAGCTGAAGGCTCGAATTTGCAACACTCCTACATAGTTGACCATCAAACGTGTCCATTGTTTGAACCAATCAATACAGTAATTAATAGATGGATAAATGAATCAATCAGCAAAATAAATTAGAACTTCAGCTGAAGCTTCAGTCAGTCGGTTGGATTACTTAGGTCGGGTTGGGTTGGGTTGGGTTGGGTTGGTTCGGGTTGGGTTGGGTAGGCCGGCCCGAGGCTCAAATTTGCATTACCCCTGCATGGTTGGCCCTCTATAGTTAGGATGGGGTATATGTCAGCATTCGGCAGGCATTCTCAGATATTTTAATAGCAGCCTACCATTGTCCCTAAAGAAGAAAGTGTATGACAGCTGCATCTTACCGGTACTCACCTACGGGGCAGAAACTTGGAGGCTCACTAAGAGGGTTCAACTTAAATTGAGAATGACTCAGCAAGCAATGGAGCGGAAAATGATAGGTGTAACATTAAGGGACAAGAAGAGAGCGGAGTGGGTCAGGGAACAAACACGCGTTAAGGACATATCAGTAGAAATTAAGAAGAAGAAATGGACGTGGGCAGGGCATGTAATGCGAAGGCAAGATAACCATTGGTCATAAAGGGTAGCAGAGTGGGTCCCTAGAGAAGGCAAGCGTGGCAGGGGGCGGCAAAAAGTCAGATGGCCAGATGAGATCAAAAAGTTTTCGGGGATAAATTGGTCGCAGTTAGCACAGGACCGGGATAATTGGATATCTATGGGAGGGGCCTTTGCCCTGCAGTGGGCATGAGAGGCTGATGATGATCACGATGGTGATGATTACGCATCAGCCTCATGGCCCTCTCACTGTCCTCATTGCAAACCAGGGCAAGGCATGGCTGCACGTTCCAGCAGAGCAGCAGTTTGAGGCCATCACCGTCGGAGCGCGGCACCGCGTGTGGGCCATCGGCCAGGATGGCTGGGCCTACGTCCGCAACAGCATTTCGGCCGATCGCCCCACCGGTGAGCAACTTGGGATTTCTGCCTGCTTAAATCAAAGACGTGCGCGTCTTCAACATGCGACTGAGCTGCACATTTGTGTCTACATGCAAGGCGCGTGTGTGTGTGTTGTGTGTGTGTGTGTGTGCCGGTGTGCAGGTGTTTATTTGTGTATACACATTCACAAGTAAACACACCTCCGTGGTAAGAAAAGTGGAAGAACTCAGATTGCTACTTGAGAACAAATTCTCTCATGTTGTCCAATCAAGACAACGACGTGAACACTGTCAGCAGTCATTGCACGAATGTTGCCACTCAGTCAGCTCTAGCCAGAGGAGAGAAGCAGCCCTGATGCGAATTAAAGTTATCACAGAAAACCAAGGAACTCATTGAAAAGAACCGAAAAAATTTTACGTCTCCTGTGCAAGGGACAGAATAGAATTGGCCGAGTTGTTGAAATTGATCAAGTGTGTAACACAAACAAAACAAAACAAAAGTGTGTAACAAAGTGTATCAAAAGTGTGTAACACAAGTAAAACTGCCGACATCCGTGCATTCAACATTACAAAAGTTGAAGCAGTGTTGAAACATGGAGGAAGTTTGAAAGCGACTGGAAGGAAACTCGCTATTGGCAGATATAGAATGTATACACTCTGGGATGAGAATAGTGAAAAATAATCAATATCGATGAAGTGCTAAAAATAGCCGAGGTATGTTACGGAAAACTCTGCGCTGTTCACCCTAACCCAGAGACAAGTTTTGCGCTAACTGGTGTCATGCTGGTTCCTCCTGTTATAGGAGGTGAGGTAGCAGCGGTGCTCAAAACAATGAAGAAAGGCAGAGCTGCCCAAGGTGATGGCATTATGGCCGATATATTGGGCCTTGGTGGGTACATTGTGCAAACAAAGCTAGCAAACTTACCGTATTTGCACGATTCTAACTCACCCCCGGTTGTAATACGCAGGTTAGTGTACATTGGGGAAATTCAAAAATATAGCTTGCCGCCAATTCTACCACGCAGATGTGAAAAGATGACACCTCGTCAAGCCTGTTAGAAGGCATTTTATTTTAGGGGATGTTTTAGGTACACCAAAATTTATGCACATGATATTGGCGGATTGTTTTGGATTGGATTGAGTTGGATTTCGCTGTGAATTCGATTTCGCTATTGAGTGCGATTGTAATGCGCACACAAATTTTAGACCTACATTTAGCAAAAAAAAAAAGGTGCGCGTTATAATCGTGCAAACACGGTATTCTCCCAGTGCCTGAGGACTTCACAGTGCCAAAGGCATGGAAAACCGCAAGTTCAGTTTTTATCCATTAGAAAGGTGATGCCAAAGAGCTCAAAAATTACAGACCCATCAGCCTGCTCTCAGTTACCCACAAGTTATTTACAGAGGTAATTCTCAATCGCATAAGTGCGACTTTATACCTTCAACAACCGCGAGAACAGGCCGGTTTTAGAAAAAGTTTCTCAACTTCAGACCATATTCACGCTACCAAAGAGGCAGGTTGGAAAATGTTCAGAGTATAATGCACCGTTTGCACATGGCATTTGTGGATTATGAAAAAAACATTTGACTCAGTGCCCACTTCAGCAGTAATTAAGGCGTTACGTGATCACGGAGTTGACAATCCATACATTGCACTCTTCCTATATATATGCGCTGGATGCACGGGAACTACATGTCTCCATTCCTGGTAACTTTCCTACATAAAGAGTGTCCGGCAAGGAGACACATTGCCTTCACAGTTATTTACAGCTTGTTATTTATTGTTAGTTATTTATAGTTATTTAGTGGTTATTTATAGTTTGCAGACAATGTTGTCTTGTTCATGAGAGCAGTCGGAAATCGCAGAGCATGCTTCGCCAATTGTGCTTGAACGTTTGGTTGCAGGATTGAAAACGAACACGAAAAACTGAAAGGTTATGTTCAGTAAGCACTCCAAGGAACGTGACTCGAAGGAACTTCGGTAACAAAATCTTGGAAATTACACCTACCTCGGGCAAGTCGTAAGTGCTGATCCTAATCAGGAAAAGGAAATTATCTGCACAATAACCGGGGGGTGGGCCGCTCTTGGTAGGAATTCTGATATCCTGTATACCGTATTTACTTGCATAATTCGTAAAGTTTCTTTTGAAGCAGTGGTTCCGTTTAACAAATACCCATTTATCAATGCTTTGTAGTAAACCGATGTTTTGGGATATGTCTGTTGTGGAAGTACGTCATAATTTATGTAGCGGGCTAAAGCTACACTAAAGTAAATGTGACTACAAGCCTTCTCCCTTTCCATTGTGCCATGACGCAGTGCACAAGGTACTGCCAGCCCAGTAGGGTAATCTCTCATTGACTTAACGTTGTCAGCTCCTTCAGCTCTATCTTTCAAGATCCCTACTTTGCTTTTACTGTACTTGTACCTGAAACAGTTGTAAAATGCCTTAATTAATGCATCTAAGAGGATTCTGGTCAGCAGAAGCTTTGTCTTCTGCAAGCACACCATGCGCGAAGCAGGATGCCAAATCGAAGAAGGCAAAAAAATAGCAATGTTTTGATCAGGAATAGCAGATGGCTATGATGCTCTGGCCCATGTGTATTGTGACCACGTTATCCAATAATTCTAGGCATGTTCTCGCCACATTCAAGACATGTTCACTATATAAACAAATGTTTTATGGCCCCTTTGAGATGCCAGACCAGGATTTATGCTTGCAATGTGTTCTTTACCAGGTGAAAGAGCGATGGTTTCATGTGGATTTAAACCATTGGAGTTCCATCTATCCCCTGCGCAGGCGCAGGCTGGTTCCACGTGGAGCCTCCGGTGGTGGGCTCCCGCCTGACACAGATTTCAGCGGGCGACAGCACCGTCTGCGCCATCGACGACATGGGGAAACTGTGGCGACGGGCGGACGTCTTGGACGAGTATCCCGAGGGCACTGCATGGGTCTTTGTCTCGGACCACGTCCATTCCGTCTCTGTGGGACCCCAGGACCAGGTGCGTTGCAGAGTTACTCAGTATACCGTATTTTTGCGTGTATAACCAGCACCAAAAATGTGAAAATTTCAGTGGGAAAGTAGGGGTGCGGATAATACGCGGGGTTTTTCCTTTAGTGCAGCTTCACGGCAATGCGCATTGTGCAGTGAAGCTCCTATGCAGCGCCACTGACTAAGCCTTCCATGGCAGCGATTGTGTAAAACATACAAGGACAAGGAAGAAAAAACAAGCATGTGAATTGGGACTTTCGCCTGGCAGTCAGTGTATTCTACATGCTTAATGCACGCTTTTTCTGTGTTACATAATATGTGATGTGTTGCTTGAGCAGTACTTTTGGTGCAGCCTTTCCTGTATCAAATGTGTGGCCAATAGGCGAGGATGTTTTTTTCTTTTCCGGAGGGCTGAAAGTGGGGGTGCGGATTATATGCAGGGGTGGGTTATACGCGTGAAAATATGGTACACCAGCAACAAAGCTCCCCATAGGCCCTGTGTATCAAAAGCCACTCCCTGGTTGGCCCCACTGCACTGGGGGAAAACGGGGAAGCGGGGGGTAAGTAGTTGACTATCCTGCCGCATACCGATTGGTGGCTGCATTATTGCTCGAGCGTTTGCTGAGTGCTGCCGTAAGTCATAAAAGGAAAACCCTGGAAGCACAGGTGAACAGTGCCTAATTTAGCATTTCCTAATTTGAAAAGCAAGCTTTATTTTAATTACCGTATTTACCCGATTCTAACGCGCACCTTTTTTTCCGCAAAAATAGGCCGAAAAATCGCATGCGCGTTAGAATCGGATACGAAACCGAAACTGCCGAAACAGCTGAAACTTCGTTCCACCCATCGCCATCGCCATCTCAAGATGGCGCCAAAGCTTTTAGCAACAATTTTTCGGACCTAGGCGCCTAGGCTTTTCTTTCGGCGTTCACACAAGCCGTCAAATTATTCCACTTGCGTGCTTGATAACAGCAATGGCAGCAGCGGCAACGAAGGTGCGCCGCTTCCGCGGCTCCCCACGCGTCCAGAACGAGCGGTTGGCTGAAGCGTGTGCATCTGGAGAAGCTCGCGGAATGGGCATGCGAGGCGAGGGCCACGATCCCATCGAACATGGTTGAACGTTCATTCAGAAGTGTGGCATCGCACCATCGCACATCGCATCGCAACGGCACCAATGACGAGATGCGGCGGTCAGCGGAAGGCGACAAAGAGCTCTCGGAGAGCGACGAGGAGTGAGATGAGTGAGACTACGTCGGGGAATAAATCGCCCGTTTCTCTTACATTCGTTTTTCTTGCTCACAAAGTTCCTTGCGCGTTACAAGCGGAGGTGCAAGTTTTTTCGGTTTTTTGCCTGGAAAATCGGGTGCGCGTTAGAATCGGGGGCGCGTTAGAGTCGGGTAATTACGGTAAGTTTTGTTGCTAAGGAAATGTTTAGCAGAATCCAGTTTTGATCCCCTATGTGCCACGCCAATGCACTGCCCGTCATCTTCAACGAAGCGGGGGGCTCGCACCACCCAGATTCTAAAGTGCAGTTCTGGTGCAGAACTGGTGTATATTGAACAACATCGGGTTCCGCAGTAGTCGCGTGGCAACTATCATCATCATCAGGGGCTCATAGCTAACTAATGCATGTTAATAAGGGCTTGTTCTGTGAGATTCCCTTGTGAGTACAAGCCCAGAATTTCCTGTGTGCACACCGCGCCATCTATGGCTTCGCTCGGAACACTCGTATTTTTTATGCGATTGATACAACAGCTTCACGGTTCTGCCTCAGTTGCCTAGGGGTACAATCGTAAGTGTTGGAACAAACGTTGCATGTTCTGGCCCCATCAATGCTAACATTTTTCCGAGGCCCACGATTTTTTTATTGTAATATGTTCTCCTAGGTAAATTCTGCACATTATTTTCATAAGTAAAAGCAGTTTTTTTTCTTTTAGATGGGTTTGGAGGTGAGTGTGGTGTATGAACACGTTTAATTAGCATTCTGTATTGCACCAGAAGTACTGGGCTTGTACCTATCTTGGAGCAGAACATCGTTCCTGTTCGATAGACGCTTGTACGCTGCATGTTTTAAACACTTTGTAGTGGGTTCGGATGACTCGACAGTGAGAAAGAAATTGGGTGTAGAGGTGACGCTGGCTGGAGTGAATTTGGAACTACATAACAAGATTGCTGTGCAATCTTCCGGTGCTAACCTACAGGGCAGAATGGTGGGAGTCCTGTAAGCACGTTGAAAGGAAACATCGTTCAGTTTCAAGGGCCCCATGGAAAGGAAGCATTTTGGGCTTGTGGGCATAATGTAACGTCACCAGTGTGTGATAGAGGCGAAAAGCAGAAATGCCCATGTGTGCGAGATTTCGGCACACGTTAAAGATCCCCTCCAGGTGGTCAAAATTAATCCGGAGCCCTCCATTACAGCGTACCTCATCGCCTGCGTTGCGTCGGCGCGTTAAACCCCACAATCAATCAATAATGTTGGTGGGATGGCGGGTTATGTCACATGATAGCATACTGCTAGTGTGACAAACTTTTCCTCGGTGTTGCATTTCATTGCATGAGGGTGTGTGCGGAAAATGTTCAGGTCAGTTCATCAATAATGTGAGTGACAGAGAAGCACGCAGTGATAGAATTCAGGGGCTGCACAAGCTGTCTTCAAGAGTGAAGGGAGCTTGCTTTGCAGCACGGGAAGCTTTGCCAGGGATCATCATCATCATCACCAGCCTGTCTACGCCCACTGCAGGGCAAAGGCCTCTCCCATTATTCTCCAATTACCTCGGTCCTGTGCCAACTGTGACCAATATATCCCCGCAAACTTCTTGATCTCATGTGCCCATCTAACTTTCTGCCGCCCCCTGCAACGCTTGCCTTCTCTAGGGATCCACTCTGTTACCCTTAATGACCAGCGGTTATCTTGCCTTCGCATTACATGCCCTGCCCACGTCCATTTCTTCTTCTTAATTTCTGCTAATATGTCTTTAACACCAGTTTGCTCCCTGACCCACTCCGCTCTCTTCTTGTCCCTTAATGCTACACCTATCATTTTCCGCTCCATTGCCCGCTGAGTCGTTCTCAATTTAAGTTGAACCCTCTTAGTAATGGCAGGTAATAGGGATAGGGATCCGGGGTCCTCTTAGTAATAGGGATATGGCAGGTCTAAGCGGAGCCTGCCAGGTGCTGCTGCCTTGAGGGATCACGTTACTCCTCGAGTCACATGAGAATAAATTTGGCAGCCAGTGTGGACGGCAAAAGAGGAAGAATTGGGAATTACAGTGGCAAAATGCTGGTACAGCCAAACCCCGCAACAATGAAATCCCACGAGAACGAAATTCCTGCGACAACAAAATATTTTCGGATCCCCGGCAGACGTCCATAGAAGCCAAGTTATTTCATATCTCGCGGCAACGAAATGTTTTTGGGAAGCGATCCCGCATTAACGAAATTCACTGCAAGTACGGTCGGCATTTTATTTGTCCATTTGAGGCTAACAATGTCCAAAAAATGAACGCCATCCCGCCCTGCAAAAGTATGGCCACTGCCATATTTGTTTGCAGGAAAAACCATATCATCATCATCATCAGCTTGTCTACGCTCACTGCAGGGCAAAGGTCTCTCCCATAGATCTCGAATTTTGATGGTCCTGTGCTAACCACGACCAATTGACACGATTAGGTCGTTCCTATGCATGCACGCAGCACGATGACTAGCAATGAACCACTTCTTGTAGTGTGAGAGCTGAGCTGTGAAGTTTCTGCAATGTAGGGCTTGCAAAGTGATATAACCAACTTTTGGAAACAAATTTTCTGTTTTGGGGGGATTTTCGTGTCGTTTATGTTTCAATCTCGCGGCAACGAAATTCCCGAAAACATGAATTTTTCGGCTTTCATTGGCAGTTTCGTTATTGCGGGGTTCAACTGCACTGGTGGGCAGCACAACGGAATGATAAGCAGGCATCAAATTCCAGTGCTAGAGTGAACAAATGGAAACACTGAGATGGTTGGAGCACAAAGCATGCTTGGCACAGTGTACAAAGGACGTACAAGAAACGCTGCATTCCAGACATGTGCATCAGGCGAAGCAAGCCAAGCCAAGCCAAGCTTACGAGGCACAGGATTGATGTGCTCACGCATCCGTAAAGAACCAGGAACGGATCTCCAATCAGTTTTTTTAGGTTTCTATCTTTTGCAACAGGGGCAAAGCTATAGCAGAGTCCTTCAATGCCTTTCTGGTCATGAAACTTCGCCGTCACGCTATGGGAGAGCTTCGTACGCTGCTCAGGGAGGCCGCGGCGCGGCGCTGGTGTTGATCGGAGGGCAGCCGGGGGCGTGGTCAGAGCGCGTTTGGCAGGGAACGGACCACGGAGTAAGATAAAACAGACGCTCGCCGCCTTATCAGCAGTGCGCTTTCGCTTTACGTGTCGTGGGCCGCTCAAATGGACTTATGTTGTGAGTGGCAAAAAAATTTGGTGTGAACGGGCATGCTGGTACTGCATTCCTGCCTGCCGGTCTGGCTACAGAGCAGCGGCGGCCGCCCGATGCCCTCCGATCTGCGGTGGCGCCCCTCGCGGTAGCCTTTGTCCCCGTACGAAACAATGGCCGGGAGTTTCATGACCAGAGAAGCATTGAAGGACTCTGGCTATAGTGTGGGCAGTGTTACGTGGCACTGAACAGTTCAGACAATTCATTGTTGATGGTGACATGATGTAGTGTTTAGAAAGAGGTGTGGTAGATGTATTTACAGTATGTACATGGCGACCATGACAGTGCCAGCCACTCCCTCATCTTCAATGGTCGGATATGGTACCACTGTCCACCTGTGTCCCGTGATGATAATTTGTGCCTTCAACCGCTTGATACCCCAGGCGAAAAAAACAATTGGAGGCCAATTGGACCTGTCGAAACAAAATTGAGCCAAATGGAACCATTTGCATTTTCACATTTTCAAATGGTTCCATTTGAACCAATTGTGTTTTTGGCAGGTCCAAATAGTCCTCCAATTGTTTTTTTTCGCCTGAGACATTTAAAAATTCTGCATACTTGCACCGGATACGGGGACGAGTCTGTGATCCCCGCGCTTTGTTTCCGTTCCTGCCACCCAGATTTGGGCTGTGATCGATGTGATGCACAACAGGAGAGTCACCCTGAGCAAAGTGCTGGCCAGGAGGAAAGGCATCACCGAAGAAAACCCCGTGGGAAACGACTGGGAAACGGGGTGCGGGGTGAGTTGTCGACACATTTCATAACCTCTAATGTTTTTACCTTTGTAATTTTAATATATACTGCCCTGCTTTCTGTTTGGACTTTGGCCTATCACAAGCTAGTCAGTCTTGAAACATGAAGCAAGAGCGGCAGCTCACAGAAGTTCCTGCAATACCTGTGCCCCACTAGCATGTCAAATGGCTGCAGAATTAATGCAATTCAGAGCCGCTGTCAGCAGTATGAAGCGTAGCATCTTTTGCCAACAGTTGATTGAAATGGAGTTAAACTTCAGTGGAATACCTTGGAAGATAAATCATCACGTGGAAGTGTTTTCAAAATGCAAATTTTTCTTAAAGGAGTACCGACACGAAATTTTTATGTTACGTTTTTTTCGCTGCTATGTGTGCCTACCAGCCCACTAATCATAGATTGACAGATTAGACGGTCGAGCGCAGCGTAAACATTCATTTACGGCGTCGTTTATTCGTGCCAGTTTCGGTTTCGACAAAAAAACGCCGAGCGGCCGCCATGACAGCATGTATCACATGGCGTCACCATTCTTGCCGTATCGCTGCCACTCTGGAAGCGCGCGCGAGCGAGCGCATGCGCGCGTCCAGACCTGCCGAGGTCTTCGCCGTCCCCACAGGCCCGGGCAGCATGACGTCAGTCCCAAAACCATGACGTGTACACACGCCCGAGCAGCGCGCGCCAACCACAGCCAGCGCGTCGGCTTCGTCACGGGAGCCCCGACGTCGGCAGTTTGGGGCACGTAGCAGATGATGTCACGCCGGCCCGCTCTGGGCTTTCTCGTGCGGGCGAAGATTAAAATGGATTTTAAATATGTTTCGCTGAACGGTTGCTGTTGAAACTTGCTGGGAGATATCTCCTGATAAAAAGGAAGCGTTTTACATAGTTATCTCAGCTTTGAAATTTTGTGTCAGTACTCCTTTAAGTCACGCGCACTGTCTGTGCCGACGCTTCAAAACGAAACATCTGAAGGGAAGTCTGAATTTCGAAGATTAAGGTCATTCATAACAATCATTGCAGTCATTTTAATTTTTAACCCTTAAAGGGGCCATGCTGACGAAACACAAGTTTGGATCATTCGAAAGGTTGCCTCGTTAGAATCATACTGACACCACTTTCACTGCGCGCTTCGCTCAAATAAGCTGTATAATTAGGAAGTAACGGAATGGCCATGCGACCCGCTAGCTCTTTTCCCGCAACGGAACCTGTGATGTTATATGCCCAGCTGTGCAATTGGCTGGGGCGAGCATAAGCAAACGCAAATTAGGCAGGGCATATAAGGTTGTCAAACGAGCTATTTGTGCTTAAATTCAGCACACATACTTTTATAGCATTAAGAATTGTCGGGTGAACAATTAAAGCTACGAACGATCACGTAAACACTGAAGCAGTTAGTGCGGCATTTTGCCAGCTGGCACTGCCTAACACAGCTGTCGGACGCGTTGGACTTGTCTGACACAACACAGACCAACTGACGTAAGCAGCACGATCATTTACATGACCATGTGTGTCGAGTCATAACTTACATTTTATGATACATTAGTATGAACACTAATAAAAATACGGCAGGTATAGAAGTCCGACCAGAGGCAAAGTGCGAACACAGGCACTTCAACAGTATTGCAGCGCCATCTATGAAAGTGGGTGATAGACAAGATAATCAAATGGCCTTCTGTGAGACAGCTATCTTTTGTTTTAAGGCCTGCTTTGGATACATCATTGTCGACGTCATGAAAACACACGATTGAAATTATCGCTTAAAATGTTTAATTTCTTAGTAAATAAAGCATTGTTTGCTGCTGGGCAAGTGCTGATTGTACTATAAAACACTAAATCTTTCGAATAAAGCAAACTTGTATTTTGTCTGCATGGCCCCCTTAAATTATAATTGCAACATCTTCCAACCTAAAACCGTCCACACGACACCACTTGAAACCAGCGTTGCCTAAAAGAAAAAAAAAAAAAATTGCTGCGGCTCGAGCAGAATGGCTGTTGGAATATTTAAAACTCTCAGATATTGATTCAAATACCATAATGTTCGTTTCGGTGTCTATCGAATGGCACCTTTAAGAAATCAATAATCTTGAAGTATTTGGTGTTCAAAAATGAAAATATCTTTTCGTTCCGGTGAACTCAGATACAGGGAATTGACTTACAGAACTGCTCTGTTGAAAATTTCTGCAAAATACATCTTTCTCAACAGGTTAGGCATCAGATATGCCACACTTTGAGTGCCCCCAATACAACAGAAACGTGCCGTCTTCCTTCAGTAGTGACCACAGACTTAACCGCAATGCACTCTGTGTGCGATGAGGAAGCAAGAAGCGGCCTTTGGAGTGCCAATACCACCGTCACGCACCTCTCTTAACGCCCTTACAATGTGTTCATAGTTGCACACGAGCAAATGTGTACTTTTTGTATGATAGGTGAAATTGAACTGTTCTTGAAAAAGTAAAATACTAAGTAGAACCCCACGCTCTATGAGAAAGTAGTATTTCTTGTTGTAATTCTTTTTTTTTTTTTTTTTTTTTTTTTTGTAGATGAGCTGGCAGTACGTGTCTATCCGTGGCTGCACCGGTCGTGACTCCTGAAGTGTGGAGCCTCGTACGTTGAAGCTACTTTCGTCGGCTCGTCTCCGTACTTGTCTCGACATCGTCTGAGGTGATGGCTACACATTGCCGAAGAAGCTTAAACCAAAGATGACAGCACCAAAAAGGGCGGTCAGTCCTCGGTAGATAGGTATTGTTTAGACCAACTACTTTTGGTGGCTGCAGCACACGCAAGCCAAATAATCCAAGCCAAGCCGAAAACATGATCTTGCGTGACTGTTCTGGTCAAGATACTGCGGAAGTGTTCAACTCTTAAGGGCCCGTCCCTGTGTTTGTTGTTGTTGTGATGGTTCTCCTGCCAACAGATAACGGTGTCGTTTAGTGCACCTGTGACTGCAGAAGATTTTTTTCTTGCGTGTTTTGTGTGATCACGCACAGTGTGTTGGCGCATTGGCTTTTTTCTGCCAAGTAATTGCTATTAGCTGAGATATTGCCATCACCCAGCGCTGTGGCAGGCTGACTTATGTGTCACTTATTATTGTTGTTGATTGTTGAAAATTTTCTGGCAATAGAGGAAGTGTTTTTTTTTTTTCATGTGAAAATTGCCTTTAGCAAGTGTAAATGACGAGAAAAGACGTTTCATTTTTTTATTATATCTTCGTGTGGACCAAGAGGTTGAAGTATTTGTATTTGTAAGTACTTGTGATGGCAAGAATGTCATATCAGTGTACAGACTTTCTGGCTTCACTGAATGCATTGTGCAAACAAACGTTAAAGAAACCGGTTAAGATGCAATGAGAATTGTGTGACATCTCAGCAATTCTTTTTTGGCGTCCGCATTTGCAACATCAAGATGTATTTCTGTACCCAGATGCGAAATTTACGCTCAGTCGAAATACTGGAGAGGCGACGTCAGCTAACAGCCCCAGGCACTGGATTGATTAAAATTCGATTGATTAAAAAAAATTTCTGTACAGCCGATAAGGGTTTACCAATCTTGGAAAAGGTATCAGTATCTCTTCTCTCCTGTCTTTACTCATAAATCCACTTGTATTCACTTTTAAGCCTTTCCACTGTTCAGCAAGAAACGTGTTATGTGAAGTTCCTCTATAAAATTTCGGTGCAGCTGTGAGAGTGTGTGTGTGTGTGTGTGCATATAGTGAAGTGAGTGAGTGAGTAATAAAAAAATTATATTATATTATAAAGCTTGACAGCATTCTGGTTGCTCTTGCAGTTGTCAATGCAATTTTCCAGATAAATTGGATCTCGAACAGGGACTCACAGCCCTTGAGAAATATGTGAACACTTTTAAAGAGACCGGTAAAACTTGGTTTTCTTTGAGCAATGAAACCGTAATCCACGACGCCACCCTCAGAGCAATGTTCTTTTGGTTTCTGTTCAAACATGACAGCAACGCAGAAAGCCTTGTTTTCTCTTAAAACACATGGCATCTATTTAGCCTCTTTGCATAGCATATACAACTGAGTCGGCTGTTGTGCACGAGGTTTTAGTGATTTTAACGTAGCACTTTGAGTTTTCGATGAGTCCGCTCTCGCGCTACAAACTGCTAGCCTCCTGTCAGCTCAGTTGGTAGAGCGACTGCTCCAGCTAAGCGGTGGTCCTGGGTTCGAATTCTGGACCAGGACGAATTTTTCTTCAACTGCGAAGTTTGTGAGGAAGCTTTGTAGCTTTCCTTTGTAGCTGTACGGCTGCTTTGAGGTGGATGTCAAACTTTCCTTCGCAGAAACTTACTCCACTTTGGGAATTTCCCCTAAATCTGGTCGAGGTTCTAGTGTTGAGAAAAATGCCATACGAACAAAGGACGGTTAGGGGAGTCATGAAGGAAAAAAAATGAAGAAGGAAAAATGGTCCTGGCAGCAAGTCTTGTGTTAGTCCCGCTTTCTTTAGCGTCCCTCATTAGGTTGTGGTCATTTAGAAAAAGGTTCCTGACCGATTCATAGTTGGCAATCTCTGTTCTGAGCTATAATGGTGTACGTATTTCAACAGGAATGTAGCAATGATGATATGCCAAGACAAGTGGAACTGGAATTCCGCAAGGCCTCAAACTGTGTTCTCTGCTGTTGCTAACATAAACACTGTGACGTCTATGAGATGCCATCCTCACATGGGGATTGGAAGAAGCTCAGATGCCAAAGGAAACTATTTAATAAGAGGGGGCCAGCACTGCCATCTTAACTTCTGATTAGCTGTTATTGTCAAGCAAGAGGGACATACCGTAAGGACATACTAAGTTAGATGAAAAGCAATGCAAATTTATTTGGTAGGCACACCGCCACTCGAAGGGAGTAAAAAACAATAAGATTGCAGGATGCAGCACTGACATTGTTGGCCTGTTCGCATGCTGTGGCGGTCTTGGTTGATCATTTTGTTTCTACTACTATATATTTCCAAATTCCGGCTAGAAGTTGGGAGGAGATGAAGGGAGAGGGGTTTTCAAAATGGAATTACCCCAGAGCAAAGGAACTTTTCTGCGCCTCGAACGGTGTGAGAATTACAGTTTGAAATCTAGTCCACACTGGTTGCATCATCGGTTTTGAATCTTCGTCCTCAGAGACTACTAACTTCATTAGAAATGGATGTGAAAGAGAGTGTAGGGATTGTTTTAACGACTTTGTCAGCCGTGTTGTTCCACAGCAAATGTAATGCGCTGCTGAAACCATAAGCTCACTCTCTGCATCTTTCTGATATGCTCACTTGTTCTACGTATGAATTAAAAAAAAAAATCTTTCTTAGATCATTGAGGAAGTTTCGTGGCTTTCTGAGAATAATATTTAGACACATCTTTTTCTCTCTGCTGTGTGCGATCATTGAAACGTCCGAGGCATATTTATTGCAGCTTGATTACTCTTGTGATGCCCTGCTAACTCGGCCTGTAGCAAATTGAAAATAAAAAGAAATATTCTTTTAATCTGACCTATGTCAACTGATCCCTTAAAGTGATCATGTGATATGTTACATTGCACCACATGCAGTGGCAGTGCCTAAGGCATATACAAGAAAGTCTCCCGCACTCCGTAAGAAGGGGCATCGGTTCCTAGAGAGTGTTAAAGTTTAGATCAAATCTGCTGAGCAGCCAAATATGTACAATATTTTTTCACCCTGCTTTTTTTTATTTTGCTGTCTGTTATGTGGAAGTGCCTGCATGAGTTTCAAGAAAACTGCTGTTGTTTGCAAGAAACGCCATGTTTTAAAGAGGCCGCAAATGTCCAGAAAAGATTGTCTGAACAGGTATACCGGTGCAATGCGTTGGGTGGAATTTTTAAGATGCACTGTGCGTTTGTTTCACTTTGCCATTTATTTGTTCTGAATCACAGGTGTGGGTTTTGTGACAGTTGTCCGGTAATTGATGAAAAGAAGCAGCCAAGACTCATTACAGGCGCCTGTGCTGTTTCTTTTACCCACTCCAGAAACTCCTTACCCATAATTTTGGGAGAATCGTTACGCCATCGTTAAAGTGTCATCTTTACAACTCCTTGTACTGAACCTTATGATGAGTGTTATACCTGTGCTGTGTGAGCGTTTGAAAGAACATTTCAGTCGAATGACCTTCGAAATTTCAAATGCCATTAGAACTGGAAGGAGTTCCACCGATCTACACAATAGTTCCCAAAGGCAGTTGAATGTTTCCTTTTTCGGCCGTCATGTTTTGGTGTCAACATTGCTGCCCTGTTTTGGTATTGGCAAAAAAATTATTCGTATAGTTAAAATGAGCAAAAAACAAAAAAAAAACAGTTATTAGTGATTAAAATGATAACAATCTACAAGTGCACACAAAACATAAACTGACAGCCAGGTTTTTTTTTTTTTTGGCGGCGCCAGTCTTCACAGTATCAAGTTTAGGTTGTGATCGTAGAGCGAGTGATAGAAAACAAAAACAAGTGAGAAATTATGAAGATTGTGCGCTTTAAACCCCAATTTTTACTTGTAAATAATTGTTTTTGTAATTATGGCATGCACAAACTGCTCCCGAGAGAATGACCGTTCGCGTTTCAAAGGCCTTTGAAAACTTCAAAGGTTGTTGGTGGTGCTCCTTTGACTAAAATGGCATTTCAACTAAAAGCCTTTGGAAAACATCATGTAGGAGCTCAAAGGTGTCATTTGAGTCAAATTGCATCCGACTGAAAGGCCTTTGAAACGCCCGTATAGGACGGGTATAAGAGTGAAGTGAGGCATGTTTGCCCCATCCATGTTGACTCTTTTAAGGGTGTAAAAGCAAAGTGGGGCTTGTTTACACCTTTCATGTTGACTCTATGATGGGTGTAAATGTGGGCTTAATGAGAGTTGAGTGAGACATGCTTGCCCCACCCATGTTGACTCTATTAAGGGTGTAAAATCAAAGTGGGGCCTGTTTACACCTCTCATGTTGACTCTATGATGGGCGTAAATGGGGGCTTAATGAGAAGCGATAAGCCTGGAACACTGCTGCTATGCTCACGATTGTAGCCAACCTAGAAAAGCTGGGAAATGACATAAAAAATGTTGTGTTAGCGTTTCATTGCAGCGAACTAGGTTTGAACGTTTTTGCCAGTTGATTGTCATGTGTCCACGAGAAAATATTTTCTTTCACTCCTTCTCGAGTGGGTGTGACCGTGACCCACACTTTCATTATTTACCACTGAAAACAACAATAAAGAGATCTTTCTCTAGTTTCTTGTGCCTTGTTTAATTTTCCATCCATTGCAACGTTGTGCCTGACTTTTCCCCTGAACTTCAGTCTCAGAAAAAACACGTTTGCGGGGCCAGTTTTGTTTAGACTGGATGAATTATCAAGCTGTCTCTGTTACCAAACACGAGGCTACAGAGTAGGCGGAGCCTTGTTTCGATGCTTTCAAATAGCTGTTTCTTGTGCCTGTCACGAATTCAAGCGCTGCCGTGCCTATGAGCCTGAACTAGGTTGATGCGAAATTCACAAATCTAGGTGTGGTATGATGGCGGCAATGAACAAAAAAATAGAAACCTCAGGGTTATTGGTTGAAGAACTCTGTCACGGCTTTGCGTGTTGGTGGAGCTGATAGAACACGCATAGAGCACACAATCACTCGAGCACTGCTCAAGTTACGCCCTGCTAATGGGGGAAAACGACCACTACTGCTTCTTATGACTAGCAGCTCATCAAAGTTTGTGGTGATGCTGATTATTGGTACTCCGTGGCCTGTGGGCTACGAAAGCAGGAATGTTTGCTTGAAACCAGAGGCGCATCATACAGTTGAAACTTGTTACGACGAAGTAGTATCGGTACAGTAATTTAGTTCATTATCTCCGATATTCGTTGTAACAGTAGAGCTGAAAATTGGCTCAAACCAATTTGTAATCTGGCCCCCGCAAAAAACCTTCATACAAAAACGCAACTTTTAAATCTTCGAACCCATTATAAAACAAGGAGGTAACCCTTATCTTTCTCCTTGTGGCATTTTAAGCTCAACGAATCAGAACATGAAATTGGGAAATTAGTATTCCTACAGAAAAATGTTCATTTGACAAAGTAGGTCTGCGTTCCTTTTTTTTTTTCAAGAAAGGATGTGATCTTTGTCTGGTGGCTATTCACAGCACTGAGCAGGACGAAGTTTCCCACAGTGTCCACCAACAAAGGGGCCTTTTCTACTTTGCAGTTGCGGACGCCGGGAGTTTTTTTCAACCAGCTTCTCAGCCTACTGGTCAAATATTTCTTCGTTATAGCCGATAGTGCGTGCGGCTCTCACAGTTTCACTTTCGTTATAAAAGAATAAATGTCATTAAAATGAGGCGGGACCAATTCCAAAGATCGTATTTTAGTTCGCTATAGCCGGTAATTCACTATATCAGAGTTCATAATAACCAGGTTCAACTGTACTTTTAAGAAAGTGCACCAGGTCGGCCAGAACCTGGTTACACCAACGATCCTCAAACCCTGGTTTGCTGACATTTCGTTGTCTTTTGCAGCACCTAGCCAAAGGTATTACATAACCTGGAACCGCTCAAATCAAAGTTTACCTGGGTGTCTGTGAACCACTACAGCTGTGGCAACACGTGCCCGGCTGACTAGAGCATCCCTCTTTAAAAAAATGGGCGTAGCTTGCACTATTGGTGCAAGGCTACAGACACAGCTCAGCAGAGCAGATCGGCACCTAGCTGGTCCCACCCTTTCGAGGTTTTGTTAAGTTTTGCGAGGTCATGCTACGTTTTGACAGCTTTTTTGAGCCAAGTATCCGGCCTTACCATGCAAGGGCTTCAGTTTAGTTCGGTCGAGTAATCACGCAGTTGTGTCGGGGTTCAACCACATTTATTTTAAGTGCAGAGCTGCAGAGCACTTATGGGTTTGCCTTGTCATCTTACCTCAACGGTCGATGCGACTGCCAGAATCAGGTGACGCAGCGAGATAACAGACACAAGTAGAGACTTCTGTACCGGGGTTAGGGAGTCACGCCGAGGCTTCGAAAACCACGCGGTTTAAATAGTCATGACTGTTCAAACCTCGTGAAGCGCTGGCGCTTGTCATACATCTCCCCGTTCTTTAGCGCAATTAAAGAAAACTGCAGGCACATTTCAGGCGAAATCTATCTATGTGTATAACTGGCAGCCCCACGTTCATTTAGTTGGGAGTGCTCATTGGGTTGGTTTTTACGATAGTAAGCGAAAAAAGCGGCCGCACAAAGAAATGACGCGTTCGAAATGACGCAGAAAGGCTCCACCCACGCAAGAAAAAAAGTACGCGTTCGAAATGATGCAAAACAGCTCCAGCATACGAAATTAAAGCAAGCGCCAAAAGAACAGAATTCCCACTGGCGCAGTTTAAGGCAGGGGGCGCGCGAGCACTGCGAAGGAGGGAAATTTGAAATGTAGAAGTTAGCGAAATACGGTGCTGCAGCCCATTATGGCGAATCACGGCTCTGCTCTTCCGACAGCTTTCACATTGAGTGGAACGGCTTTTTTTTAATGTACAGTTATGTACAACTACGTACAGCTAGTAATAGCAGTCGTCATCGTAGTTACCCTGGTCATGTTCATCGTTGCGGATTCACATGCTTCTGTACATTAGGGCGCTACCGCGGACGTTTTGTTCCATTTCACGACGACCAACATGAGCTCTGACTGCGTCCACAATATTAAAATGTGACTTTTCTTCGTGCCTAACCCATTTTGTAAACGACTAACTTTGAGTGAGCAATCCGAGTCTACGGCGAAACTGAAACTGGAAAAGGCCAGTAGTGGCGAGTTCGGCGCTGGCGCCATCCTAAGGCGGGCCTAACTGCTCACTGTGAACTGTCTATAGGTGGTATTCACTGAAAAGTTTAGCTGTCAATTTCTTCGCTTGGCAACACTAGAACGGCTACGCACATGACCGAAGCGCCACGGACATAGCGCGGCTTGTGCCACTGCGCCCGCACGCCGCAGAAAAAGAAACACTGGCATGCGTCGTCTGCTCCCTTTCAACCAGATTTTCAACGGTGGTGTCAAGAGAGATGTTATTAATTGCACTCACATTGGAGTCAAGGCATTACATTCCGTTGGGTGGGGTAGAGTTTGGAACGTCCAACACGAATAGTGTGCTTAGCACAGACAAGTACCGCCATCCCGCGGAACCCGATGTAACCAGTGACGGTGCACTCACATGGTTGCGTGCATGCATGCGGGCACCCCAGTGAATACAAGCTATAGGGACCTAGTCTGTGGCTCTTTCTTGAGCGGAGAGCTTGTTTAATTGTACCTCCTAGGCTTGTGTCCTCCATACAGCGTTGCTACTGGCTACTATGGAGTTTTGCTTTCATCTCTTCATGTAACAAGTCGCAAATGGGCAGGAAGTGACGGCATCTGCTCATATCTCTGATAGTGTGCGCTTGTGACAACAGAATGATGAAGTTCGTCGCTGCTAGTTGGCGGTCGAGGCTTTAGCTTAAGCAAACAAAGGGCTTAGTGCATGCTGTCCCTGAAAAAAGGGCTTGTATGTATTCTCACAACGTGGTATGAATGACTGACCGTGTGGTTTCATAACTGCTCCACCGAGGTAAATCACCTCAGTGTCCGATCCATGAACTTTTCCGCTTTCACGGTATACCAGTTTTATGCTCGTGTGCCTCTCCAAACGCCACCGGCGAATTATCTTCTTGGACGCGCCAGCATCCCGCCGCTAAGCCTCGCCAAGAGTTCGGCACACTGGGCGAGCCGGCGCGACGCGCAGCTGCCGGCAGCTTCACTTCTACCTCCAGCAACATGAGTACCGTTGCACACGGCGCGACATGGTACAGATACACACAACGCTCTTTCCAGAGGTCGTAAGGGGTCGGTAGTAGCGGCGCACGCTGAGTCCGAGAGAGGGGAAGATAGAGTTTCTCCCCTGCGGCTTTTGCGTCCTTCGGGCGTGTATCTACAAGTCGCGTTCGCCGCCGCCAAAGTTTGAATCACGCCCGACAGCGAGGCTCCAGCGATCCCGCCTTCCCAAGGCATGTTGCGGCTTGTTGGGATGCGTTGGCTGTCGCTGCAAGCCTCAGGCACCGACACAGAGACGCCCACTCGAAAGGCGCACGTAGTGGAGGCTCCGCCACAAAGCACAAAAGCGCTGCTCGAAACTTGCAGCACAGCGGCGAGCTGACTCGTAACAGCAGACTTAGATTATCCCCCGATTGAGTCCACTTCTCCCGAAGAGTATCAGAATGGCGTGGGTTGGATAGACTGCTTTCGCCGGCGAAGAGGCTATTCTCGAGGTAAACCTAGCAGCTGAGAACAAAGGAAAACATGGCGCCGGCACCGCAGCTGTTGGCGGAAAGGGCCCACGCAACGTTCCCTCATCACTCAACAGAGGGCGCGAACGAGTTCGCAAGGCCCCAAAGCTCCCTCTTACTGACATAAAAGTAGTAAGGCGCCCCAAGAATAATCCTGACTTGAACAAGACCAGCCAGGCAACGCTCTTCGATAGCATCTGCTCCACGGCTGGCATCCCTCGTGAGCCGGCGGCAGAATACACTATAGGTATCAACACTCTCCGCAATGTGCTTGTGGTGAGCACCCCAAGCATATGAGCGAAGATGTACGACAGCATCACGCAGATTACGATCGGCACCTCTGCTGATGGAATCAGTACGTGCATACATCGCAACCCCCGAGGGCACGGCGAAAGGCGACATTCATAACATTCCGGACACAGACGACGAGGAAACCATAACTAGAAGCTTGGTGAACTCCCGCAACCCAACTATCCTACAGGCACGTCGCCTAGGCACCACGCACTCGGTGATTATAGCCTTCGATCATGCTGAAATGCCGTACTTCGTCTATTGCCGAGGGACCGAGTACAAGTGCTATCTGCATAAAAAACGTCACGAAATATGCGGGCGTTGTGGACAGTATGGACATCGGGTCGACGTGTGTCCCAAACCCTGTGGCTGTTTCACGTGTGGTACGCGTAACCCTGGACCAGGACATCTCTGTGAACCTCGGTGCGCCAATGGCCAAGGACACAAAACAGGAGACCGAGAGTGCAAACAGAAATATCGCACTCCTTACTTAGTGCAGTGGTGGTGCAGGAGATGGGATCGCTAATTTATCTCGCCGTAGCTGGTCCCAAGAACGTGCCACGACATCGAAAAGCATCCTTCGTAATGGTTGAAGAGACCGATCGCAATCGTACGTCCGGCTTCCTCCCGTGAAACCGTCAGCTCGTCAATCCCGTTCGCGTGAACGCCGTCACCACACCACGGGATCGTCCCAGGAAAAGGCACCACCCGGCCAGGGACTCCGCAAGACTGGGGCTTCCCCACCCCATCCCGGAAGATCTCCTTTACGGAACCACCATCCTCCGACCAGCGGCAAGAGCCAAGATCGTGCAGGCAAGAGCTCGGGGAGTCGTGAAACGTCTCGAGAAGAGGGCGTCAGACGTCGAAGCCCAACTCCCAGGTCCCAGGAAGCGGCGGGGACCTCGTACCTGGACACGAGCTCCACAACGGCTACCTCATCTCGAGAGGCAAGCTGGGCAGAGACTGTCTCCCGGTCCAATACCAGGCAACACACGCTAGAGAAACAACAATCCGAAATCACTGAAATGAAACAAATAATCGAATTATTAATGGAAGAAACGCTAAGCTATGGCAACAGATTCTTTCACCCAAACCAACCATACGTCGGCGATTTAAATAATGGACACCAGTACAGGGCAAACACATAAACATGATGAGCAAGGCGACATACCCACACATCCCCAGCGAGAGATACACAACAAATACACAACGATAAAGACACCTCTCCAACGAAACCCCGATGGCGGAGCCGCACCCGCACACTCATTGACGAAAGAGCACAGATACTTCAAACTACACTGGATCAATCAGTAGATTCCAAGCTTCAGCAACTAGAAACAAAACTTGACGGCCAAATTAAGACTGACTTCGCCGACGTGAAAACCACGATAAAAGAACTGACAGACTTTATAACCAAACAATTTGAGAAGTACGAACATCGCCTGAGTGAACTGGAGACCAACCAACGACTCTCCGCTTCATCCTCAGGGGGAGGTCCCGTCAAACACAAGCCTACACTCGTCCGGCAGCGGAATCAACACGCAACATTCATTATGAAAATGCGACGACGGCAATCAAATCACTCATACAAACTAGCAATGGCCAACAAAACCAGGACACCCTCGGAGCCCCTCCGAATATGGAATTGTCGTAGTTACTAATAAACGGCATTTATTAGATTAGCAGTACTCAATCTTACTCAGACAGAACGACCGGACGTCCTAGCCCTTCAGGAAACCCACGGAATTGCTATACTGCCTGGTTACAGCGCGTACACCCCGAAAGCCATTGAGATCCCGCAGCTGGCTCTTCTGGTCCGCCGGAACGACATCCCAGCGGAAGTACATGATACTGGCATTACTGGCCCAGAACACCAGCTATTAGAACTTATTCTAACAGGGGGTAAGCGGCGATGCAGTGTATTTATTCTCAACCTATATAGCAGCCCTCGGAAGAACCACTCCTCAAAGTTGCCGCAACAAAGGCGGGTAAACATGGTAGTGGGGGATTTTAACGCACCACACCGCCTGGGGCTACCCTATGCGTAAAGACTCGGCGAAAGGCCAACGGCTTTGGGTGGCGGTGCAGCAAGACCGACCCTCACAACCTACTCGTCTAAAGACTGGTAAATGCAGAGACACTACACCCGATCTCACCTTCCTCAAAAATATCCAACCGCGTACGCATCGCTGGGCCAATTTGCACGTGAATATAAACAGTGACCTACTCCAGACGGAACTCGATATGATGCCGGGAACTCCCACGGGTGGCCGGGAGCATCGCATTACGAATAGGTACGCCTTCCGGCAGTCCTGCGAGGCATCACCACGATCATTGAGTGACTTAGAGACCTGGGTGCGTGAACTACACCAGGACGTGTGGCAGCACACCACACTGGTTCCAGAGGAAGCTAATATACCGGAGGCGGATGCCCGCCTGGCTGGCCTCTGGGAAGCACTCCGGAGTCTTCGCCCCCGATTGCAATCGCATCCTCGCAATCGTCTGCATCGTCGTAAGATATCGCAAGTGCAACGAAGTCTTGAGGAGCACGCGGCACGACTCTCAAACCAGCAGTGGTATTCTTTCTGCCAAGAGCTATAGGCAATCAGCTCACTACTCGCAAGGCGTGGAACATCCTTCGACACCTTCTCAACGAAAACACCACGAAGACGGCGCAGCGCCATCAAATTGCGAAGCTTATTCACAACAGCAAGACAAATCCGTGAGATCTCCTTCGAGCTTTGGCTGAACGATACCTCAATACGTCCCCGTCAATTGATCCACCTGCATACAGGGAGCCCCCAACTCTCGGCTCGATGAACTCTTTACGGTGGCCGAGACTCGGCGGGCCTTAATGGCCCTTAAAACCAGCACGACACCCGGCCCCGACGGCATAACCAACAAACTCTTGGGAAATCTTGACGACCCCTCTATCCAGCAACTAACTCAGCTTTTTCAACTATCACTGGACACAGGGCACGCTCCCACAGGAGTGGAAAATAGCTCAGACCGCTCTCATTCCTAAACCTGGAAAACCTATTGATCAAGGGAATCTCCGCCCTATCTCAATTACTTCTTGACTGGGCAAACTTCTTGAAAATATGGTACTTCAATGACTCACCACCTTGGACGACAACCATCTCATACCGGATACCATGTATGGATTTAGGAGGGGCAGATCAACTCAGAATGTCCTATTCCAACACCATCATGACATAGTCAAAGGCACCGGAGTGTCACCCCGAGACACAAGAGCGATACTCAGCCTCGACCTTAAAGGGGCGTTTGACAATGTTCACCACGCCGCCATTTACCAAGGACTCACTGACATCAATGTCGGCCTCCGCACCTTCAAATACGTTCAAGCATTTCTCACTGGTCGCCCAGCGTGCATAACCTTGGGAGATCTTGGTCTGACGTTATGCCACTGGGCACTAGGGGAACACCGCAAGGATCTGTGCTATCCACCTTTTTATTTAACCTAGCCCTGCGAGACATACCTCCAGCACTACAGTGTATCCCGCAGCTCCGGCACAGCCTTTACGTTGATGGTATCACTCTATGGATGGCGGGGCGCTCGGATGGCAGTATCCAGGAGGCGCTTCAGGAGTGCATGCTCGTAATTGAAACTCTGGTAACAGCTAAAGTACTTCTTCTGCTTGCCACAGAAGCTTCTGCTCGCCACAGAAATCGGCATTGCTTACCATACACCATGGACGACGTCAACCCTCGGGATCGCAACTCATCCAAGTATATAGAACCCAGGGGCATCCCATTTCCAGAGTGACTACACTCCGTATACTCGGCCTGACCATTTAGGCCAACGGGCGTAACACAACTACGATCGAGACGCTCTCACACTTCTCCCAGCAGGTAGGGCGAATGCTTGCCCTGGTGGCCAACCGGCACCAGGGAATGCCTGAGTGGACACTTCTCCGACTGGTATGCACATTTATAGTTGATAAATTTGAGTACGCACTACCCTACTTCGAACTCTCAAAGCTGGAGACACAGAAAGTCGATGCCCTCCTCCGCAATGCTTATAAGCAGGCCCTTGGACATTTATTCTCAGCTCTTGTGGCTCACAACACGATTGCTGAAATTACAGAAGCAGTGCGTACGGCGCACATTCAACGTCTAGCTAAATCCCCGGAAGGCCGCACGCTTCTCACGCGTTTGGGGATCACCAAGCCGCTACAATACCCTGACGTTCGCTCCTTACCAACGACTGTTCAAGCAGCCATACACGCGACGCCTCTACCTCGCAACATGAACCCGGATCTACATCCAGAGAGAAGGCAAGCATGAGTTCGGCAGCTAACCAAAACACTCCGCAAGCAGTCCAACGTATGGTACACTGACGTATGGTACACCTTATGGTATAACGTATGGTACCAACGTATGGTACCAACGTATAACGTATGGTACCAACCTTATGCCCAACGACCCAGCTGCTGCGCGGTCGCCTGCAACTTTCCAGGAACCAGCTTCACGGCCTGCACCGTTCCAACGCCGAACATAGCGGCTGCTAAGGAATGCGCCATTGCCCTAGCCATACTACGGATAACGGCCTCCGGAACCCCATGGGAACCATCGTCACAGACAGTCAGGAAGCCTATCGTTCTATATCGAACGGCCTGGGAAGCCCTCACACGCTAGCAGTTTTTCGGACGATATCCGATATCCACCCACTTCCACAAATCAACCTCGTATGGGCACCGGCACATGCTGGGATGGAGGGCAATGATGCGGCACACGATTGAGCTTGTGAATGCACGAACCAGGACCCAGTCGACCGACCCGTCTCTCCCGACTTGCACTGGCACCCGTTGCTCACATACAGCGACATTCTTCACTACTACCGCGAAACACGTCAACAATATTCTGACCCCTCCCGCCACTTTATCCGACAACACACTACCACACTCAGACTCAAACTAATACTTACACCCCCCACCTCAAACTGTTTAACCTGCATATACTCAGAGACTTATACCGACCAATGTCCAAGATGCAAGATTGTTAAAGCCACACTCGCACACATAATCTGGGCTTGCCCGAAGGCACCACCAACGTTCATTAAGAGTCATCACGACTTGGAGGCAGCTCTGCACAGCAACGACTCGGAGGTCCAACTGCGGCTGCTCCGCCTGGCTCTGTACGCGCCGGCACCGTTCGCCCGCCGTCATGAGGGCGCCGCGGGGGTCGGGGCGTGCGAGACCGGGGGGACTTGGCTGTTCGTGACACGGGTCGCTGCGGTGAGGGAGCTTGACAACATAGGCACCGGCTGAGGCCCACCGCTGAGTGTTGTCGTTTCTTGTCCCGTATTTTTTGCGCTGTTTTGAATTCGAGTTAGTACCCACCGCTGGGACTCCAACGCCTTGGCTGCTGGGCCTCCCGCAAAGGGCTCAACAGAATAAAAGTTTCTCTCTCTCTCTCTCTCTCTCTCTCTCTCTCTCTCTCTCTCTCTCTCTCTCTCTCTCTCTCTCTCTCTCTCTCTCTCTCCTTTCGCTTAGGGCTTCAGAGACGGTGTTCTGCCGACGGGGCGTGTTCTCAGCCCTTCTGAGCTTCATAGACTGCTCTGATAGGATTCCTTTGCGCTGGCAACGTACGGGATTGGTCTGAGGTCTTCGCAATTCTTTTTTTATCTTGGATTTTTACTTTCAAAAAATATTTTCAACCGCTTCAAATTTCCTATTTACAGGAGCCTGTAAATAAATACGATCATTTGCATACCCCTGATATTTGGCCGATCCCGTTTGGGTATGCGCCATTCACAAGAATCGTCATCATCAACATCAGTAACAACAACATTCCTGTGGTGGGGACTTGAATGCTCCACACTGTGACTGGGGATACTCTGCCTCAAGGGAGCGTGGTCGAGTGGTCCTGGAACACTTCACCAATGCCTGCTTTACGCTGCTCAATGATATTTCTAGCCCGTCACGCCGTTGTACCCATGCCCGGATGCCCCCATACTCATCTGACTTGTCGTGGTGGCTGGGTAGTGGTACACAAACCTCCTGGCAACGCTAGGCGGACTGCTGGGGCAGCGACCACCACCCAACTCGCTTTGGGCTGGTCGTGTTCCGGAGTCAACAGGTCGCCTTCGTCGCCGTTGCACAGTGGTGAACAGGGATACCTTCCGATCTACCCTCAACGCTTCCCTCTCAGCGACAATTACAGACCACACCGATCAACTTCACCGTGCCCTCGCTGACGCCTCCCAGCATATGTGAGTGGAGGAGACCCGTCCAAGGCCCGGTCTCTGGTTCCTGCAACTCTGGGCCAAACGTAAGCAAGCTGAAGTAATTCGCACCTGGGACCCTTCGTCGATACCTGTCAGGCCCCAGTACCAGCGCCTCACCGCTGCTGCTAGACGGCACGATAAAAGACTGTCCAGACAGCGCTGGGTTGACTGGTGCGCTTCTCTTGGTCCGTCATATTCAACGGAGTCTGTATGGCGCACTTTTCGCGCCATGGAATCCGGCAGTCGCCCTCCCGAAACAGCAGCCAGCGCTTGCATTGCATAAGAATCCGGTACAATTCGCCACCGACGTTGCCCGGGCCTTGTTTCCTGCCTTTGATGCTTTGCTAGTGGCAATGCCGACTCCGTTCCCTTTTCCGGGCAGTGTGGGCTTACCGCCAACTTATAATGCCATTTGTGGAATTTAGTTACTGTTCACAAAGGCTGAATTCTTGGCCGCAATCGATCGAGCTAAACTGCGGACTACTCCGGCTCCCGATGGCATTACTTATGAGGTGTACAAAAGTATTGACGACCCAGCTCTCACGATGCTTCTGGACTCCATAAATCAGGTGTGGCTATCTGGTCAACTTCCTGAACCCCGGCTTCGGTCGGCAATCGTTCGGATTCCGAAGCCCGGGAAGCCACCGCACGAACTTCGCAACTTGCGGCAAATCGCTTTGACATCTATGCTGTGCAAGCTGTTAGAGCGAATGCTTGCCAGACGTCTTGAGTGATGACTTGACACTTTTCAATGGTATCACCCGACGCAAATCAGATTTAGGCCTCGTCTTGATACTGAGGAGGGCTTGGAATACCTGTCGTCTATGGTTTTGATTTGGGGGCCGTTCTCGCCATGTGAGCACAGTATTAGCTATGCACAGGTCCGCGCAGAAGTAAACGGAGCACGGGAGCGGTGGCCGAACTGCATCGCTGCGCCGCGTATGGGCGCCGAGAGGAACCATGGAGCGCCGGTCAAAGAGTGTGTTCGCACTGCCCCCGCCGCCCTATCTGATGTTTAATCACCGCTTTGCTGGCGTGTCATGCTCGGCGAGACGGTCTTCAAAAGGCAGAGCTGGGCTATAGACCATTCCAACGAGGGCGCCGCCATCTTGCGTGCGCAGCGCCCTCTCGTAGCTGGCCGATTTGCTGGCTTGGGCGTTTGCTCCGCGGCGCATACGCGCCTACGGCGGCTTGATGAATGTTTCGTTGTAGCGCGTTGTACGTTATTTTCCGCACTATACTTTAAGTGGGAAAGTTGTTGCATAGGACGAGCTAGTTTAAGCGATCTGGCTTAAATTGGCGGCTTTTTGGGCCGCGGTGGGGCTGAAATTCGCCTCGAGGTAGCGTGGTCCACGGTGGGTAAACAATGCCATGTCGAGCACGTTTGCAATACTTCGTCACATTTTTTTTTGTTTGTGTGCGTGCGTCCGGGATAGCGTATAGCGGGTATTTTGATCGCTTTAATGCTGAAACTGATGTTTGTTAAAACGACTAACCGTGATACGCTCGGCGCTCATGGGCAACAAACAGAAGTGCGTGTCGGTGTAACAGAATTCTGGCTTCATATCCCTGCAGGGTTTAATACAGGTAGTTTTGGTTGAACTTAGTATTAGGCCCATTACGTAGTTTGTATATATCTTATTGATATATCAACACCTCACCCTCAGCCACCACTGCCGCCAACAATAGGTACTGACTACAGTGACGGGGCCCCGTCTCTTTAAAATCTGCACTACAGTGACGGGGCCCCCTAAAGTTCCGTCCAGAGGAAACGCAACTCGCGTTGAGAGCTGTCTCTCTTGATTTTTACCCTGTCCATTTGTCCTGTGCGTCCCTACCTGTCCCTACTGGGCTGGCCTACGCCGGCCGCCAGCGCTGACGTGGCGCAGACGATGCGTGGCCGCCAGGCGGTGGTAGCCGTCATAGAGTTTCATACTATAAAACTCTATGGTAGCCGCATAGAGTTTCATTACAGTGAACTAGTTCACTCTAGTTTCATACTAATATATACTAGAGGGAAATCTGTCGCTACAGTCGCGGGCCGCCATTGGTGGCGCCATTGCTGCTAGCGACGTTCCTCGCCTGCTTGGCTTAGCTAGCCATACGGCTTCTTTTTTGTCTCGAAGCCAAAATCAACAAAAAAGTAACATTTTTTTTGTTCATCGTATATTAAGCTTCTAAAAAACTACTGAAATTTGGAGGTTCAATTTTATAATTACAAAGCAAATTTTAGGAACCATCTACAGTTATATTGTTGCTTTTTTGCAGCCATAGCCAACGTTTTAGCCTGTTCATAAGCCATGCCAAGGACAAGTTGAACGTACCTCCCGGCCCCGGGTACATGACGGAACGCTCGCTGAAGCGCGGCTCCCCTATACAGTGGCGACAGATTTCCCTCTAGTATATATTAAAGTATAAAACTTTATGGTAGCCGTAATCGTCCGCTGTCGTGGCGCCGGCGTCGCTGCGCATGTTGGTTGGGGACAACGCATGAAGGAATAGAAAACCGCATGAATGAATAGGGAAGGTTTCACATTATTGTTGATGCAGGCGGGGAGAAGTTTTTAAAATACCTCTTTTAATTTCAGGAGCTGGTAAAAGTGTGTTGCCCCACGGCTCATGCACTTTCATTGTTGACAACATTTCTTTTGGCGGGCCTCGTATGGCTGGCAGATCTGAAAATTCAGATCCGGAAAGTTCTACGGCTCTATCAGGAAGAGCAATTTTTTATGAACTGTTATTTTGCGACAGGGCATATATATGGGGGTATGAGGTGATGGTGATTAGATGAAAATGAAAATGTCAGCTTCGCGGATGAAGTCAAGGAGTGAACGATGATGGCGCCCATGTATCCATGCGGCGTATGCGGAGACGTCTTCTACGCGGATGCCTAAGTTAGCGTTTTTTTTAGATGATGCCCTTTCGTTTGGGATAAGAATATGTCGTCGACAAAAGTCGGCTGTCTGTCCCGTTAAGTTGTTTCTCCCGGCGGTCGCGGCACTCTCTAATAAGCTGTGCTGTTTTAGCTTCCCGGGTCGTTGCCCCATTCGTCGTTGCATGGCGCGTTTCCGTCGCGTCGTTCTGCGAATGGTCAATTTCTTGGCGGTAACTTCAACGTTCTTGTTGTTGTTGTAGTTTCGTCCTCTTTTTCTTCGTCTTCTATCCGTTCCCAATGCCTCGTCATCCCATTATTCTTGGGGAACCGACCACTGAACCCTGACAGAGACCAACTGGTAGACTGGAGCGAGCTGCGCCTCTTCCTCTTACATCATTCAGGAAACCGAAGCCCAGGTGGACATAAAAAGTTCCTTCAGGCACACGGGCCATGCCTTAGCCTCGTGGGACGCGGGAACAACCCCTGAACTTCCCGCAGACCAGCAAATGACGCTTCTACGTATAGCGAACCTTTAGAGCGTGATCACCATTACGGCAGCGGCGAATCGGACGCCTGCAATGAAACCGACGCGACGTCTGAAAGAACAAACTCCTGCTGGCTACCTCAGTCGCCTGCCCCTTCTTCCCCGCTCAAGCGAAATCTTCATTACCTAATATCTCGCAAACGCAGCCTACACAACCGAAACACATCTCGAATGGTATAACCCACGCCTTCCCCCAATGCCCTTACTGCCATACCACCACTCCATCGGGCCTTGCACACCTTGTTTGATGCTACCCAGCCTTTCTTTACCCGGAACATATAAAACATCCCAACAACACTCGTATTCAACAAGTTGATGCACAACTGTTATGTGAAATTGCAGTTCACTCGATTAAAAGCGAGTTTTTGAAATTTTTTTTTTATAATGTGGGCGCTCTTGACCACACTCCCGGTGATGGGGAATTCCGGAGGACAATTCTCCCACTTCGTCTTCGTGTGTACATACACATCAGCACCAGACTATGCGGCAGTGTCTCTAAATCCTCTATGTACGTGATCATCATTATCGTGTGCTGGGCGTTCTCTCGCCTAGAACGTTTCACAATAAATGCAGTTCCTTGGCCTCGGCTCTCAAAAGTTTTATTCTCATCCTCTTTCGTCTCGTTCCGATCACATGGACAAGAAATCAGCCCGCCAACATTAACTGAATGGGTAAAGTACTCGCCTCTGGCTTGCGTGGAGCCGCTCGGTTCGGACCCACCCGAGCCCCTGTGAGCGAGCAAGCGTAATACGTGGTTTATTACACGAAAGGGACTACACGTCCAGAGCACATGCATGGAACTGCACTTTACTGGCAAACCTTGGAAACACATTTCCGAATGTGCTGCACTGTCAGCTGACCGAAACCAAGTTCAAGCGACAAAGCTCCGCGTTATGATGCCACCAACCGGGAGGCGTATATGCGTTTCTTGGTCAGTACAGCCAGCCGTCACATGAGCTTCCTTAAGTGGGTTATATCACAGCGTAAACGTACCTAAAGCATACAAGACCACCTGAAGTGAAATAAATAATAGCCAAAACGGACCTGAATGGTTGAAAACCGCGGTGTAGAAAAGTATTCAACAGAAATAGCCGAAACCAACCTAAAAGGCGAAAACCCGCAAAAACGTACAAGAAGCAGTAGCTGAAACTGACCAAAAGGCAACTAAAATACCCGAAATCCCATTTATAATGCATAAAGATGTCATAAACAGATCATATGCGTGATAACAAATGTTAATATTCAGATATGACAAACCCTTGAAAATGAAAAAAAAAAAATAGCGGTAAAGGGATTTGAATCCAGGGGAGGATGTTTGCTTCGCAGGAGCGGAACTACTTCACTACGAGACGAAGCGGCACGTGGACATAGCTTCAAAGATTCCCCTAGGTGGCGCCATGCGTCGCTTGGCTGTGCTGACTAGGAAACGCCTATACGCAAACAGCAGCGCCGTGAACAGCGTCGAACACCGAAGTGTCGAACACCGAAATATCTCAGGGAGAAATATGTTGGAAGTTCCGCTGAGGACCAGGCCTAGTCGAGGCGCGCACGCATCTCATTTTCAAGTGCCCCCGAGCTCGCGCGTACCACGTAGCCGATTCCTATAACGACGGCAGGGGATTAGCCGCGCAAAGTGCGTACTTCTTTCTCAATGACGGCAGTACGGCATTGGCAGAAAATGAAGAGTGGTTCATAGCACATAGTTCCTTAATAATTAATGTTAATTGGCCCTGCATGCATTAAACAGAGGTCAAACGTGGAGCCAACAGTTTAGGGGCGCTGCTAACGTTACTCCTCGATTGCCGTGGCGGAGGGATACAGTGTTCCCCGAACCATATCCTAGAACAGTGTAGTAGAGTGAACTGGAATGGCTAGAATCAAGGAAGTCTCCCGAGCGGCGGCGTCGACACCGCGAGGTGGCGCTACCGCAGCGAAACTACGTACGCGTCTGGCCCGGCATTGTGATCTTGTGGCATTTTCTCTGTTTCCAGAAGCATTCAGAAGCTAGGAAAGATTGTGAGCGGCTGAATGCGATCTCTGTTTTCCGCACTGCGGCTCCAATGTCGAGCGCGAGAACTGCGGGCCTGGATGTGATGAGACGTGGTCGTTGCAGGCACCTCAGTTATGCTACCCGCGGTACACCTTCAGCTTTATATCGTGCGCGGATGCTTCTGAATCTCAATGGACTGTTACTTATGGACTGTTACTTTAGTAACAGTCCAAACCGCCGAAGAAAGAACAACGCCTAAGAAAGAAGCCTGCGCACCATCGCCCCTGGCGGCGGCGGCCGATGCACGCTGCGTGCCGAAAGCGATGTCGTCCCCGCACGCTGGAGACTGTTCCTATTATTCATGGAGGAAAGAAAAGCTTAGGAGAGGCCCTGACGTCACACCCAGCGCAGCCGGAAACGCCATTTCTGTAAGTCGAATGGCGGACCATCGGCCCTCCATGCCATTGGCGGACTCTTTTTGCCTCTCTCTCTCGGTGCACCTTCCCGCCTCCCCCCCGTCCTGTATCGCCTCTCTTGTCGTCTGCATCTGCCAGCGCCGAGCCGGCGGAAATCAGCTGATAGGCAGGTAGAAGGCCGTTTTGCAGCGCGTGACCGTGAACCTAAACGCGCGGTTACACTGTTACACGTCTTCAGTGTGGCCGCAGCAGGTTTGCGAAGCGGCTCGCTCTAACAATGCCGCAATGCTCGGTGCCAGGCTGCAAGTCGCGATCGGTACCCAAGGAATTGGGCGTCACTTTCCACCAGTTAGTGCATCATTCCGCTGACAAGTATTGCTGTACATTGGTGTGCATTCATCCTTTGTTTGCAATCGTCGCCGTTTATAGGTTCCCAAGCGATGGAGAACGCCGCAAACAGTGGCGAACGCCGTGCGGCTACCGGACTGGAAAGTGCCCAAGCTTGCGTTGCAGTTTCACTGGCAATCCAGAGATGACTAGTCAATTAAACGGCCCGTTCTATATATATAGGTAAGCAGTACTTCATGCAGATTTTACGCTAAAAAATGGTGGAATGTTTTTTACCGTTGTTCGCGTGCCTTCGATAGAATTTTTTGCGAAGGAGGAGGAGGAGGAGGAGGCAAAACGTTTTATTGAGTAAAAAAAATGAGAGGGTGGGTGGCGTCAATAAACTTTTTTTCGCCAAGTTTTCAAGTTGTCTCAGTGTCAATAAATTCAAGGTGATATCAGTTGAAACGTTCATACACTAACCTCGCAGTATGAAGCGTTGTGAAAAGCGAAATCCAGAGCGAGACCACAAAAAGATCCAGATTCCAGATCCAGCACTCTTCCAGGTCATACAGACGGACACCCTACTAAGGTAATAGGACGATGGAATTATATCAACTGGGAATCTACCTTGTAACAGTTGCAAAGGCACTGCCGCGCATTGCCGGCCTAGCAAACTATATATTGCAGCGGCGATCACCAAAAAATGAGTTGCGAATCGTTCGGTTGCAAGTCGCCTACGTACTGCACCACCATGTATCACTTCCCCGAAAATCTACCTGACGGTGTGTCCGCGCGTACGACCGGGACGGCGCGTTCACGATATCTGCACTTCAATAGGCGGCGTCGTGATCGCGACCGGAGCAAAAGCTTGACGCGGGTACAAGGTGCACTTGCAAGTAGAAATTAATGACATATTCACATCGGCGCAGCTGTCGCAACTCGCAGCATCATTTTCGAGTTCCGCAAGACCACAGATGCAGCCAATAGGTTTTATTAGTGGCAGTCCAATAGACGCTGGCACGCGAAAGTTGCGGGTTCGATTCTCGGGTTCGGGATACAAGCGGACGCTCTTTTCATGCCCCAACTACTTTTAGAGCACAATAAATCATCGGGTGGTCGTAAACTGCGTCTTGTCTCCGGTCTCTGAATGCTTTGGGTTTTTAAAGAAACCCGGGTCCAATTACCGCACTACTTGCTGCCGAACTTTTTGAAGCGCGGAGGAATGGTGGGTGACAGAGGATATATATTTGCCGGTCGCCCCTATTGCCGCCATCATAGCTCGGCCCAGGCGGAGCAGGCGAGTCTTAGCAGTCGGGCAAGGAGCCCGAGGCGTGGAGCGCGGCTCAACGGTCAGCCGCACTAAAAAAAATCAGCTATGGGCGAAAGCAGCCGTACGACGAAAGAAATTAGGTGAGCGAAGTCCCCGGGATGCGGGGCGTTATTTAATTGCGTTTGTAATTCACTTTCCTGTGGTGTTGTTTCAGGTTGTCGTGTGCCAGGTGCCACAAGCCCTCGCTCAACGCTGTCATCTGTAGCCGCCAGCACCTCACCTGCGTGTCATGCACGTACCATGAGGATGGGACCCTCCGGGGAAAAGGCTGCGGCTACTGCAGAAAGGGCTCCGTCCCAAGTCACCGGTAGTTTTTTGCTCGCCTCACCGTGTCTCGTGATATGATTGTGATTTCTGGGGGGCTGATCTCTATCGGCCCTGTTTTTCTTCGCGCAGGCCTGATGAGGCACACAACCTTATCACGCATCTCCTCATCATGGGGGGCGTTCGGGCATGCCCGTTTCCAAGCTGCCGGACGGTGTTCTACCGCTGGACGGCGCAGCGCCATTACCGGTTAGTGTCCGAAATCCTTCTCTTGCTACCTTGCTACGAGCTGCGATTGGCGCCTTTCTCGTGGCCGACGTCCGCGGCCAACTGCCTTTGTGAATACTGCCTTAATGAGGTATTGGTATTGCTGGTATTGCTTTCCCAGCGAAGAGCACGGCGGTAATGAGGCGCCCGAAAGCAGCGATGAATCCGAGCCTGAAGAGCAGCGGCGCACCCCGCGGCGCAGGAAGTGCTGTCGGAGACGGTAGCACCTAGTAGCACCCTTCCAGGCGTCCAGGTAGGCACGATCTCGGGCTAGCGATTAATTCGCACTTCGCTAAGGGCGGCGGGGTCTACCAACGGAGGCATTTGTTGCCGACGCGGCAATGTATACTGCGCAACGATTGAGGGCGAGCGGAGAGAGCAGCATTATTTCCGAATCCACCTCGTCACACGGGACACTTTGATATCCGGATTGAGGCGAAGCGCGATTGACTTTTCGAGCGCGCTCGACGCATTGTCGCTGCTACAGGGCACGTTTCAATCCCGAGTGGAAAGTTAGTTAGTCCGTGGCCCTGATCCCTTTCTACTCGGGGCAGGCCGATCCGGTTGTTGGGCAGAAAAGTGAGGCTGCCAACCGGGCCCGGTGGGCGGGTCCCACTTATCATCCCCAGCTGCTGATCATGCAGGATGTGCTCCGGGTGGAGACCGTTTTTGAAACTTTGCAGTGTCGCTCCAGACGACGCAAGTCATCATATGGTGTGCGAGGCTTGCTGATCTTTCGCTTCTGTGGTGTCCGTGAATGCCAGGCTGTCGGCTAACGTCGTCGCTTGATGTTCGGGTCGTTCAGCTTTGGGAATTCGCGGAGCACATGCTCTATCGTCTAATTCTGGGCTCACACTTGCCGACACGGTGCATTCTCGCCCAATTAGCTGCTGTCGCCTTGGCTGTGCGAGCACGAATCCCGTGCGTGCCTGGAGCAGCAGAGGCGCACTCTCCATCGCCACGCTGGGTCTTGATTATGTTTGTAGTACTCAGCGAGGTTAATTGACGTATTCATGTGAGGTTGTGCCCATTACTACACCAGGGTGGCTAATCCTGCTCTGGTGAGGGAGTGCGTTAACGGCAATGGTCACCGGGATCAGGTCGTACCCCAAACCTCATTCTGCAATTCCATCAACACGCGGATGTTTTTTAATCCGGTGGGAATTGTGCGGCACCGGGATTCGAACCACGGTACTTCTGCAAGCGAGGTGGTTGCTCTACCTCTACGCCGCCGCTGCACCGCCGCGGTGCAGGTAATAAATGTCAGTCTGCCATTGTCCCTGAAGAAGAAAGTGTATGACAGCTGCATCTTACTGCTACTCACCTACGGGGCAGAAACGTGGAGACTCACTAGGAGGGTTCAATCTACATTGAGGACGACTCAGCGAGCAATGGAACGGAAAATGATAGGTGTAACATTAAGGGACCAGAAGAAAGCGGAGTTGGTCAGGGAACAAACACGTGTTAAGGACATATTAGTAGAAATTAATCAGACATGGACGTGGGCAGGGCATGTAATGCGAAGGAAAAATAACCGTTGGTCATTAGGGGTAACAGAGTGGATCCCTGAGAAGGCAAGCGTGGTTAGATGGGCAGATGAGTTGAAGAAGTTTGCGGGGATAAATTGGTCGCAGTCAACACAGGACCGGGATAATTGGACATTAATGGGAGAGGCAGTGGGCGTAGATAGGCTGGTGATGATGATGATGACTGGGCGAAGCTTAGCTCTTTAAGACCACTATTCGCCAATGTCGGGCAGATTTGGGGAAAACCTTGCAAATATTCTTGCTAGCTTTCGTTTGTCGGGCTTTGCGTAAGAGAAACGCGAAACGTTCACTAATAAATTGCTATTTCTTCACAGGTCGGCCTGCTTCACCCGACTCAGCCCAACGCCGCCTGTGCCCGCCTGTCTTAGGCCAAAAATTGTAAATAAAAGGGACCGACGCCATTTTTGAGGTTGTTTTACTATCCCTTCCCGGTGGCTTAGAGGCATTGCGCTTTGAGCACCGGTGGAAGTGGATTCGTACTCACATTTCACTTTTACTTTTACATGTAGTTTTTATGAAACTATTAAAAGCGGCGGTGGACTGTACAAACATGCATTTGGTGCTTCGCTCAGCTCCGATTACAGCCTACAAAGCATTGTATTAACTCAGGGAAATAAACGGCACGTTAGCATTCAAAGGACGCAATAAAACTATGGGCCCCCGTTACAATCTCCGTTTCGTGTATCTCGGCATTGTGTTGTTATGCAGGCGTCAAACAAGATTCTGTAATGTCGCCGAGCAGTACCCAGAGAGTAGGTCGGGTTCCCATTGCTTCATCTCAAATATGTCTGAAGGTTGCGCCAACATTGACATCGTGCTTACGCAGTGTCTGTCGTGCCTCCCGACGGTACTTCAGCCCAGCGCTGGAACCACAGCTAAAGCGCCGTACGCCGACACTCGAGTCCGGCACCTAGCGTACTTTTCATTACATCTTTAGCTAAAATAAAAATATTTATTTTCTCAGGTATGTCTCAAGTTTGAAGTGTTTGAAATAAGTTTTTTTCTCTTCGATAGGTAATTTTAGTTTTCTTCGTTTAGTTATATATAAATGGAGGGCGAAGTAGTTCCAGGCACGGCATTTTTTCACCGAAAGGTTGGTGGACGTCGCTTTAGTGGGGTGCTTATAGTACCGTCTGAAGGCGCTTTAGACACAGCCTTGTTCTTATTGGGACAAGGTGTTCTTCCTAATGAAGGTAGCGGTGTAGTGGAGGTGATGGCAGAAAAGTGGCTCGTTACCATCTAATGGGGATTGGCCAGTGAGGGGCTGCCCAGAAATAACTTTGTCTCTCTTTTGACTAAATAATCATTGTCAAGCCCTGGACAGTGCTGCTTTTTGGCAAAAACCACTGCATTAGACTGGTAGTTCTAGCCACAACCAAAATCATGTTTATTTCTGAAAGTTAACCTATCTATTGTTACAGCAGTTGGTAGGCTCTCAAAACGTCGCCATCGCCTTCACCACAATTTTATTACTTCGATGTTCACCTTTATTTTTACGCTTCTTCAAAAATGAGACCACAATTTGACCTGGCCAATCCCCCACAGTGGGCACGCGTCGTTGCTGTTCTTGCTCCAACCAACCAAAAATCAACATCATTCAAGAAAGGGGGGCGGAAGAGAGCGGAACGAAGCAGCCCAGTCTAAGGCCTGACTCATCGCGTTGGTGCGGCCGACCCTGCCATCGAATACGAGATTGAAAGGTGTCCTCCATTCGTCAATTGCGGCCGCTCTCGGCGACAGAGATTTCTTAGTCACCTTTCAGGTGTGCTTCGCAAGGGCTTGACGCCCTGCTTCTCAGTTGACCGCTCGGTGCCCTCAGCAATTTCACCGCCGGAACCGCAGAGCGCACATCGTGGAAACATGTCGTCGACGGGGCAGGACGTGTACGACGAGCTCTGGCCGTCGTCGGACGAGATGGACGAGAGCCGGCAGCCGCGGATGGCCTACCTGTACCTGTGCCACCTGGAGGAGACCCGGCTGTGGCTCTCGTCGTTCATCGAGGAAGAGCTGCCTTCGGCGACGCAGCTCGAGGAGTCGCTGCGCTATGGCGTCTACCTGGCGCGGCTGTCGCACGTCTCCGCGCCGGCCGAGGTTCCCCTGCGCAAGATCTACGACGCCGACAAGAGCGTGCTCCGGGAGCAGGGCCGGTGCTTCCGACACTCGTACATCAACCGCTGGCTGAAGGCGATGCGCTCCATCGACTTTCCCGAGTACTTCTCCCCGGAACCATTCGACCTATACGAAAAGAAAAGCCTATCGAAGGTCATTTACTGCCTGCATGGTCCTCTACCTCTTCAAGCTGGGCAAGGTGGCCAAGATGAAGAAGTAGCTCACATGCGAGCTTCGCTTTTCCGACGACGAGGTCGGGCAGGTTTGTGACCCCACACCCAAGTTTTCACGTTTGGCACTTGGTTCGTGGCGACCTGAAGGTTGACATCACAGGATATATTCAGGGCCGTATTTTGAGTCCCTCCTCCACTCCATTCGCTCCCTCCCCTCGGCTGAGGGGAGGATTCCGAAATGCTCATGCATGGGGAAATCAATTTCAAGGGTCTCCCCCACTGGAGGCTTCAGTAGAGGAAGGATTCAGAATACCAGGGTTAGTTTGAAAACAGCCGTGCTGCATATGTCTTAGAACGGGAGATTGTCAGCGCTGGATCAGTGCCACAGAGTAAGAAATAGTTTGTCAGTGTTCATACTTAATCACAGCGCGAAGGACGGAACAGACAGAAAGATTAAGCACTGGACAGGCGCTGACTCTCAACTAAATTTATTGAAAACCCGCAACAAACATTTATACTGAAGGCAAACAACGCCGCAAGTGTCAAAGAGCATACAAAAACCGAAGAAAACCAGATAAAAGTGCAAACGGGAACATGGCTTATTTGTCGTTATCCATGAACTGGACCTCTTTATCAGTAAGCACCACTGAAGGGTGGCTCACACACTTATCGCCCCTCTTGCTAATGTGATAGGCGTCAACTATCTCACGGTGTAGCTGCTTCGGGTGCTTGGTAAGAATATCAGTTTCGTGAAGGCGTTGTTTGCCTTCAGGCGTTGTTTTCCTTCAGTATAAATGTTTGTTGCGGGTTTTCAATAAATGTAGTTGAGAGTCAGCGCCTGTCCAGTGGTTAATCTTTCTGTCTGTCCTGTCGTTCGCGCTGTGATTAAGTATGAACACGTACCAACTCGCCCAACTTGCAGCTGTCCTACAAGTTTGTCAGTGCTCGGTCGGAGTATGGTGGATGTAAAGCGGGTTCCCAAAAAGTCGGCGCAAGATTGCGTATAGGAAACGATTGGGAGAGAGTACCCCGACGCCTTCCAATGTGCCATTTCTTGGTAGCCACATTAGTACGACCGCTGCCAAAACCCCATGTGAGCGGAGTCTACGCGCAAACTAACCGGTAGCAGGACTGCGGCGGTCGGTGCTTTTCTATTCACGTTCGTTTTCTTTTTCGCGCTGTTTCACGCGGCCGATATGTTTTGCTTGTGTTCCCCCCATGGTCGCCCCCGGACATGCGTGTAGTGTTCAGGCCCTATTCTCATTTTCATAAATGCCCTGTGAATTTGGCGAGTTTTTTGCGCAGGGAAAACGTAAGCAATCAGTGAAGCGACGCACGTAAATCTATGATGATATGCACTGTAATTTGACGCTTAGATTTTAAAGCTCACAACCAAGCTATCAAATATTGCGCATAAAGGATGTAAAAACACTTGGCATAGATACAGGACGGCGGCTGAGGCCGGCAAAAGAAACACAGTTGTTCAGGCTGAAATTGGCGTCGGCACCACAAGGCGATCAATTAACGTTGATCTAAAAGCGAAGGAAAGGCGGGCGTTGAGCTAAGGAATATCACAATATTTTTTGCTATTTATGTATTCGAATCTAATTTAGTAGCATAGTTGAGCTCTCTCCTTGAATGCAATCTTTGCTCCGTTATCAGCCACCTTCCCGGCCGTCACTGCCGCCGTGCTGTTGTCGGCTTCTATGTTACAAGTTTATGGCGTGATCACAACAAAATGCGGCCTTGGCCATCGGTTGTATGACGTGTAATGCTATGTTCAGACTATACCGACGTAACAGCCATATCGTGCGCTATGGACGTAACAAAACGGCGTTTCACGCAGTTCAGTTGGCTAAGACGTGAAAGGACTTCATTATGTAAAGCTATTACGACAGTTGCGACAACAGTCTGAACCCAGCCTGAGGGTAGCGAAACGCGACGCCTGATAACCGCGTGGTACCGATGCCACCGATTTACTCATTCGTCATGCTCGACCTCAATAAGCGCTGTAATGAATAAAACAGTACGTTTTCTTATTTTTTTCTTGAATTCAATCACGTGACCCACAAGTTTACTAGGTGAACTGTGGAGAAATTTAAGCTTTTGGCTCTTTGCAATGTGACGGAAAGACTTGTACTTCCCTCTTATGTTACTGTTACGCCAAACAACTGATTGGTATTGTATTGCCAAAGATATAATGAAATACGGAACGTTATAGTTATGTTCCGTTTTCCTTGACATGGAAACAGTCAAATCTATTATCTCTTTTGATAGAAAACAGTGTTATTACGTCAGGTTTTGTATCCATATCAGGGAAACGTCGGCTGTGCTTTGGATCCACACCCCCTAACGGAGCAATACCAAAAACTCGGCGATAGTTGCCGCATGCGCCTTAAGCATTTGCTGCGGCGGCCGTCGTCTGCTGGGCTTTCCCAAGAGAAAAACGTGAAACGGTGCCCCCGATTTTTTCAGTTGCTTATCACAAGGCCGGCCGGACAGCCGCTAACGGTGTAAGGGGGCAAGTGAAAGTGACTAATAGCACCAACCTTAGCATTCCACGAACAATCTCGAAAAGTATTGGCGCAACAAAACCTTCTAGTTAGTCACACTGCTTTGCTAACGGCGAGAATGCAAAGCAGTGTAATAAGCGAAGGAAACAATTAGGGCTGCACTCAGTTCCTAATAGAGCCCCAGCAGACGACGGCCGGCGCAGCGAGTGCACAGTGCGCATGCGCCAACTCTCGTCGTGTTTGCCGTACCACTCCGTCAAGCGGCGCTGATCAACCGAACAGTCGCCGCTCCCGGGATATTGACAAAAAATTGGGCGTACGCATTTTTCTCTTCTTCATCGCTGATGCATCACACGGCGATCTTATCGCTGCTGATTTTTCCCCCCCGCCGGTTTATAGGTCAACATTAAACACTGTTTAAATCTGTGCGCACAAACACCGTTAACCTCAGCATTCACAACCAGAGAATAAAAAAGTGTGGTCCAATCCACCATGTGCAGGTGGTTGATTTTGTACTTGTTATCGTCTTCTAACGTAAACTAGCATTGCGAACCTCGTAGCCATTACTTGTTCTGCTGTGTTTTGTTACTCGCAAATTTGTGCTGTATGATCCGCAAAGCTTCTCTTTTGTAACCCGCTTACTCAATTGCCTGCAAAGGGCCTGTAAGATATTTTAAATTGCACTGCAATATTGAATAACCATGCATTTAACGGCTATGTTCCTTTTGACAGAGTTTCTTATGCAAGAAATTTGATTATGTTCCTGCGTGTGAGTAACTTACTATTTGCACATCTGAAGCGAAGATACATTGCTGTGCATTTGTAAGGCTGAAGTGGAAATAGCAGTATGTGTTTCACCCATAATAAAAGCTAAATAAATAAAAAAACAGCAGTTAAACATGTCTGGAGTTTGTCCGGTGCTCCCTAAAAAAATTAGTCTGAGAGCGTTTCTGTGTATTCTTTTTATCTCCAGATATTCTGCTGCCGGCGGTGTTCCCATTCGTTTAAGATACATTGGTCGGTGTGTTTTAAATTTCTCACTTTATTTCACTTCAGAATTATTCGACACCATATTTAAAATAAAAACAAAATGTAACGTTAATGTAATGAGACGTTCCAATGTTCTAAGTGAAACTGGAATGCGTTCCTTTTGCAATAAAGGAACTTGTAACGGGATACCGTTTCACAATTGGAAAGGAACGAGGAAGGAGATTTCGTTCCTGTTTTAGAGGAACGTGTATAACACTGAGCGACACTGGTGACACGCAGCTAAGCGGCAGCCGTGAACTGCGGAACATCGCGCCGAACAGCCAGTTCCTGTGGAAACTCGTTTCCACGGCATGACTCAAGGAGACTCTGATTGGTGCTTCCCCGGCATCCTGACATCACTGGGGCGGAAGACGCTGCCGTGCCCTCTCGGCGGCGAAGCAGTCTGCCTAGACGCGCCGGCGGCGGGCTTTTTTTCCACATGCACATCAGCTAAGGAAATTAACCGGTGTTTACAAAGAATTTTCAAGTAATTTTCTTTAAATAAAAACACACTTCCATTATCGCAGGAAAGCAGCTTTGCAAAATTCTGTTGCCGCCGAAAATGTGGAAAATCTTACGAAGTGTTTTATGTGGGCAGCGCTGTGACGGCTAAAGTAAACATGCAAATAGTGTAGTCAGCAGCTTTTTCCTATGGAGAATTCTAGAATGTCGTCGTGGAAGAAGAATGGGCCGTTTTGAACACAGCTGGAGCTTCTATCTTTCTTAAATTCTGCTAAAACGTGTATGAATTGTACGTACAAATGCCAGTTACTCCAGTGTCAGTCAAAAGCGCGATGTCACTTGCCCTCAACCCGAAGCACAGAAAATGCGAAGGAAAACGTTCCGATGTTTTCCAAGCTATGTCAGATTTTTGGGGTTTTTTTTGTGCGCCGCGGAATGAGGGGCCTCAGAATATCTGCAAAAGTGCGTATACACAGTATGATCGTCATTCAGCGGAACCAATGGCTAATTGTGTTGGCGAAATTTATTGTAAGTAGGACCCACACAACATACAATGAAGGTAAAAACTTGTTCGCGAGCTGTCGGGTTGGGAAGTTACAAATGAAAAGCCATAATTACAGTGCAAATTACGGTACAATAAACGGAGAAAACGACGTTTCACAACCTCAGGTATAACTAGAGTGTGGCTGCTGCTGCTTCTGATAGCCTTTCAATGCGTTAGGGACCTCACAAAAACCATCTCTGGGGAGATGCTCTCCCCAGATCCTCTCTGTTGCGCACCATCGAATGATTTTGTCTTTTTCACTGTCCCTGTCCCCCGTCCAAATATGCAGCGCACATTTTTACCGAATTCGAGCGGAGCCCGTGCGTGTACACAAATATGAGAGTTACAAGGGACGATTAAGGTATGGTGAAGTTCGCTGAATGTTTCACCACTCAAGTAGAAGCCTCTTCCTCCAGTTTTGTTTCGTTCTCGACGATGGCCATCTCGACGAAGTTGATTCTGTGGCCGGATGCCTGGCAGTGCTCTATATATACATGCATCATAACTAACCCAATCTCTTTTGTGCGCAATAAAAATTCCACCGAAGAAGTCTCGTTGGCCTCAGTATCACCCCCTCGAGAAGCAAGCTTGCTCTCTGCACACTTCCGCGCATCGCTGAAATCCCAAAGGGACGGCGCCCCTTTCCAGGAATCGCTCCTTCTTCGCCCAGGTGGGCCCATCGGCAATTAAATCTTCAAGCCCGGTATATTAGCACGCCGGACATAGTTGGATGCAGGCCTCTGCTCGCCTTCTTCCATTATGATAGGGAGAAAATTTTAATCCGCTGGTGTGGCGAGAACTGCAACAGTCGTATATCAGCTTTCGGCGCCTACTTTGCACATTGAAGAGGCACAAATGCCCCCCTCTCCCCCTCTCCAATCCCCTTAGCAATGCCACTGTAACTGCGATCGCTGATTATTTTTAAGTAGAACCTACACCGAATGCAAGGGCGACGGGGGTGATATAGAAAATGACGAAAGGCAGATGTACACGTGCTTTTATTAAAAGCCAGCTTGGTTTCCTTCCTTTTCCTTTTTTTCGTGACGTTTGAGGAGCGGAGGAGAAGAGTTTGAAATTGGCTATAAGAAAATGCTTTGATTGAAATCAAAGCGCTTCAGTAACACTCAGAATAAAGAATTGGGGCCGTTCATTTGTATAATATTATTTTAAAAAGGTTGAACGAAAGTAAAATTTCAAAGGCACACAACTCTCGAACTTGTCGTCTGGCGGAATTCAAATATTAAAATTGAAGCATTAAAAGGATTCCTGGCACAATCCGTGCAACGATTGTTCCGCATCGAGACGTCCGGCACCGAAACGTCCATGCACCGAAAGTCTGTGCACCCAAATGTCCGCGCTCCGAAATGTCCGTACCGAAACTTCCAGCACCGAAATATCCTACACCGAAATGTCCGGATCCCGGCCGGCCCAAACGTGGACGGCCAGCGTTTAGTGTTGCTTCAGTTGGTCGGTTAACCTGTGCTTACGCACGTGATTAAGCCCCGCTTTATTTTCTTTGCTCTTCCCTTATGCGTATTTCTAACCCCAGCAACAGATTTGTGCATCGCGTCGACGTAATTGGCTATCTTTGCTTGTTTCATTTATCTACTACCCTGGTTGTGTTTGGTATACTTTGTAAATCTTGCGAGTAGATTTCATGTGTGACTACGCCGTTGACTTAATTTTTTCTTGTGATCGTCTTCTGGCTTAGACTTGTATTGCGAACCTCGACTTGTTCTGCTGTGTTTTGTTATTCTAAAATTTGTGCTGTATGATCCGCAAAGCTTCACTTTTGTAACCCGCTTACTCAATTACCTGCAAAGTGCCCTGTGAGGTATTTTAAATACACTTCAATATTGAAAAAAAATCATTCACTGTACGCATATGTATTGTTCCGTTAGACACAGTTTCTTATGCAAGAACTTTGATTATGTTCCTGCGTGCAAGTAACTTTCTATTTGCAGATGTGAAGCCGGTAAACATTACTGCACATTTTTAAGGCCGACGAGGAAAGTGCCATGTGTGTTTCACCCATAATACACGAGCACCAAAACAGCAGTTAGACATGTCTGGAGTTTGTCCGGTTCTCCCTGAAAAAATTGGCCGCGTATCTGCTCCTTTCGTTGCAAATGTTGTCAAAAGACGACAGTCTTTGTAAACATTTGCCAAGGAAATGCCCCCTTTTGCTTTCCCGCTCATCTCTCATGCTGTTCCTGTACCGTCTCGCTCATCCCGAGGTAAACACACCAAGAGTTTGCTCAAGGCGATTTTAATTTACCGCGTTCCACTGCTACAGGCTGAGTTCCTCGATGCCAGCGCTGCAGTACGGCAGTGACGCGCGTGAATCGAGGTGGCCGACTTCAAGGTTAATAGGACCGCGTGGCCGTGCTCCACGTGCGTTCCAAGCAGAACGCGTTGAACCTAGCTAGTGGAACAACCGATTTAGCCCTGGCCAATCGCCCCTTGTAGGTGCGTGCAAAAATCTTGGAGGGTATTATCATCATCGTCTTTCGTTGCTGTTGTAGCGTGATTTTTCATATGCCGCCTGGAAGTGGCGCGGGCAACAGCAGGCGGCGGTTTTCTGCCGTAGATGTAGAATATCATTTGGTATCGAAAAACCAAGAACACATGAATTTTTTAAAATAGAGGAACATTGTAAATATCTCTTGTGCACTAATTTTCTGCCTTATATATGCGTAATTTCTTGTTCATCTTCAACAAAGTTGAAAGTATGAACATATAAACCGGGCTTAGATGTTTAACTTTGGCTGTGAGTATATTATCTCAAGATAATCTGCTGCCGGCGGTGTTTCTATTGGGATAATATACGTTGGTCGGTGTGTGTTTTAAATTTCTCACTGTATTTCACCTCAGCATTATTCGACACCATATTTAAATTTAAAAAAAAATGTAACGCTAATGTAACGACACGTTCCAATGTTCCCAGTGGAACTGGAACTCGTTCCTTTTGCAATAAAAGAACTTGTAACGGGAGCTCGTTTCAAAATTGGGTAGCAACGAACAGCGAGATTTCGTTCCAGTTTCAGGATGAACGTGTACATCACTGAGCGACAGGCAGTTTAGCGTCCGCCGTGAACAGCGGAACATCGCGGCCGAACAGCCAAAGCCTCGTGGAAACTGGTTTTCCCTTGCATGACTCAGAGCACGGCCCCTCGATCAAGCGTACGTGCGCTTGATCGAGGGGCCGTGCTCAGAAGTCTCTCCTCTGATTCATGGTGCCGGCGGCATCCTGACATCACTGCGGCGGAAGACGCCGGCGTGCCCTCTCGGCGGCGAAGCATCCTGCTAGCCGCACCGGCGGCCGGTGCAATCGCGGTAACCCACGACCGCTTAAAACGAGCATGGGGTGCCCGGTCGTCTGCCATTCGACGACCGGCACTCGCGAGTCCGCACTTGCCGCCCCACTAGCCATGGCGAGAGAACTTTACCACGTGAGGAGGGGACTTGTATGGACGGCGCTGCTCGTCCTGTGCTACTGCTGCGCTGTGGGACTGTGGCAAGTCGCCCAAGAAGTACGGTAATCGCGCCGTCCAGCTCGCCAGTCAGCACCTGGAGAAATGGTGCAGCGGAAGGCGGCGCTGCACGTTTCCCCAGCAGGAGGACCGTCTGCGTGCAGGACATCTACCCCAACGGCAGCAAAGTAAGTGGCCGCCCCCCCAAGGTCCTCCCACGGTTGTTGTACTGCACCTCCGCTGCACCCAGTGAATTAAACGCGCACTTTCGCTGCGCATTTTAGCACGTGTGACGGAAGGCAAGAAAGGAAGAATCCGTTGCCGACTCCTTTCTCGCCTTCGCATCTAGCCGCACTGATTTCGATACGAACGCTCGACAACCATCCGAGCTTTATGTGTTTTCTTCTTCTGTATTTTTTGGGAAAAAAGAAAGCTATGCGAACGCCCATATATAGGCGATGGTTGAATTCTGTGGCAGCTAGGAGTCGCGTAGTGCATAAATGCGCAATGAATCGGTAGTTTATGACTCGAAGGTGAAATAACATGTTACCTCGTCGCTGCCGTCCAATCTGCAGCGCCGAAGTGCCAAATAACATGCTATACTCGTTGACAACTTAAGAACGGCACCGGAAGTTACCGCTGTGCCTTATCACCGTAGCCGGATGTTTCTCCGCGCGGCGCAAGTAGGGCGTTGCTGGGAATATTTTGAACATGGCGTGAGCCGTTCCCGTGATTTTTTGGACTTAATATGCTTATAAACGACTCAGTGACGACAAACAAACTGCGTGAGGACAAGGCCGACGATATCACGCATTCAAAGCAACCCCTTTCAAAACGCGCGCGCACTGACGTCACGGGTCCGGCGCTTTGGCAGAGTGATACACTACATGAGGTGGTGCCGTTCTTGAGTTGTAACCGAGTATAGTAAACACAGAGCCGGCAAAACCACGTGCGTGAGTGAGTGAAATAACTTTATTGGGGGTCCGGCGGTGACGCGAGCTCGTCGCGTACCCGGCTAGTCCCACTTCGGGACCGGCAGGTATAGCTCACCGGTCCTGTCGCGGGCACGCTGGACTGCCAGGATTTGCTTGTCTAGAGCGGGGCTACGCAGAAGAGAGTCCCACGTACTCCTTCCTGGACTTGGGGTAAGCGGACCCGCACTCCCAGAGCATGTGAGCTAGCGTAGAGGTCTGTCCGCAGGACGGGCAGGCGTCGTCGCGATATACGTCGGGGTAAACTTCGTGTAGAACTGCCAGACACGGATATGCGCCGGTCTGTAACAGTCTAAGGGAAACGGCTTGCGCCCTATTCAACTTGGGGTGAGGGGGTGGAAAGACCCTTCTAGACATGTAGAAAAATTTTGTGAACTCGTTATAAGTAGCGGGAGCGTCCCTGTGGCCGTAAGGGGGAGGGAAGTCAGCTCTCCTTACAGAGGAAGCGCGGTCAGTGAGGTCGCGCGCAGCCTCGTGAGCAGACTCATTGAGGTTCGGGGGAGCACCCGCGACAGATCCTACATGAGCGGCAAACCAGCTGGGCGAGATTGTTGTGGAGCACGCTTGTGTTACCCGTTACTCGACCTTGTGCACCGCGCGCACGTTTTAATCCTCGCCACATCTGTGCCACTGCGAAGCACGTCGAGGTTTCCGCCAAACTTGGAATAAAATGTTCCCGGGCTCTTCGCATTAGTGGGAAATTTAAATCTGGCCTACTGAAATACTCGCTGTAAATTATTGCTACCCGTATTAAACTGCGAAGTGAAATGATGGATTTTAAGTTCTTTGTGATTTTATACGAGTGAACGAGTTACGCTGCCACGCGCAAAACGGGAGCTTGATGCATGCGCACAACGCTTACAGTGAAAGAAAGGAAAAACGGTGCTCTATTATGGAGTTCGTTCATTTTTCTCTAATCTGGAACGTAGCCAAACCAAAAAAAAAGAAAATGAGAATTACAAATTCAAGCATATATTTGATACAAATAAAAATTACCATCCGTTCCTAGTAACGTTGAGAGAAGCGCAGAAAGCTAAAAGTGCATCCAATCGATCGTCAAACTTTCAAAGACCCAAGTCGAAAACGAAGAACGGACCCATGCGACTATTTTTCCCGCACTAAGTAAACGCATCTACGAACGATCTTAATGAATGCCGACACGCGGGTCGGGTTTATGAGACAAAGGTGTACTATTTTACTGCTCCTTCATTATCGATGCGTGTACTCTATTATCTAGAGTCGTTCCTTTTTCGCGATTTTCAAGTAACGATTTTGACACACTGCAGGCCTGGTTTCAAGCACGCGCTGTGCGTCCAGAGGTTTTATCAGAGCTTTTAAGTCGACCAACTGGTCTATGGGGAAATGCCTTAGTTCCTTGACAGAACGTCATTGGTCCCACTAAGAAAGCTTTCGCTCTAAAAAGGCGCGAGATCTTGGTGATAAATTAGTTATTGTGCGTCCTGCACGTATGTAAGGCTTTCCATGGTTAGGAAAGTCGACATACATAAATTATTGAGCTTCCACAACAATGAGGGCTACACAACTCTGCAGGAAGCGCTTCATAGAAAAAGAAGCATCTTGAACCAGGCACGTTCTCATGCAGGGCTTGGAGAGGGGGTGGTTTGTATATCCGAACACCTACGGAAATCCTAATCGTTACCCCCACCCCCCACCCTTTTCCCACGTCCTGCGTAGAGATGGGGTGGTGGTTCTGAGTATCTCAATTCCCAACTCCAGTCCACCCTCCTCTCGTCCCCAGACATCGCGAAAAACCCACCACGAGAACAAAGAAAAACATCTTGCAGCCGGGCCTGTGTTTTGAACTCGGGATCATTAAACCAGCACAACCTCAAGACGTCCTGGCGGACCGCTTCTAAATTGAGAGCCTGTGTAAACCCCCCAAGGGGCCCCTTTCCAAAGGCACACGGCCAGCGCGTGGGTCCCTACGTTGGAGCGAGGCTCCTTGACACGCTGTGCACCGAAACAAGACGCCCAATTGCGCGGTGACGGTGACGGGAAAATATTCGAAATACGCGCGCGTGGCCGGCCCATATTATTCAGTCGAATTATGATTAAACTTTGAAATTAACTGTCTTTTAAGCAAGAATCGACAATAACGATTAAACCCTCCAACCCCCATACCCCCCTTTTCCTGGGCCCTTACTGAGTAAAGCCTATCAATCAATCAATCTGGTTCCAACGCCATGGGTCAGCATGAATTGCAAACTTTAACAAGCGCACGCGCTGTCATATTTTAGTCGTGTTGAGTGCTACCATAAAGAAATCCAGAGGACTTCAAGTCTGCTACTTTCATCTTAAATACCGTCAGTAGCAGTACTGTTCCCATGAGGCCAAGAGAAGCTCCTCGAATTTAAGATAAAAAAGTTTGCAGAAACTCACGAGCGGGAATATTCAGAAACTAGTGGGTAGGATACTTTTTTTCCCAGTTTGCCTTGGAGGCCCCAGGGTCATCAAATAAAGCGCCCTTTATTAAATATGCCTTGAATCAACCCCTACATTGGCCAGTTTATTCAATGTCCCATGTGTACCGAAGAAGCTAATCGTTGCAGGCATTATAGGGATTGACGGGCAGATTTCTGTGGCGAGTCGTTTAAGAATGCTAACGCACTAAAAACTTCCGCCCGGATTTTCTCGCGCGTGCTTGCTGTTCGATGAACGCGTATCGTGGTGTGCGGAAACCTTGGCTAACGGTGTTGCTCTCTTCCTTTCGTGTGCGCAGCGCTACACGCCCCATTGCACGATTGTGCACCGGTGCGCCCCGGACGCGGGCTGCTGCACCCCCCCGGAGGAGCACTGCCAGCCCAAGACGATCGAGAAGATCGTGCGCAGATTCCTGGTACGCGAGCTGATCGACGGCGGCGAGCAGCGCACCACGGTGGAGAAGCTCGCCTTCGACAACCACACCGAGTGCGAGTGTCGAGCCAAGTACGACCACACTCGGTGAGGGGCCACCACGCGAACGCGGCGAAAAAGGGGCCGATCCACGCGACGGAACGGAACAACTGGCGGCGTTCACGAGCCGTCCGGCCGTCGTGTTGCCGGGACCAAGGCAAGACTCGCTCCTGGACAACGTGTGCGGCTCGCTTTGAAGGAACCGTTTCCATGTGATGATGGCCTCTGCGCGCGCACCAACCAGCAGTGTTCTCCTGCTCGTTATTTATTTCGCGTGCAGTGTCCGTCATTGTTGCTCACTATTTTTTACTGTCATAGAACACCAGCGCAAACGCTGTTCCCGGATCAAGCCCATGCGCTCCCAGCCAGATCTGTATTTATTTATTTATTTATTTATTTATTTAACGCACCCCGAAGATCACCCGTTATTTATTTGTAAATAAACGTGCCTACTTTCTTACTACTCATGGGTCTCCTACTTTTTCGTGACAAGCTAAATTAACAATATAAACGTTTCGTGCGAACGTTCTTTGCAATGAAACGCTCAGCGATCGAATGTAGATGTTTTTTTAAGCGAGAATCCTTACTTGCCGAACATTTTGTAGGTAACTGAAAGTGCACATATAAACGAGCGGGCAGCGCTAAAAGCACCCGTGGCTTGAAGCCGCCCGGAGCTTGAATCGTCCACTGAATTCTCACAGCGGCAGAAAGACTGAAATGAACGTGCCGTTCCCCCAAAAACCGAAATCTGAAAGTGGTCGCATGCGGCATATTTATTTTGCACTTTACAATTGCTTTGAAATGCTGCTTATGCAAACTAAGCTTATTTTTCACGCGATACGGACGTCATCGGACGTCACGCGATACGGACGTCTTTGTGCTGGTATTCTCACGGTGCAACGGCGACGACCGTGATCTTTAGCACGTGCCGTTGTGCAGTCGTTTGTCACGGTCTCAAAAAAATACCGTACAAATCTCTATTTTAAACCTGGTATGCGTTCGTATTGCGATATTTGTCAGGGGGGGTGGAGGGAGGGAGAGAGGGGCGAGAGTCTTCGCTAGCAGTGCGGCGACAGATTTTTGACCAATTGGATTTGCTTCACCCTTCACTTTCCCCTTCCTTTTCTACAATTCCTCCGGTACATTTTCGTTGAAATTTCACAGCGACAAAGCGCTCAGGTTTTTGGGACGGGACGCCTCTATATACCGCCAGCGCAGTATGTAAGACGGATCGCCTTTACGCCACCGCATACGCCTGATAACATGCATCAGGGCCATTTTTCTGTCCGTGTACTTCCCCACAGATACGGGAATCACTGAGAGTATCGTGTTCCCCTTTTCCGCTCTAAGCCGAATGCCCAGAAGTAACTGCGTCGTGTGTATCTGCGGCTGCCGCAAAGGCCGTATCTTTGTAGCGGCTCGACTCCCGTCTGCTGGCGCTGTCTAGACTAGATTGCGCAAGCCTACCACTTTGCGCGCACTGCGCGAAGACGCGCCCAAAGGGCTTCCCACACGATTATGTATACAGTAGGCGCCAGCCTTCAAAAAGTCCATCCTTTTTGAGATCATGGTGACGTACGTCGAGTTTCATTTACAGGGGCGGGGCACCTCATCAGTTTCGGACCTCATGAGGTCGACATGGAAGCTAATGGGTGCTATTGCCCGTGAAGTTGTCGAGCAAGCGCCCATGAGAGAAGCTGTGGGAATCCTGGGATAGCGTGTTTGGGCGCCATGAAGGCATAATCCATTAGGCTGGCTCCAGGTAGGGTACAGACTAAACTTTTTACACCCTTTTTGGCCGAAAAGGGTGTAAAAAACGTGTCCCATGGCTAACATCCTTAAAAAGTGTTTTGGCAAAAAAAGTCTGTACGGATAAAAAAAGGGTGTTGAGGATGCTCAACACCGTAAAAAAAGGGTGTTGAGCCTCACACCCTTTTTTTGGCTGATGGCATGCGCGGTGGCAATGTGAATCGGCGGAGCGCGCAGCATTCAACACAAACAGCCAATACGCACAAGTAACAGCTTGAACACCAATGAATTGAACAAGAAAACCAACGGGATGCAAGCGGTACAGGAAGTGCATACTTTGTAATACATGCAAATACACGTGCTGTTCTTTCTTTTATATCCAGCAAAGGAAAGCCCCCCGATCGAGTCGGTGGGCTTGTCGCAAAAAACAGATATTTTAGCGCTAATTTTGGAAGTACGGATTTCACTATGAGCATGTACAAATCAACACGCGGATTTGCAAAAAGTTTTTAATTAAAAGGTAGTTTTTGTGTTCCACAACTTATAGAATTTTATTAAATACCAAACAAATCTTCCCCGCCACCCCAACACTATACAACAAGGGTGTTCCTTATTTTAACACCCTTTTTCCCAGAAGGGTGTAAAGCTACAAATTAGGGTGTTCGATTAGGGTGTTCTAAACTAACAAAAAGGACATAAAGAAAAAAGGGTGTAAGAAAAAGGGTGTAAAAAAGACTGCCAACTAAGAAAAAATGTGAAGAGGCCTCCAACTTTGGAGGCATTTTGTACCTTTTTAGACGGCTGGAGGAACATTTTCTACAAGCGGGGGGTGTTTTGTACCTCACGATGTTTAACGCAGTATGAATTGACATGATTTATTACCAGTGAAGCTATTTAAGCTTGAGCTAGTTTCGGTGGCGTTAGGAAAAAAAAATATAAAGAAAAAGAACTGCGGCACCTGTAAAGGGTGCACCACCGCAGATAGGGTATTATAACAGTGAAGTCGGCGTTCGAGCTTGTTAGTGTGAGCACAAGGGGCGTATGCGTATGCGCACCTCTTACTGTACCATTTCAAAGGTGCTAGTCTTTTTTGGATTGTAAAAGGCAAAAAAATTGGCACAGCTTGCAATAGTGGTGCAAGGCTGGAGAAACAGCACAGCTGGGGGAGCTTGTTTCTCTATTGGATCCCCTGGAAGTGGGGCGAAGGGGAGGGGGACACTGGAACAGCCTTGTCAAATCCGGTTAAACTTGGCCTCACCCCTCAGCGGTCATCCCAGCTTAGCAAGAACAACCCAAAGCTTAGCAAACATAACCAAACTTAGCAACACCGGAAGAAACTAGGTCGACCCCCAGCTCCGCTGTTCTTTTTTTGCAACTGAACACCAATTTCCCACCGTTTCATCAACTTACATTAAGCCAAGCGTGTTGCAGTCGATAAACACCCTTTTCGCCACACGACTATATAGTCTTTTTTTAATTTTGAAGGTTCAAATTGGTGTTTCACGTGCAAGGCTAAACTTGGGGCATAGGTGCATCGCATATGGAAACGAGCGATCATTGCATACGAGCAATTATTTTTTTTGCTTGCGTTTGAAAATATAAGGGGTTGTCTTCTTCTTTACAGTGCTATTATGCATCCGAACATGGCCTTATTCAATGAACAGCTGAACGCCTTTTTCACACCCTTTCAACACCGTAAGAAAAATCAAGGGTGTTGAAGTTGATCAACACCATTTTTTCATACATAAAGGGTGCAGAGCTGGGAAAAGGGTGTTCAGATTCAAGAAAAAGGGTGTAAAGGCCTCCAAACACCCTTTTTCCAGTTATGCTACACCCTTTTTGGCTAAAAAGGTGTAAAAAAGTTTAGTGTGTATTATAGGGTACGCCGACTGGCCTAATGCTCTCTTGTGAAGTGGTTCGCGGCTGGTGGTCGGCGGCGTGCTTCCGATGTGAATCACCATTGACGGTGTGAGAGTCTTGATCGAAGCAGCACGTTGAAGCAACTACCCTTTCTGGCGGAGCTTTCATTTTTGAGGCCCTGGGCAGGAGCTGTTGCTTCTTTGCACTGCGACTCAGAATGCCCACTTGACCAGTGTCACCGTGCGAGGTACCCGGCAGTGGAGAAGGCGCACTACTCGCCTGGATGCGACGTGGTGCTCCTGCCACGGAACGTGACCTGAAGCGAAGTCGCACACGTCCGTCGGAAGTCTGGCTGTGGTGGCCAAGCGCCGACGCCTCGCCCGCCTGCAATGGCGCCATCAGTGTGCCGCCCGTGGAAGCTGTCGGTTGAATCCCCGAGTGTCCGGGAGGCAGATCCATTTGTTTTCACAGTCTTGGGCTGAGAGTCGAGCACGTAGCTTCCGGCTCAAAGCGTCGAGAGCCAGTCCCAGCAGCCAAGGCCATCGCGACACAGACGACGGGTCGTCGCCGTTCTTCAAAAACCAGCATCTCGCGCTCTTCGTCTTTTCATGTCTCTCTATGTGCCACGAGCTGATGATTGATTAATTTATTGATTCTTGGGTTTAACGCACCGACGCAACGCAGGTGATGAGGCGCGGCGTAGGGCGCGCCTCATCGCCTGCGCGCCACCTGGGGATCTTTAACTTGCCCGTAATCTCGAACACACGGGAGTTTGTGCTTTTCGCCTCCATCAGAAAAGCGGCCGCCGCGGCCAAGAATCGAATCTGCGACCTCGTGCTCAGCAGCGCAACGCCTTAGCCAATGAGCCACCGCGGCGGGTGTCACAAGGTGATGATCCAAGATGATCGGTTAAAAAATATAAGCCGAATTAGAAGCGCATATTGGTGGGATATTCTCGATTTATTAAATGCACAGAGCAGTGACAACATGCGTCGCCTAGTTCGTTAAGCGTAGTTTTTCAGTGCCGTTAAAAAAAGGAGATGATCGTATCCGCGGTGAAGACCACAGCTTTCATGTTTGCGGGCAATACCAGTAGTGGTATTAAATGCGTGAGTATTACTCAAATGTTACTTGGCTTGGTTGGGGAAAACACACTGTTCCAAATTGCGTTTCCTACCTAAAAGTGTGGCCAAGGTAAAAACTGTTGAGCAACAAAGTTCCAAACCTGGCTCCTTTTCCAAAAATTATACGCGAAGTTAAAGCCAGGGACTTACTGTCTTCTCATTTCTATTTGCTGCAAACGCGGGTATGCGCTCGGCTGACATGCACATTGGTTGTGACGCGTCATGGGGCTGGAAATATAAGAGTGATGATGAAAAGGTCGAATTATAAGCAGATGAAGGGCCGGCCGAGCACAGTGGTGGTCGCCGATATATGTAACTATCCGACGTTAGGCTTAACTTTGCGCTTTGAAGTTTAACGAAGTTCACTGGTATACCCACGCTTGAAGTCAGTAGTTGGCTTTAATGGGAACGGTGTTAGGCTCAATGTTAAAGTTGCCTGACATTAAACCAGAGTATAGGACTTAAAGGGACACTGAAGTGAATTTCTCGAGCTCGCGGTTTTGCTTGCACTGCGTAGTCTGGCTAAAATTTCCACACTTTTAATAGTTTATCCGGTTGATAAGTCGGTAATTTTTTTTAAAGCAAGAAAGAAGAAAAACTACCATGCGCGGTTTGTGGCGGCCGAACCAACAAAAGGCTGTGACTAAAGGCTGTGAAAAGTACCTTGATTGGACGATGTCCAAGGTTAGCATTAAAACAAGTTTTGGTTTCGGTTCTGTAAAACAACGTGCTTGACATCCGACGGCACCGTTGGATGGGAATTCTTGATATCTCAGTAATCGTCGTACCGCGCTTCTGCCATGTTGTCGGCTGTAAAATGCCTAAGCATCGCCTGCCTAAGATAAGCCTCCGGGACGGCTTGGAATCGTAGCAATCACCAGCGGAGGCCTACGCAGTGGATGAACGCCCTCCGCATTACCGCAGACGCTCAAATGCCATGCGCTTTTCCCCCATATTTTAAGCTTGCCTCATTCATGCCTGTATCCTAAAAAGCTTGTTCGCACCAGGCCAAGGGCCTGCTGATTCTGGCCTGTGCCCACTGCCCGCAAGTAGCCGGTGCTTGTGGCAATAGCACGCCAACGAGAACTCGCTAGCGCGTCAGTGTCAGCCTGCGCGCGTTCTGCGAACTCCCTCGTGGAGCAGTGAACGTTACGGCCCAAAAATGGTGATCTCAGTTTACAAAATATCGGCTTCAAACATAAAAAAAGAAAGTACCCTCGGGGATTCGAACTTGCGACGTGCAAAGCAATAATTCTAGTGCTTCAGACTACTCGGCCACGAGCCCGCTTTTTTTTCCTTTATTGCATGAGAAACTAGCCCGAATATTTTAAAGTCCCACCCTAACTACAATAACTGTACATTCACTAATACATTTTAAAAGTCAGGCAGGCACACACATGCTTCAAGAAGGTGCAACCAGTACGGCGGCTGCGATTGCGCCGCATAGACACTGTACACGAGCACACATTGTTCGCGAAAAATCGACTTAGTTCCACGAGGTTCCTCGGTATGGCGGTCAATCATGCGACACTTCCATAGGCTAAAAAATCCTATCATCACGAAAAGGTCATATGGCACGGAACAGTTCTTCATCACTGGCAAGAATCGTAAACTGTAAGGGGTGATATTTATGTCCTTTTTAAGAGTCCGCTCCAGAACATCTAAAAAAAACACAGCATCCCGACATAAAACAAAAACAGTGATCAATTGTCTCCGGCTGGTAACACAAGCGACACTTAACAGACAAAGGCACATATACACTTTTACTATCGAGCCATGTTTTAACAGGCAACGCTGATGTGTGCAACTTAAAAAGGAAAGTTTTTGCAGCCGCTTGGATGCCCATTTTCTTGACGCGCTTCAACACACTGTCATCTAAAAACACCAGATATGGTTGACAGTAAATGGGCACTGGAAATAAACTTTCAATTAAAATTCCCGCCAATTCTTTCCTTGAGAGACCATACAAATACTCGAGATATAACCGACTTAAGCAGCGCTGGCTCGGCCACGAGCCAGCGCTGCTGAAGTCGGGTATATAAAAGGTATATAATGTACAACTATGCAGCGATGGCGTAGAGGTAGAACACCCGCCTCGCGTGCAGAAGGACCGTGGTTCGAATCCCGGTGCCGAACAATTCCCACCGGATTAAAAAAAAAAAAAATCCGCGTATTGATGGAATTGCACAAAGGGGCTTGGGGTGCGGCCTGACCCCGGCGACCATTGCCGGCAATGCACTCCCTCACCAGAGCAGGATTGGCCACCCTGGTGTAGTAACGGCCACAACCTCCCATGAATACGCCAATTAACCCTTGGCCCTCAGTCCCCAGCGGCTGCGAAGTAACTGACCACGGCGGCGGTCAGACCTGTGACTCAGCAGAGGGTGCTAAGAATCCCTGGATCCGGACAGGCCGCCAATGGAATCTGAACCTGGCAACGTTTAACGTGCGAACCTTATCTAGCGAAGCAAGTCTCGAGGTGTTGTTCGAGGAATTAGAGGGCATTAAATGGGATGTAATAGGGCTTAGCGAGGTTAGGAGAGCAGCTGAAGACCTTACGGTGCTGAAAAATGGACACGTTCTATGTTACCGTGGTCAAGGAGACAGAAGAGAAATGGGCGTAGGATCTCTAGTCAATAAAAGCATAGCTGGCAACATAGACGAATACTATAGCATTAACGAAAGGGCAGCAGGTCTTGTAATCAGGCTCAATAAGAGGTACAAGCTCAAGGATGTGGGCTACGCGCCCACATCCAGCCACGACGACCAAGTAGTGGAACGCTTCTATGAAGATGAGGAATCGGCAATGGCTAAAGTAAAAACGCAGTATACCGTAGTTATGGGGGACTTCAATGCTAAAGTAGGCAAGAATTAGGCTGGAGACAAGGCAGTTGGGAACTATGGTCTGGGCTGTAGAAATAGCAGGGGGGACCTACTAGTTGAGTTTGCAGAACGGAATAACCTACGCATAATGAATACCTTCTTTTGTAAACGGGAGAGTCGGAAATGGACCTGGAGGAGTCCGAATAGGGAGCACAAAAATGAAATAGACTTCATATTATGCGATAACCCTGGCGTCGTGCAGGATGTGGAAGTGCTCGGAAGGGTAAGGTGTAGTGACCACCGTATGGTAAGATCTCGAATTAGGCTAGATTTGAGGAGGGACCGCAACAAGCTAGTACGTAAGAAGCCGCTAAATGAGCTAACAGTAAGACGTAAAGTAGAAGAATTCAGGATCGCGCTGCAGAACCGATATTCCGCCCTTAACGAGGAAGCCGAGCTTACGACACAGGAAGCCAGCGACAACCTTACACGCATTCTCACGGAGTGTGCAGTAGAAGTCGGGGGCACTGTGGTTAGACAGGATACTGGTAAACTTTCTCAGGAGACGAAAGATCTAATCAGGAAACGGCAAACCACGAGAATCTCCACCGCAGCTGACAGAATAGAACTAGCCGAGCTCTCGAAGTAATCAATAAGCGTAAGACAGCGACATACGGAAGTATAATATGGAGAGGATCGAATACGCTGTAAAGAACGGAGGTAGCCTGAAAGCAGTGAAGAGACGTCTTGGGCGTGGGAAAAAATCAGATGTATGCACTTAAGGATAAGCAAGGCAATGTCATCACAAATAGGGATAAAATAGGTCACAGTGGCCGAGGAGTTCTATAGGTATCTGTACAGTAGCCGGGACATACAGGATAATGCCGAACGAGACAGTAGCTCAGAGGAGATAGGACATCCCACCAGTAACGACCGAAGAAGTAAGGAAGGCTTTGAAGAAATGAAAGGGGGCAAAGCACCTGGTGAGGATCAGATAACAGCAGACCTCTTGAAGGATGGCGGAGAAATTGTACTTGAAAAACTGGCAAATCTGTATACGCAATGCCTAATGACCGCAATGGTACCGGAATCTTGGAAGAACGCGAACATCATCCTAATCCATAAGAAAGGTGACATGAAGGACTTGAAAATTACAGGCCGATCAGCTACTGTCAGTCGTCTACAAGGTATTTACCAAGGTAATCGCTAATCGAATCTCTGCAACCTTAGATTTCAGTCAACCTAAGAACAAGCAGGGTTCCGTAAAGGTTATTCAACAATGAACCATATTCACACGATCAATCAGGCGATAGAGAAGTGCGCTGAGTATACTGAACCCCTATATATAGCCTTCATAGATTATGAGAAAGCATTTGACTCAGTCGAAACCCTAGCAGTCATTCAGGCATTGCGGAACCAGGGGGTAGATGAACATTATGTAAGAATACTAGAGGATATCTATAATGGGTCCACAGCTACAATCATCCTCCATAGGGAGAGCAGTAAAATACCTATAAGGAAGGGTGTCAGACAAGGAGACACAACCTCTTCAATGTTATTCACAGCTTGCTTACAAGAAGTATTCAGAACGTTGGATTGGGAACAGGTGGGAGTAAGGGTTAATGGAGAATACCTCAGTAACGTCAGATTTGCTGATGACGTTGCCTTGCTAAGTAACTCGGGGGACGAATTGCAAAGCATGCTTTCCGCACTGGGCGAACAGAGTAGAACCGTAGGCCTGAAAATTAATATGCAGAAAACTAAAGTAATGATCAATAACCTCGGGACAGCACAGCAGTTTGAGATATATGGCGAGACAGTGGAAGTGATAAGCGAATATATATACTTAGGCCAAGTTGTGACCCCGGATCCCAACCATGAGGCAGAGATAATTAGAAGGATCAGAATGGGGTGGGGTGCATATGGCAGACATTATCAATAATGAATAGCAGCCTACCATTGTCGTTGAAGAAGAAGTGTATGACAGCTGCATCTTACCGGTACTCACCTACGGGGCAAGAACTTGGAGGCTCACTAAGAGGGTTCAACTTAAATTGAGAACGACTCAGCGGGCAATGGAGCGGAAAATGATAGTGTGTAACATTAAGGGACAAGAAGAGAGCGGAGTGGGTCAGGGAGCAAACTGTGTTAAAGGACATATTAGTAGAAATTAAGAAGAAGAAATGGACGTGGGCAGGGCATGTAATGCCGAAGGCAGATAACCGCTGGTCATTAAGGGTAACAGAGTGGATACCTAGAGAAGGCAAGCGTTGCAGGGGGCGCAGAAAGTTAGATGGGCAGATGAGATCAGAGTTTGCGGGGATAATTGGTCACAGTTGGCACAGGACCGAGGTAATTGGAGAATAATGGGAGAGGCCTTGCCCTGCAGTGGGCGTAGATAGGCTGGTGATGATGATGAATGATGATGATGAATGTACAAACAGTTTACACTTAGTTAGTTTTAGCATTTCAAATACCTTAGGTGACTAAGTGTTGTATAGCGCTCGTGCAGTAAGCGTCCGCCAAACTTACACAATGTCTTACGTATACACCATTTTCCATAAGCAGCCGGGAAAGGAGGAAATACTCTCAAACCAGCTTCTCTCGGCGGCCGACCAGTGTTGCCTGTGCGCGCTGGGCTGTTAACATCGCTCGGCGCGGTATGCTCCGCTGCTTAGTTTTTGCGGAACTTTCAACTGTTTTAGCCAATGCTGCGATGCCGTTCAAGGCGCAAACGTCACTTGGTCAGCACTGCGCGGTGGTGGGTTATTGAACAACCAGAGAAAGCGAGAAACAGTCGCTGACAGCACGCATGTGCACGACACTGCCTGGAGAAAATGCAGTGCGGTTGCGGCGTGTTTTTGCTGCATCGCTTCCCAACACACACCGAGTTGAGATATTGGTGGATGCCGCTGATAAATCGCAACGACTTTGTACCAACGACCAACTCCAGGGTTTGTTGGGTGCACTTGGACGGCAAGCAGACGGATCAAAATCAATTTATCACACGCAAAGCTGCGACAGGGAACGGAACCCCCTGAAATGTTAGAAGCAACTTTATCCTTTACCATACAGCATTGATTGATTGGTTGATTTATTAATTGATTCATTATGGTGTTTAACGCCCCGACACTTCTGGGTGATGAGGCGCGCCGTAGTGGAGGGCTCCGGGTTAATTTTGACCACCTGGGGATCTTTCACGAGCGCCGATACAATACAACATTACAATAACTTCTGGTTCCTTGTAGTCAATTTAGAATACCATATATTGTTTGGTCATTACAGCCGATTGGCATTAAACAATACCTTTTCATCTACTCTAACCTTTAAAACCACGGCGTTTTGTTTACTTTTTTTCAGGCCAATGCATTACACTGCCAAACGATATGAAAGGATAACTTTCTCCTTCGCACACTGCTGGTCGATAGCAGGATAAGCAGGCAGCCCAATGTGGAAACGAAGCTCGAGATACGCGTGAACGCTGCATTTGGAAAATAGCTCAACCTGTTCCCAACGCGGTCAAAGGAAAAGCTTCTAATCCTTTTGCGTTGTCACGGAATCTAATTACAATTACAAAACAGTTACTGCTGGTCGCGTAAAGCATTTGTGGTGCAAGCAGCGGTTTCACAAAGGTGGGCTCCGAGCGACAGGCCACATGCGCTGCGCAGAGTTAGGTCAATCATAATCACGATCATGATCAACCAGAATTAACAACCTTCGAATAGTAATTGGACTGGTTGTGCGGTGGCGTTATTTTTCCGCCCAGGTAATTTCGTTTCGTCAGTAACCGTCATAAGTCTAGTTAAGAAAGATTATATTACATTGCAATGTCAACAGCGTAGCAATCGCCTCGTCGAAAGTCCATCGCGAGCACGGATCACCGTGACCCACATATGCTGTGCGCGCTTCGCATTCGACGTCCGCGCTTCCGTAAACATGACTAATCGGTGAACATAACGAGCACGGTGGCATTGAAAGCACGTATTTACTCCCCGATATTGATTTCTATGTCAGTCGGTGCCATGCCGGTACGTTTGCATCGCGGAACTGCGGAGCACCACCGGCACCACCACCACACTGCTACTGCTGCTCGCAACAGCCGGGATCGGCATTTTCCGCTCTGGCAGCAAATGAAGACCTAAAATCCGTCCGCAGATGATGAAAACAAAACAGAACACACACACACAAGCACTGCAACCGCTAACTTAACGCCAAACCACTACGGTTCACTTGGTAATGCACGGGTACCGAGCAGACGCACGGAAAGAACGGAGCACTTAACAGCCCAGCGCGGAAGTTTCGGCGGTCGCTTCATAGACGGCGCTAGCGTCCGGTCAGAAAAAGCAAATGGCGGCGCCCATCTCTAGCAAGGAAAATGGTGTATAGAATTACATTTCTTAGACGGAAAAGCGTTCGCAGATGTGTGGTCGTGCTGCTGACCGCTGTGCTTGTTCACCGAGTGCAAAAAAGTGCTTCCTGCTTGCTAGTTTTTGCGCCGTACGGTACAAGTTTCAGTTGATCTTATTCCTTAATACGTGTATTGACTTCGCTGACTCTTCTCCTGCCTTCAAGTGGCCTTACATTTTCCTACTAGTGTACCAGTCAGTGAAGCGTCGCATGTGCACTCTGCAGCGCTTGTGTGGAGCGACCTGGACTCGGAGATTGGTACAGGGCACAAACTAACAAAGTAAAGAAAGGCACATTCTTCCATTCACAAATGTGCTATAACTTAGTTTCAACTGAGCGAGCGAATTGCTACGACCCGTCGGCGACCGGCGCACTACGCTGGGCCGACTGACTCTGTCGGAAGTTCGTGGAGCCGTGCAGTAGCGTAGCCAATGGCTAGCTCATCGCCTCCTGACGTCACACGAAAACGCCACAGAAAATGGGCGAGGGTGCAGAGCGGGGGACAGTATTTCCGAATTAATTTTTCTACTAAATAAATTTGCGTAAACGCGCTCGGAGTGGTCGAAACATGGCCTATGGACTCCGGACTACAATTTGCGATAGTAATGCCGCAATGTTTACAAATCACTTCAGTGTCCTTTTAAGGGCTTTTGTCCAAGGCTCAAGTGATAGTAAGGGAGCTAGAAGAAGGAAGACTCAAAAGGAAAAGGGTGAAGGAAGAGGGGTGAATATGAATGGGGAAAAAATATGGCCGGTATGCCGCCTTGCGTGTTCGGCGAAATCATATACCCTCGGCGCACTAATCTGACTGACCAAACTCGATGACACATCACAGCGTTGTCAAGCATTTCTTGAACATAGGCGAAAGCTCAGGTGCCCCAGTAGTCTTTGTTCGTGTTTACGTTGTTGGTGGCTAATGAACATTTTTCAAGCGAAGCTTGTATTGGCTTACTTGGGCCATCGGTGGCATGTGCCTAAAACATTTCCGTCCACGTCGCCCGCAGCTGTCCCTCCCCGTTCGCGGATGGCGCGCCATCGAATCACGCGAGCATAGCGGTAAGCGTACGATAACGTTAGGGCAGCGGGTTACCGGGACCAGATTGCGCATGCGCGCACGGAGGCGTCGAGGAGGTCGCCCTCAACATAATGAATGCGCACTGCCCCTCGGGTACCGGCACCTGCCGCTATAGCGTTGGCGTACGCTAGCCACCACGCGGAAACTCTCGAATGTCTTGCGCCGTCGTTGTCGCCGCGAATAACCGCGCTCCTTTGAGTCCCCTGTAGAAACTTTGCGAACAATCCTTGCTGCACCAATGATGATGATCCTATTGATGCCATCATCTCGCAGGAGCAGCTCAGGCTCGAGCAGCTTCGTCTCCCTCTCATCGCCATGTTGTAAAATAGAACACCACCATCGCATCACCGGGACGTCTCGGCCCTTGGTCCTCTTATTCCACATTTTGGTGCCGAAACCCTGGAAGAAGGCCCGCTGCGATTCGGAGGCATCCGAACTTTGGCTTATTAGAAGGAAGACCCCTCGATACCGATGACGGACCATGGTGATGGCCAGGTCGACGGTGCTACCCGAAGCCGAACAACGCGATGGGCGGACGAGACGACGGTGACTCCTCACCTGCGACTATTTTCCCCGATGACCTATGGCAGCGATATTCTAAACGGTGAGGAGAACTCCGCTGCTCATCACGGAATGGAAGATTCAACACCTTATAGGCACGAAAGGAGTATTCCTCTGTCTATAACGCGGCTTCGGGAACTTAACGCAAGAAGAGAACAAAAGCGTTTGATCACTCTAAGGCTATGCAGAGACGTGAAATCAGCAATAGAATTCTCCGTAACGACCAGTGATGTGGACGAGGTGGTGAAGAGTTGTCTGCACGAATTACGCAAAACTGAAGTACAATTGAGAACATTAAACGAGGAAATCGAACGGCTCATCGACATTGACCACCTATACGAAGAATGTGCTATAAATATTGACTATGAAGACGAAATTAGGCATATTATGATTCAATTATACTACCGATTCAAAGACAAAATATCTGAAACCAACGACCAGTGCCAAATAATCAAAAAGTTGCATTCCTCAACAAACTTGAGTGAGTTTTTTACACTGACTGAACTGCTCTGCGACGCATGCTGCTGTTTGAATGACCCCGAGAAACAAACCATCTTACAAGAAACCTCGCCTCCATCGCATTTATTATCTCAAACCGAATGTGAAAATAAGACCCCCTTTTTGGCGACGCCTGACATCCTATCGAAACATTCGTTACTATCGTGTTCGTTTGGAGAATTGCCCCACATGCCCGAGAAAAAAGTAAGCTGCTTGTCGGAGGCCGTAACGATGACCGAAGATACGTATACCGTATATCCTGAGCACAAAGACACCGATGCTTCTGATGAGAAGTTGAAATGGCAAGACGGCATATAAGCGTTTGTAACTTACAACCAAGCGACGCCGCAAACCAAAGAAAGGGATCTTGATTGGTTTGTGAGAGATGCAAAGAAGATTGCTGCTGCACGCACCCGACAACGCGCTGGAACGAAGACAGTACGCGGCAGGCAGCGTTCGAAGAATGGGAATGCGCCTTGCAAGGACAACCACATTGCCAAAGTACGGAGCTTGGAGTAGGAGCGGGAGCGTCCAGGACACTGTTTACAGGCCGTGCAAATACCTGAGGAGCTCGCGTCAGAGTTCAGGAGCGCCGAACATCCGCTTCTAATTCCAATTTGGCTGCGTCGACTACGCCGACATTCTCGTCGTGTGTTTAAAAGACGACCCCTGCGGTAGGTGCCCCGTCAGACGGCCTCTCCGGATCGACTGGAACAAACTTCATGTACCCAACGGATGCGGTCTGACCACGGCTTTTCTGGGGCTGGGGAAGATGTAGAAACTTTGTGGACAATTCTCGCTGCACCGATTATGATGATCTTATCGGTGCCGGTCATCTCGCGGGAGCAGCTCAGGCTCAAGCTGCTTCATCATCCTCTCATCGCCATGTTGTAAAATAAAACACCACCATCGCATCACCGGGACGTCTCGGCCCTTGGTCATCTTATTCCACATCCCCCTCTTTTTCCCTCCTCGCCCGCAGCTGGCGCGTGCACGTCACGCCGCATCGCAGGTTCGCTCCAGAGAAGGCGCAGCAGCCAGTTCACCGTCGGCTGCGGCATGGGTAGGCCGCGCTTCGTTCGCTCCGCCGTACGTTCGGGCAAAGCTCAGCGAAAGCAAAGGGTTTCACTGTGGTTGACTGATGGTTTTGCGTTTGATTTCAATTGATTTGCGTTTAGATTTCCGCAGAAGGGATTTTGCACTGATATCAAGCTTCGTTTGCACTGATATCAAGCTTCGCGAGCATTATACTGTTTCTGTAGGGATAGGGTTCGTTAATTTTTAAATTAAAATTCGTTTACGAAATATTACCCTAAAGGTCAGTTATACGGACAAAACTGGTCGCCATTCAGGGAAGTCATGCACAGTTTTCCTGTAATGTCGAAGCCGGCCTTGACATTTCTCACTGTTAGAAACATTAAATGAGAAAACACGAGTCCTCCTACTTTGTAAAGGAAGCATGGCCAATGAATGAATGACCAGTTGTATACTGCGGCACAAAACGTCAACTTCATCATCATCGTCATCATCACCACCAGTTGTATATAGAGATGTCGATGCGAGGCCCATCCGAGAGTATCTTTGTGAAAACTGTTTAACACAACTTTGACTGCTGTGCGCGCAGGTGAACAGACTGACGCTTCCAGCAACAGAGAACGCCATTTATTCCAGCTAAGCGCTCGGTGCGGCAGCAGCAGGGGTCGGCCGCAGCGGCCGCCATGCTGGGAGAGGCCACCCGGCAGGCGAGGCTGCCCTATGCCTCATCTTCGGCCACAGCTGAACTAGTGGGTGTCGGACTGGGCCTGGACCTGCTGCTGGAGGTGGAGCCCTTGCCCGGGTGCTGTGCCCTGCTGTTCGACTCACGGGTGGCCCTAGCGCGTCTACGGGACGGCAACTCGCACTCCCTGTTGGTGCGGGGCATCCGGGAGAAAGCGGCGCAGCTGGCGGACCGGGGCACTCGGCTGTGCCTGCAGTTGGTCCCCGCCCACATCGGGCTGGACGGAAACGAGCGGTCGGACGAGCTGGCCGCCGGGGCACACGCACTGCCTCCCTCGGACATGGTGGCCCAGGCGGCGGCGGACGACGCCCGCCTGCTCATCCAGCGACACCTCCGCACCAGGCATCCAGACCAGCGGCTGCGTGTCGGAGGGGGTCTGCCGCCTGTGCGGGCATCACGCCTGCCTCGTCAACTGCGCTCGGCCGTCCTGCGCCTCCGCGTGGGGGCCGCGTGGACGGCAGAGCGGAAGCACCGACTGGGGCGGGTGGCCAGTCCCTCCTGCACTCACTGCCGAGCGCCCGTGCAGTCCCTGCCGCATGTACTGTACGAGTGCCCCAAGTTTGCTGCAGGGCGGGCGGAGCTTCTGGCCGAGCTCCGAGGGGTGCGGCCGCTCGGGGAACTGCTTTGGAGACGTGAAGACGTGTCAGGTGTGGGAAGGAGCCGGAGTTTATGAGCCGTAGGGTAGTTTGTTGTTCTCTGGAATGGTTAGGGTAAGGCGAAGGTAGGGTCTGTCTCTGAAGGCGAAAATGCTGGGTTATGTCCCTGAACGTGACAAGCGGATGACTGTCCTCGTGTAGCTCTGTAGCACGGGGGGTAAAAGCGCAGGCTTGTTGGTGGGCGTATACGTTGATCTCCATGGAAGCGTGAGCGGGTGTCCAGATGACCTGAATAGAACCGTTTGGGGAGTGGTTTTTTACCACATGCAGTGCAAGTCGGGACACCCAACCCGACTGGTAATTCCGGTAGGCTTCTTAGGAATCGGTGACTACCTTCTGAACCCCTGGTTGAGTGAGAGCCATGGCGATGGCTGCCTCTTCTGCGGCCGTCATGTCTTTGGGTTTGAGTGAGGTACACACAAGGAGGTTGGTTCTGGAGGTAGCCACGATGATGGCGTATTGCCCACGTCGATGTTGGGAGGCGTCTGTGTAGATAACTGCATGATCCCCACCAAGGGTGGGGCTGAGCGCTTGATTCCGTGCTTGCCGGCGACCCTCGTCGTGTGAGGGGTTCAAATTTCTAAGCAAAGGGAGTATCTTTACTTCTTGTCGCAAGAGTCCAGGAGTACATCAAGCGGATTGACACTCTGTGCTGCCCAGACAATCGGATGAAGGATGCGGCGACTCGCCGCAGTTCTTCTCAATCAGAGCTTCTTGTTAGAAAGAGGCCCCTCTATCAGCTCTTCCACCGTGTTGTGAAGCCCCGTGCTAAGCAGCCTCTCTGTGGACGAACTCAGGGGAGGACCAATGACCTGCTCAACCACCTTTCTAATCATTTACAGCATCTTTATGTCCTTCTTGCCGAGAAGAAGACAGGGGTTGACGTAATGGATTCTCGAGAGGGCAAAAGCTTCAAGTAATCGAACGGTATCAGATTCCTTGAGTCCTGGCTTTTTGATGGCAACTCGCCTGGTCATGTGTGTGATTTGATTTATTATGCGTTTGAGGCGCTGCAAGGATACGTCACTCTTGGTGTTGGCCTGGAAGTGTAGGCCTAGGATCTTGATGCAGGGGCTTGGAGTGATGACCTGGCCATCAAGGAGTATTTGATTGTGTTCTTTGAAGTGTCGTTTGGCGGGAGGGCGTACGACATGGAGCTGTGATTTTTTGCGTGAACATTGGAGGCCACAGGCTTTAGCACATTGGCGTACTAGAAGTCAGATGCTAGGCGTTGGTGGGAGCTTCCTTTAATTTTTGTAACTCTTAGCACATACGCAAGGCGCGTACAGGGCCTCTATACGTGCTGTGGGCGGACCTCACAGCGGCACGAGAGGTCGCGTGACGCTATTACGTGGCATTCAGCGACAATGCAAGGGGGTAAATCCGTAGATGTGCTTGCTGAGTGCACCCCCTGTCTTCTCCGTTTCCGCGTGGGCTCGTAGCTAAATCGGTATGACAACGGGCTCTCGCCGCTGTGTTAGTTTGTCTGTGCCAGGTTCGATTCCGGGTGGTGCCATTAAATTATTTTATTTGTTCGCGGGAGTTTTCTGTTGACACCAACGGTCGCGAAAGATCCCTTGGTGGGTAGAGGCAAAAGGCTTTGCCTCAAATAAGAAGATATGAGAGACGATGTTCGGTTACCGCTACGATCCCCCCGTGCAATCGCATGGCGGAACCTTGCAACGACCGCCTCGATTGTGGCCATGCGATGTGTCCTGCACACTGCGTCGCTGCCGCGGCTTACGTTTGTGCCTGATCAGAAGGTTGGGCGGACACTCGCTTTAGCGGCAGGTGTGCCAAGGGGCGGCGGCGCGACGCACAACGCTTTCCCTAGTCTCTCCGATGCAAGACCTGGGTTCGGAGGCGGTCTCTACTACTTTCCCTTTCTTCTGCTGCATATCTCTCACCCGAACGTCTTCGCCGTTATGACCAACCAGTTTAGTACCACTTTGACCAGTGTACGCGCAGGAGAACAGGCTGGCGGCTCCAGAAAGAGCTAACGTGATTTATTCCTGCTAAGCGTTGTAACCCACATCACAGCCGTACAACAAAAACGACCGCCTTATTGTAGAAATGACCAAACATTAACGAAACTGAAGATGGAATTTTAATACCCATACCACACATTCACGAAAAGTCACATTAAGTGCTTAATGCCTTAATTCTTAATGCCAATTATTCGCTGCTACATGCAAAAACCTAATGCCATTTGCTCTAACGTCATTTTTTTGGTTTAAGGAGTTCCGCAGAACTCATTCGCCGTCACGAACGCCTTAAATGTGCCTACTCTCGAACGCGCTGAGCACAAAATGAAACCAACGAAACTCTCAGCCCCGCAGTGTTGACGTGGAAACGTAGCTGAACTTCGAAATAAGACCGAATTTTTTGTGCGCCCTTTGTGGCGAAGTTCCGAAGAAGATCAAGTTCACTAAAAGAGCGGGAAAATGCAAAACATCGTGTTACCCATCATTTAGAGTTTTGCGGATGTGGCTACCGCTGGGCGGCGAAGGCAACTGTTAAAGCCACTGTTAGAAACGGCTCACACCATTTTTTAGAAAACACTATTTCTTACAGCGTTTTCTATCACAAAAACACTTTTTAACCCTTGCAAGAAGTTTTTCTCTACGTTAAAAGCTTCTAAAATAGGAGTGCATTTCTATTTTTGGTCATTGTCACCATCACGCCTAACTCCTTTGCGTTTTACTGCGCACCCGACTTGTCGTGTGGCACAGGGGTATAAATTTGACTGTGACATTAGAGAGTTTTAGCATAGCGGCTCCCGTACGCTACGCTAAGGTTAGCGGGTAGCGGGACCGGACTGCGCATGCGCGCGCGGGGAGTGCGAGAAGGTTGGCCCTCAGCGGAGGGAAAGAGCGGGCATGGCGAAGGCAGGCCGCGCGGAACTAATCCACCCCACCGTGACGAATTTGCTCTCCCCAGTCGCGCCCGGCTACCCGCTGCCCTAGCGTTAGCGGACGGAGCAGGCTATGTTAAAACTCTCGATTGCTTTTGTCCTTGTTGACCGTGTATGCGTGTGCCTTTCGTAATGTTTATACCTAACCCCGACAGAGAGAGAGAGGGAGAGGGAGGGAGACAGAGAGAGAGACAGAGAGAGAGAGAGGGAGAGGGAGAGGGAGGGAGACGGAGAGAGAGAGAGAGAGAGAGAGAGGTTTAAGGGATGGACTTCCACGGTGCACCGTAGCTTTTTCCGCGCGGGCTCGATTCCCAGCCTCGTGGGCGATTTCTTTCTATCTTTCATTTTGCTGCAGATATAAAGTATACTTGTTGCAGGCTGCCACACGCGTATCTTGACTTTGCCGATAGTAGAGAGGTTGGAAAGCATAGTTCGGTGGTGTGAGGTTGAATATCAGAAGAATGCGGCAAACTTGTGTTACAGGCGTCCTTCAACGAAAACGCGCGTTCGTGAGACGAGGTGGCCGAGAGGTTAAGGCGATAGACTGCTAATCCATTGGCTCTGCCCGCGTGGGTTAGAATCCTATCCTCGTCGGTGATCTTTAGCAAGCCGTAGGACGCCGTACTAACGCGCTTGAATACATTGTAAGACTTTGAGTTATTATCTCCTTCTACCATTTCAGGACGCTATTCAATATAGGAATGACGGGCATTATGTTTCCAAAATAATGAAATAGTTATAGATTCCAGAATTATTCATGAAGGAATGGCTGCGCCAAGAAAAGTGTGGGGGGATATCTGAATTTGTCTTGCCGGGGCATTAGGTCATTGGTTGTCGTCAGAATAAATGTCTTCTTGCGGATAGGAATGACAATATGTTCTGAGCAGACAAACATTTCTCATAGTAGGTTCCTTAAGGAATAGTAGCATAACTCAAGGTAGAGTCGGCGCTCATAAAAGCCGTCACAATATAAACCGAACACCTTCTTTTTTCTCTTGGTGGCTTATTACAATTTATTTTATATAACGCAGATCGAAACAATGCTAGCATGTTTCACTGTTCACCCATCAGTCCTGAAATTCTTAAAAGGGTGTTTAGCTTCACTGATTCGTGTTTTAAATTTCTGCTAAGCAATTTTTTTCCTCCTCTGGACAGACGGTAACGATATTAGAAGCCGACCATGGAAGATAAGTCTAGCTGCATTATAAAATTTCATTTCATTTCATTTCATTTATTTCCACCTTAAGGGCCCTGAGGGCATTACATAAGGGGGGGGGGGCGTGCAGAAAGGTATGGCACAGCGTTAAAAAAAATTTACAAGGCAACAAAGAAGAAAAAAGAACAAGTGACAAAGGTACAGCAATAATAGCAGCAAATACAAAATTACAGTACAAAAATACAGTTCAAAAGTACAAAAGATACAGCATTAAAGAAAGGAAACACATAAGGCACATTGGATACGTAGGTATTATGAAACATGGTTGAGCAATTTTTCGAGAAATAATTTGCGGTCTGCGCACGAGGCTATTGTATCGGGCAAATGGTTCCAGAGGGTTATTGCTTGAGGGAAGAATGAGTTGAGCATTGATGAAGTACGGCTGGGTAGTCGTGCTATGGCGTTGCTGTGTCTGATACGGGACGAGGTTCGGTGTGTGGCGGTTTTAAGAGAGGGTGGTCTGGATTTCGGGTGATAATAAAGGCATGAAGAAGGCAGAGGCGTGAAATGATCCGGCGTGACTCAAGTGAATGCAGGTTCAAAGATTGCTTTAGGGCGGTTTACACTTGTGTAGTGGAGTACTGTGAGAGATAAAGCGGGCGGCACGAATTCTGTATGGCTTCTAATTTGTGGGTGAAGGTATGCCTGTGAGGGATGCCAAATCGATGATGCATATTCCAGTTTTGGTCGTAAGAACGTTAGGTAGGCTAGTTTTTTTATGTCCGGAGATGCAAGTTTTAGATTCCGGTGTAGGTAGCCGAGCGTGCGCGCGGCGTCTGAGCAAATGGTTTGTATGTGAAATGTCCAGGATAGGGATAGTGAGAGATGAACTCCGAGGTATTTGTAGGATGTTGCAGCGGCAATCGGGAAACGAGTTAATTTTGTCGGAAAACTGTGATACGGTATTTTTACGGGTGAATGTTACCAGTTTACATTTTTCTGTGTTTAGTGGCAATAATGATTGATCACACCATGCTGCGATATGGTTGATATCATGTTGAAGAGCAATACTGTCTCCAGGGTTGCGGATGGTAGTGTAAATGACGCAGTCATCGGCGAATAGTCTTAACTGGTTAACAATATTATTCGGTAGGTCATTAATGTAAATTAGGAAAAGCAGTGGTGAGACGCACGCACCCTGTGGGACCCCGGACGTCACATCAGTGAGGGACGAATTTTGGTCATTGACTAATAACGCATAAAAGTATACAGTTCTTGCCTTATTTTGTTCCCCTCCTCGAGTTTGTCACCATTTTACAACCTAAGCAAGTGGTTAAGCGTGCCGTCTTTGACTAATGCGGTCATTATTTAGAGGATGTTTCACAGTCACCTTTAAAAAGAAGTGAGTTTTTGCCTCGTCAACACCAAACCTAATGTTCATTCGTCCAAAAAGGAAGCATGGCCGGGACGCCTAATGGTACTTGTGCAAAAGTTTGAATTGGGCTTTCAACCACGCCGTCTTTGTCATCAGGCAACAGCATTGGAACTGAGGGCGCCCCTTAATTATTCGTACAATGATCGCGCACGTTTACGTATAGAGCCCTGCGTTTTTGGTATGTTTCCTGTACTGCACTGTGTATTGATTTATTAGAAAACATGTCAAGTTGTAAAATATTTCTCTCTTGCGCTACTTGATCGACCGCCCGTTGTTGTTCCGTTCCAAGCCTGGTCGTGTACGAGGCGGCACCCTTTTCTCCGCCAAGGCGTGGTGGCCCCTCACAGAATGCGGTCGTACTTGGCTCGGCACTCGCACTCGGTGTGGTTGTCGAAGGCGAGCTTCTCCACCCTGGGGCGCTCTACGACGCCGTCGTTCAGCTCGCGCACCAGGAAGGTGCGCTCGATCGTCTCGATCGTCTTGGGCTGGCAGTGCTCGTCCGGGTGGACGCAGCAGCCCGCGTCCGGGGCGCACCGGTGCACCAGCGTGCAGTGGGGCAAGTAGAGCTGCGCACACGAAACGAAGAGAGCAAAACCGTTAGCCAAGGCTCGCGCACGCCACGATACGCGTTCATCGAAGAGCAAGCACGCGCGAGAAAATCTGGGTGGAAGTTTTCAATGCGTTAGCATTCTTATACGACTCGCCACAGAAATCTGCCCGTCAATCCCTAATGCCTGCAACGATTTGCTTCTTCGGTACACATGGGACATTGAATAAACTGGCCAATTTAGGGGTTGATTCAAGGCATATTTAATAAAGGGTCCTTTATTTGAAGACCCTGGGGCCTCCAAGGCAACTTGAAAAAAAAAAAAGTGTCCAACACACTAGTTTCTGAATATTCCCGCTCGTGAGTTTCTGCAAACTTTTTTATCTTAAATTCGATGAGCTTCTCTTGGCCTCATGGAAACAGCAGTGCTACTGACGGTATTTAAGATGAAAGTACCAGACGTGTTGTCTTCTGGTTTTCTTTATGGTAGCACTTAACACGACTAAACTATGACAGCACGTGCGCTTGTTAGAGTTTGCAATTCGTGCTGACCCATGGCGTTGGAACCAGACTGATTGATTGATAGGCTTTACTGAGTAACGGTCTGGGAAAAGGGGAGTTTGGGTGGTTGGAGGGATTAATCGTTATTGTCGATTCTTGCTTAAAAGACAGTTAATTTCCAAGTTTAATCATAATTCGTCTGAATGATATGGGCCGGCCACGCGCGCGTATTTTGAATATTTTCCCGACATGCGCATCGGCGTTCTGAACTAAAAATACAACTTGTGCGCCCGTGGCTGCCGACAGCCCGCTTATCTGCGCCGCCGTCACCGTGCCATTGGGCGTCTTGTTTCGGTGCGCAGCGTGTCAAGGAGCCTCGCTCCAACGTAGGGACCCACGCGCTGGCCGTGTGCCCTTGGAAGTTGGAGGGGGGCCGCTTGGGGTGGTTACCCAGTTTCCTAATTTATAATTGGTCCGCCAGGAACTTTCGAGGCCGATCGTATCCTGTGCTGGTTTAAAACAAAGGCCCAGCTGCAAGATGGTTTTCTTTGTTCTCGTGGTGGGATTTTCGAGATGTCTGGGGACGCGGGGAGCGTGTACTGGAGTTGAGAATTGAGATCCTCAGAGCCACCACCCCCTCTCTGCGCAGGACGGGTGGGGAATTCTGGGGTGAGGGGGTAACGATTAGGATTTCCGTAGGTGCTTCTTTTTCTATGCTTCTTTTTCTTTTTCTAAAGATGCTTATTTTTCTATGAAGCGCTTCCTGGCAGCGTTGTGTAGCCCTCATCGTTGTGGAAGCAGTATAATTTATGTATGTCGACTTTCCCAACCATGAAAAGCCTTACATGCAGGACACACAATAACTAATTTACCAGCAAGCTCTCGCGCCTTTTTAAAGCGAAAGCTTTCTTACTGGGACCAATGACGTTCTGTCAAAGAACTAAGGCATTTCCCCATAGACCGGTTGGTCGACTTAAAAGCTCTGATAAAACCTTTGGACGCACGGCGCGTGCTTGAAACCAGGCTTGCAGTGTGTCAAAATAGTTACTTGAAAATCGCGAAAAAGGAACGACTCGAGATAAGAGAGTACACGCTTCGATCATGAAGGAGTAGTACAATAGTACACCTTTATCTCATAAACCCGCGTATCGGTATACATTTAGATCGTTCGTAGATGCGTTTACTTAGTGCGGGAAAAATCGTCGCATGGGTCCGTTCTTCGTTTGCGACTTGCGTCTTTGAAAGTTTGACGATCGATTGGACGCACTTTTAGCTTTCGCGCTTCTCACCGTTGTTAGGAACGAATGGTAATTTTTATTTTTATCTAACATCTGCTTGAATTTGTAATTCTTGTTTTCTTTTTTTTGGTCATGGCTTCGTTCCAGATTTGAGAAAAATGAACTAACTCCATCAGCGAGCACCGTTTTTCCTTTCTTTCATTGCAAGCGTTGTGTACATGCATCAAGCTCCCTTTTGCGCTTTGCGCGTAACCCGTTCAGTCGCATAAAGTCACAAAGAACTTAAAAGCACCATTTCGCTTCGCAGTTTAATACGGGTAACATTAATTTACAGGGAGTATTTCAGTGGGCGAGATTTAAATTTCCCACCAATGCGAAAGGCCGGGCAGATTTTATTCCAAGTTTGGCGCAAACCTCGAAGTGGTGCCCAGTGGCACACATGTGGCGAGGAATAAAACGTGTGCGGTGCACAAGGTCGAGTAACGGAAAACACAAGCGCGCTCCACAACAATCTTGCCCAGCCGCAAGCACGTGGTTTTGCCGGCTCTGTGTTTAATAGCATGGTATTTGTCACTTCGGCGCTGCAGATTTGACGGCGGTGACGAGGTAACATGGTATTTCACCTTTGGGTCATAAGCTACCGACTCCTTACGCGTTTATTCACGCCGTGACTCCTAGCTGTCACAGCGTTCAAACATAACGTCGCCTTTATATGGGTGTTCGCATACCTTTATCCCGCCCCCCCGAAAAAAAAATATATATAGAAGAAAACACATAAAGCTCGGATGTTTCTCGAGTCTGGATATCGAAATCAGATCGGCTAGCGGAGAAGGCGAAAAAGGAGTCGGCAACGGATCCCTCCTGTCTTGCCTTCTGTAACACTAGCTAAAATGTGCAGCGAAAGTGCGCGTTCAATTCACCGAGTGCAGCGGGGGTGCAACACAACAGTGGGAGGATCTTGGGGGGGGGCGGCCACTCACTTTGCGGTCGTTGGGGTAGACGTCCGGCACGCACACGGTCCTCTGCTGGGGAAACTTGCACCGCGCCTCCCCCAGTACCATTCTCTCGTGCTCACGGGCGAGCCGGAAGTCGCGATTACCGTACTGCTTGGGCGGCCGGCACAGTCCCACGGCGAAGCAGGCGCACAGGACGAGCAGCGCCGTCCATACCAGTCCCCTCGTCACGTGGTACTGTTCTCTGGCCATGGCTAGTGGGGCGACAAGTGCTACTCGCGAGTGCCGGTCGTCGAATGACAGATTACCGGGCACTCTTGATGGTTTTATGTGGTCGTGATTATCGCGGGATTGCACGGGCCGCTGGTGCGGCTAGCAGACTGTCTTACGCCGCGTGATGTCAGGATGCCGGGGAAGCACCAATCAGAGGAGAGTCTCCTTGCTCCATGCTGGGGAAACCAGTTTCCACGAGGCTTTGGCTGTTCGGCGTGATGTTCCGCATTTAACGTTGGACGCTCAGCTTGCGTGCTGCTCAGTGTTGCACATGTTCCTCTGAAACAGGAACGAAATCTCGTTCCTCGTTCCTTCCCAATCTTGAAACGAGCTCTCGTTACAAGTTCCTTCATTGCAAAAGCAACGCGTTGCAGTTCCTCTTGAAACGCTGGAAGGTGTCGTTACATTAATGTTATTTTTTTTCTGAAATTTAAAAATCAGTTGTCGGATAATTCTGAGATGAAATAAAGTGAGGAATTTAAAACTCACACCGACCAACGTATATTTTACGAATGGGAACACCACCGGCGGTAGAAATAGACTCCACAGAAACGCTCTTAGCCGAAATTTTTTTCAGGGAGCACCCGACAAACTCCAGACACATCTAACTGCTGTTTTGGTGCTCGTTTATTATGGGTGAAACGCATGTGCAACTTTCCACTTCGGCCTTACGGGTGTAGCACGTTTCCCCATGTCGCATTTGCCCCGTCGGGGAAATGCGACATTACATATGTGCAGTAATGTTTCTGCGCTTCAGATGTACAAATAGAAAGTTACTCACACGCAGGACCATAATGAAATTTCTTGCATAAGAAACTGTGTCAAAAAGAACAATACATAGGCGTTTAATGAATCTTTTTTTAAATGTTGTAGTTTATTTGAAATGCCTCACAGGCCCTTTACCGGTAATTGAGCAAGCGGCATACAAAAGTGAAGCTTTACGGATCATACAGCACAAATTTGCGAGTAACAAAACACATCAGGGCAAGTAATGGCTACGAGGTTCGCAATACAAGTTTAAGTCAGAAGACGATAACAAGAAAAAATAATTAAACAGCGTAGGCACACATGAAATCTACGCACAAGAATTACAAAGTATACCGAACACAGCCAGGGTAGTAGGTAAAGGAAACAAGCAAAGATAGCCAATTAAGTCGACGCGACACACAAATCAGTTGCTGTGGTTAGAAATACGCATAAGGAACAAGCAAAGGAGATAATGCGGAGGCTAATCAAGTGCATAAGCACAGGTTGAAACCGATACACTAAAGCAAGTCTAAACTTTGGCCGTCCACGTTTGGGCCGGCCGGGATCCGGACATTTCGGTGTAGGACATTTCGGTGCGCGGACTTTTCGGTGCTGGACATCTCGATGCGGACCAATCATTGCACGGAATGTGCCAGGAATACTTCTAATAGTGCAGCTTTAATATTTTAATTTCGTCAGACGACAAGTTCCAGAGTTGTGTGCCTTTCACATTTTACTGTCGTTGAACCTTTTTAAAATTTATTATACAATTGAACAGCCCCAAGCCTTTATTCTCAGTGTTACTGAAGCGATTTCAATTCAATGGTTGTGTTTCTTATAGCCCATTTCGAACTCTCCTTTCCCGACTCCTCAACCGTCACGAAAAAAATGAAAAGGAAGGAAACCAAGCTGGCTTTTTATGAAAGCACGTGTGCATCGACCTTTCGTCGTTTTCTATATCATCCCCGTCGTCGTTGCATTCGCTGTAGGTTCTACTTAAAAATAATTAGCGATCGCACTTACAGTGGCCTTGCTAAGGGGATTTGCAGCAGGGGGGTGGGGGTGCTGGGGAACCAGCTTCTAGGGTCCTTTGGGGAGGGTAATTTGTGCCTTTCCCATGTGCAAAGTTGGAGCCGAGAGCTGATATACGACTGTTGCAGTGCTCGCCACACCAGCGGATTGCTAATATACCGGCGTGCTAATATACCGGGCTTGAAGAGTTATTTGCCGATAAGCCCGCCGGAGGGAAGAAGGAGCAATTCCTGGAAAGGGGCGCGGTCCCTTTGGTATGAGAGCGACACGCGGAAGCGTGCAGAGAGCAAACTTGTTCCTCGAGGGGGCAGTACTGCGGCTAACAAGACTTCTTCGGTGGATTTTTATTCCGCACAAAAGAGATTCGGTTAGCTCATGGTACAGGTATATCCGGCCAAAAAACTTCGTCGGGATGGGCATCGTCGAGAATGAGACAAAACTGGAGGAAGAGGCTTCTACTTGAGTGGTGAAACATTCAGCGAACTTCACAATACGTTAATCTCTACCGTGTAACTCTCATCTTTGTGTACACGCACGGGCTCCGCTCCGCAGAGAGGGCCTTTGTGAGATCCTTAAAGCATTGAAAGGCTATCAGACTCAGCAGCAGCCTCACCCCAATCATACCTGAGGTTGTGAAACGTCATTTTCTCTGTTTATTGTACCATAGTTTGCAGCGTAGTTATAGCTTTTCATTGGTAACCTCCAAACCAGACAGATCGCAGCCAAATGTTTACCTTCATTGTATGTTGTGAGGGTCCTACTTATAATACATTTGGCCGACGCAATTACCCATTGGTTGCGCTGAATGACGGTCATACAAATTTGCGACACCACAAGCATGTGTTTACGCACTTCTACAAATATTCTAAGGCCCCTCATCCCGCGGCACACAAAAAAAGCAAAAAAAAAGTAAAAAACTGACATAGCTTGGAAAACGTCGGACCCTTTCCTTCGCGTTTTCTGTGCTTGAGGTTAAGGGCAGGTGACATCGCTCTTTTGCCTGAACACCGCAGTAACTGGCATTTGTACGCACAATTCATACACGTTTTAGCAGAATTTAAGAGAAGCTCCAGCTGTATTCAAAAAGGCCCATTCTTCTTCCACGACGACATTCTAGAATTCTCCGTAAGAAAAAGGTGCCCACAACAGTATTTGCGTGTTCGCTTTACCGTCACAGCGCTACCCACATGAAACACTTCATAGGATTTTAGAAAAAATTACTTGCCAAATGCTTGGTAAACACCCGTCGATTTCCTTAGCTGATGTCCATGCTGAAAAAAGTGTGAATTGTCCGAATTGTCATATAGAATGGCTGTTTAAAGCGAGTAAGCACGATATAATTCGTTTGCCAGAAAGGTTGCGCACAGAAACGTCCGTGCACCGAAATGCCCGTGCACCGAAACGTCCGTGCACCAAAATGTCCTTGCACTCAAACGTCCGTGCACCCAAATGTTCATGCACCGAAATGTCCTTGAGCCCGGGCGACCTCTCTTAGGTATTGTCCATTCGGCACGCGACCAAAATATGCCAAACAATGACGAAATTCCTGTCCTTTGTCAACTGGACTCAGGCAATACAAAAGGACCTGGCACTTCCACCGACCCATTGCACGTTCTGCTGAAGGGCGCAGGCAAATTGGACAGCTTGTAGGAAGTTAAAAGCACGGTATTGACCCAGCTCTATTGATAGCCGGTGACCCTTCGAATGAACTTACAGCGAGTGCAACTCCCCCCGACAGCAACGCACCCGCGCCTCGTGTCCACTAATGCGGTAGTTACACACGACCAAAATATGCCAAACAATGACGAAATTCCTGTCCTTTGTCAACTGGACTCAGGCAATACAAAAGGACCTGGCACTTCCACCGACCCATTGCACGTTCTGCTGAAGGGCGCAGGCAAATTGGACAGCTTGTAGGAGGTTAAAAGCACAGTATTGACCCAGCTCTATTGATAGCCGGTGACCCTTCGAATGAACTCACAGCGAGTGCAACTCCCCCCGACAGCAACGCACCCGCGCCTCGTGTCCACTAATGCGGTAGTTACACACGACCAAAATATGCCAAACAATGACGAAATTCCTGTCCTTTGTCAACTGGACTCAGGCAATACAAAAGGACCTGGCACTTCCACCGACCCATTGCACGTTCTGCTGAAGGGCGCAGGCAAATTGGACAGCTTGTAGGAGGTTAACCCTCATAAAAATGATTACCAGGATTTAATAAACTTGTTATAGAGATTGCTCAAAAGCGTTCTATAAACTTTTTGTCAACATTCTATAGAATATTTCTATTGAGTTTCCATTACAAATTGGCCACCGCGTTTTAATTAAAAGTCTATAGAGCCAAGTCAGTAGACCTTATCGGTTTTGAATCGAGTTCCTTACGAGTTTCTTATGGGGTTTTTATAAAATAAATTCAATAAATTTTCTATGCAATTCTTACTGAGTACAGTCGCAACAGCCTGTTGCATGGGAGTCCGGTTTGAATACAGTTTCTGGCGAATTTTTATTAAATTTATTACAATTAATTTTTATAAAATTCTTATTGAGTATAGTTGTAGCATCCTGTTGCGTGTGAATAAATTTTGAATAGACTTTTTGATGAGTTTTTTGTTTAGTTTGCCTGCATTAGCTTTCTTAAAATTATGTTTGAGTATGGTCGTAACAACCTGTTGCGTCTGAGTCAGCTTTTAATAGAGTTTCTGACGGGTTTCTATTAAATTTATCTCAATTAGATTTCTATAAAATTCTTATAGTGCCCAGTCATCACAACCTGTTGCATATAAGCTAAGTCTGAACCGAATGTGTGATGAGTTTTTATAAATATATCTCTATTAGCTTTCTATAAAATTTTTATTGAGTATAGTCGTAATATCCTGTTGCCTGTGAGTCAGGTTTTCTGGCAAGTTTTAACAGAGGAGCTTTGTAGGGGCTCGAACTGTCCGGCGGTGATGTCCGCCATCCCAGGCGCCACCGCTACCAAGTGCTCCCAAGACGTAGTGATGGGACGTCCATCGCGCGATCTTGGCTGATGGGGCGGGGCAGGCGGCGCAATAGCAGCCCACATATATGCACCGATAAGCTACCAGACCTCCGTGGGTGGGCTATAGAAACCCAATACAGAGTCTATTGAAACTCAATATAATGAAGGCAATAAGATGCTTGCTGCGTCTTCGTTATAAGAAGTTTATTGCCTGTCTAATGACCACAGTCCACACATTACGAGTTCGATCGACCCTATAGAAAGGCAATACAGAGTTTGTTAAAACTCAATATAGGGAAGGCAATAAAATTCATGTTGCATTTTTGCAATAAACAGGCAATTGAATTTACATTGGCCGCAGTATTTAAGATTAAGATTTGGTTTACTCTATAGAAACGCAATATGAAGTGTATTAAAACTCAGTGTCTTGAAGGCAATAAAATGTTGGTTGAGTTTGTGCAATACAAAGTTTGTTGACTTTTTAACGAGCACAGTCTATAAGCTATGAGTTTTAATTGACTTTTTATTGACTCTATAGGAACTCAATAGGGGGTCTATTAAAACTCAACGTCCATTTTCATGAGGGAAAAGCACAGTATTGACCCAGCTCTATTGATAGCCGGTGACCCTTCGAATGAACTCACAGCGAGTGCAACTCCCCCCGACAGCAACGCACCCGCGCCTCGTGTCCACTAATGCGGTAGTTACACACGACCAAAATATTCCAAACAATGACGAAATTCCTGTCCTTTGTCAACTGGACTCAGGCAATACAAAAGGACCTGGCACTTCCACCGACCCATTGCACGTTCTGGTGAAGGGCGCAGGCAAATTGGACAGCTTGTAGGAAGTTAAAAGCACAGTATTGACCCAGCTCTATTGATAGCCGGTGACCCTTCGAATGAACTCACAGCGAGTGCAACTCCCCCCGACAGCAACGCACCCGCGCCTCGTGTCCACTAATGCGGTAGTTACACACGACCAAAATATGCCAAACAATGACGAAATTCCTGTCTTTTGTCACCTGGACTCAGGCAATACGAAAGGACCTGGCACCTCCACCGACCCATTGCACGTTCTGCTGAAGGGCGCAGGCAAATTGGACAGCTTGTAGGAAGTTAAAAGCACAGTATTGACCCAGCTCTATTGATAGCCGGTGACCCTTCGAATGAACTCACAGCGAGTGCAACTCCCCCCGACAGCAACGCACCCGCGCCTCGTGTCCACTAATGCGGTAGTTACACACGACCAAAATATGCCAAACAATGACGAAATTCCTGTCCTTTGTCAACTGGACTCAGGCAATACAAAAGGACCTGGCACTTCCACCGACCCATTGCACGTTCTGCTGAAGGGCGCAGGCAAATTGGACAGCTTGTAGGAAGTTAAAAGCACAGTATTGACCCAGCTCTATTGATAGCCGGTGACCCTCCGAATGAACTCACAGCGTGTGCAACTCCCCCGACAGCAACGCACCCGCGCCTCGTGTCCACTAATGCGGTAGTTACCCCTCATATTATACAGATACGGTAGTTTCAGAAGGGACCTGCAGTGCCGCCCGGACTTGCCTTTTCTGGCCCCTCCAGACGAACGATGAAAGGCACAAAGCACTGTCGTGGCTGCTCTATTCACACGTCCCTCAACCGGCATGAAAGCAAGCACAAACTGAGGGTAGCTGCGTGATTATTATTCTGCCTTTGACTTTCGAGGAAGCACGTTCTGCTGAAGGGCGCAGGCAAATTGAACAGCTTGTAGGAAGTTAAAAACGCAGTAGCGACTTGAGAATTTTTGTACTCGAGCCTTGGCATCAAAAACGGCCAAATCCTAGCAATGTAACGTTTTCAGGAAGAACTCAGTTCCTGCCGTTCCTCCAAAAAGGAACTAGTTCCAGGAACGACGTTCTTTGGAACGCTGGTCCTTGCAACACTGGTGCCGCTGCTCAGGGACGGTGATCGGGCCTGGACGCCGTTGGCATCTTCCGCAGTTGGTACTTCTCGGAGCCGGACCGACCAGGGGTGAGGGTTCCTTTGTTGTAGCTTATGCGCAGCCACGCGAGGTTGCTAACCTCCTGCACGCGTACGGACTGTCACGGGCGGGCGACGTTGATGGAGGTTTCGCGTTTCTTGCCTTACGAACAGCGTTTAGACTACCGTGCCCCCATCGCGAATATGATAGCGTCACTCGTGCGGGGCACGGAGTCTAGTGTCCCCATGGCAAGATAATTGCGACGACCACCATTGCCAAGCTTGGGGTGATACTTCTGGCTTTTCGCTGCGCACAGCCAGTCTGGTTGGAAAAGAAAATGAACGAAGTTATGGGAAATTAGCCATAACCGTTCCGGGCGGGTCGTTTCGGAGCTTAAACTACTACCGAATGTTGCTATTAGTTTATTTTTTTTTGCTTCTGTTTTTACCACGGCGTGTCCGGAAACTCCCGAGAAATATTTTTTTTGTGCATGGCCCATCCCACAGTTATGGCGCAATTACTTGAATATGCTCCACCTACGGCAATGTTGGCCCGGCTCACTCAAACTCACTCACAAATTTGTTTTTGAATCATCATCACTCAAACTCATTGCTGAGCAACACATCTGCGCTAACTTAAACTCAAACTCCCAGCCATTGAAAAACTGAGAACTCACCCCGAGTCAACTGAAAATGAACTCAGAACTCAAATGTACTGAGAACTCAAATGTACTCAGAACTCAAAATGTACTCAAAACTCAAAATGGACTCAAAACTCAAAATGGACGAGAACTCAGTGGTGCTCAGAATTCACTCGAGCTCAGATGGACTCAGAATTAATTATTAGCATTCAGAGTTTTTAAAATTCACGCCTGGTAAGAAATCATGCGGGTGCAAATTCGTGCGCTCAAATTCTTGCACTCAGTACGATATGATCTCTTATCTTCTGCGAGGTCGGAAAGAATTTTCGCTGCCGGTTCAATACAGCTGTACTTGCTAGGGCATGATGATTAGCGCCGATAGCAAGCAATTGTAAGTTTATATTGTATACCCAACTGTTTTTATAGGCTGCCGGCTCATGTTCACGGAAGAGAGGCTGCAGGCCCGATGGTGTCTTGGGGCTTGGGGAAAAACAATGATTGGGCGAGGGAACGGGCTCTCACTGGTCAGTTAATTCACATCGAAGCTGTTTATTGTTAGGGTAGTGTGCATTCCTGTTCTGTATCCCTAAAAAACGCCCTGTGTCAAACTGAGGCGTCGTGAGGCCTTCTTGGGTGTGCTTTTGTTTTTTTAACGCGCAGCATTCTTTGCCGAGTACACCCACAGCCAGGACCGTGTAACGCCCTGAATTTCCACAAAAATGCAGATATCGCGGAAGTTCCGCGTGTAATCGTTATAATAGCGTAACTGGAGATAATTGGTCAAACTAAATTTTGAAAAACTAAAGAAAAGAAAAATAGAAAAGAAATTACGGAATGACGATATATTACGCAGTGTGCATTTAAACTCCGTCTTGACAGGCTGCATGTTTGCAAAACGTGCTACTTGAGCGGGGAAGAAGGGGCAGGTGACTGAGGTAGCCAGCAGGTGTTCGTTCTTACAGACGTCGCGTTAATTTGATTGGAGGCTTCCGATTCGCTGCTGCCGTAATGGTGATCATGCTCTAAAGGTTCGCTATACGAAGAAGTGTCTTTTGCTGGTCTGCGGGAAGTGCAGGGGTTGTTCCCGCGTCCCATGAGGCTAAGGGGTGCCACGGGTGGCGTATTCCTAAATCATATCGCGTAGGGGCCCAGGCCGACCACAACCTCCAACCATGCGACGCAGCACTGTGAGGTCACTTCCTCTATGTGCGCGGCTTCATGCGACGGGGATTTTTTTCTTTTTCCCCCCTTTCCCTCGTTTCGACTGCTTTGCGGGCGGCCGATGGTTTCGGTCCCTGCGCGGAGCTGGCCTGCGGCACTGGGAAGCTGACGCACATGGGATAGAAATTACTCTTTTGTACCTGAGCCCCTGAGCTCCTCGCGCTCTTCTGGCGCGCCTGCAAGTTGACGCTGACCTCCCGTCGTGTTCCTAGATAAGCGCTCGGCTCGGTGCTCTAATTGCGCGCGCGCGGATGGACGCTTTCACATACATGTGGCTATTATATACGTTCCGGAAAGCTAACAATCTCATTGAAAGGCCATTCTACAACACACAGAAGGGTATACAATTGAGTTGGGTGCTCTTCCACTATATACACACCTCAAACACGATTCGGTGCTGCAGGTAAGGATTACAAGAAAGGCAGCCAATTAACCATGATTACATTTACAAACTGTCCTGCACTCGCGAAATATTACAGCTGCATGAGCTGCTACATTTTGGTACTTTCATAAGCACTTTTCGTTAACATTAACCTTCATTGCATTAATTCTTTATCAGGAACAGTGCCACTAAGGAAAACATTGACATTTTGTTAACAGCAATGGAAGCTGTGAATCGTTTTGCAAGAGGTGATAAGTTGATAAAAAAGACACTAGCTCAAACGTACGCGTTTTACACTCGGTCATGAATGCTGCATAATTTGCACTGCTGGTCATAACAATTTAGGGAAACAATATCAAAAAGTTAGAAAAACCAAGGGCTAAGTAATAGTTGGATTGTACAGCTTCTGAAGTACGTCGAGGGATTTGATATATGTCTTATGTACAGGGCTGTTGACCACAGTCTCTGCACTGAAACCACCAGGGCGGACTTTCGATATCAGTAATCATGCGTGCTACCACTCACACTGTTGCCAATGTCGATTAGTTATTTTTTACAAATGGTGCTTCATGCACACACGGATTTTGCTGCATAAGATACGTATATTCTTTACGATGGGACTAATGAGTAGCTGCGCGTGAGCTTGAGATCACGGCTCTCGCAGCAGAGATAAAACTAAGTAAAAAAAAAACAGTTATCTCCTGGGCGCACTATCTTTGGGATAGTGATCTGGGAGTCCAAATAGCGGCAAATAATGTCACATTCCGAGATCCACTTATGGAGATAGATGAGCAGTTTGTGTCCGTTTCCTGCGACGCATTTTTTAGCTACCTCATATAGATTTCTCTGGTCTCTGGCCTTTAATGCGCGCGCATTGCGTCACAGTTAGCGCCTGAACTGTAAGCGACACGCAGCAAAAAAGTATACAAATGTATACACAAGAAATAGCAAGAATAAAAATATAAATTGTAGAGCACCAGTTGCAAAACGCCGCTTTATGTACTACAACACTTCGCATCGAAAAACATACCTTTCGCCCCGTTTCTGGACCCTTTGGACAATCCAGGTAGTGTTGGTGCACCCGCTCTACGTGTCCATGAAGACGTTGACTGCTACTTCATCAGGCAGTTTCGCGCGGAGCACAGACTCGTGAACTGTTGCCGCGAGGTCATCTGTGACGACCTCGAGGGGCTGCTCGTGCTCATGCGTGACAATCGCGTGAATGCGCGGGGGACGCGCGTGGCGCACACAATTATGAGAACGGACCTTGTGATGGAGAGTTCTGCGCGAGTGCGAGGCACAGACGAGTATGGCGAATAACACACTCGGTGATGGTCGCACCGGCGAGCGACCGACGTACGCGTGTGCTTTCGACCGAATGAGAGCAAACGTTCTGCGCTTCGGTAGGGAGTCCAAAGGACCACCTAAGACCAAAAAACCTATTTTGTCTTCACTGTAATGGGAGTGCTTGTTTTCGGGAACGTAAACAATGACTACAAGTACGTGCAAAAGCATCCATCCGCACCCGCACTTTGAGAAACGCGCCGATCGGGAGACGAGCGACTGCAGGCGCGCAAGAAAGTGCGGAAAGCGAGCTTCAGCTTCCCAGCGCGTACGCCAGGCTCGCGCTCTGAGCGAAACCATCGGCCGCCGGAAAGCAGCGCGACCACAAAGGAGCACAACAAATTTTTGTCTCCACTTCAATGAGAGTGTTTGCTTTCCGGAACGTATATAATAGCCACATGTACGTGAAAGTGTCCATCCGAGTGCGGGCACTTAGAGCACCGAGCCGAGCGCTTATCTAGGAACACGACGGGAGGTCAGCGTCAACTTGCAGGCGCGCAAGAAGAGCGCGGAGAGCTCAGGGGCTCAGGTACAAAAAAGTTAACTTCTACCACATGTGCGTCATCTTCCCAGCGCCGCAGTCGAGCCCCGCGCACGGAGAGAAACCATCGGCCGCCCGCAAAGCAGCCGAAACGAGGACAGGGGCAAAAAAGAAAAAAAAATCCAGGTCGCATGAAGTCGCGCACATAGAGAAATTAAACGTCACGGTGCTGCGTTGCTGCTTGGAGGGGTGTGGTCAGCCTGGGCCCCTACGGGATATGGTTTGGGAATACGCCCCCCAGTGCCCTAAGGATCTTTTTATGTCCGCCTGGGCTTCGGTTTCCAGAATGATGGAAGAGGAAGAGGCGCAGCTTGCTCCAATCTACCAGTTCGTCTCTGTCAGGATTCAGTGGTCAGTCCCCCAAGAAGAATGAGATGACGAGGCATTGGGAACAGAATAGAAGACGAAGAAAAAGAGGACGAAACTACAACAACAAGAACGTTGAAGTTACCGCCAAGAAATTGACCATATCCCGAACGACGCGACGGAAACGCGCCATGCAGCGGCGAATGGGGCAACGACCCGGGAAGCTGAAACAGCACAACCTATTAGAGAGTGCCGCGATGGCCGGGAGAAAGAACTTAAAGGGTCAGACAGCCGACTTTTGTCGACGATATATTCTTATCCCAAACGATAGGAACATCTAAAAAACGCCAACTTAAATGCTCTTGCTTATAGAGCCGCAGAACTTTCCGACTCTGAATTTTCAGATCTGCCAGCCATACGAGGCCCGCCAAGAGGAATGCTGTCAACAATGACAGTGCATGAAGCCGATGGCGGCAACACACTTTTCTTACCTGCTCGGACAATTAAGAGAGTATTTTAAAAAACTTCTCCCCGCCTAAAACAACAATAATGTGCAACCTTCCCTATTCATTCATGCGGTTTTTTATTCCTTCATGCGTTGTCCCCAACCAACATGCGCAGCGACGCCGGCGCCACGACAGCGGACGATTACGGCTACCACCGCCTGGCGGCCACGCATCGTCTGCGCCACGTCAGCGCTGGCGGCCGGTGTAGGTCAGTCCAGTAGGGACGCGCAGGACAGTAAGTGTAGGAGTTGATAGAAATGGTAGCAGTTTGAGCTGTGGTACATGTTTGCTTTGTTTAGGCGTCGTTGGATAGAAATTGCTTCTTTGTGGAACTGTGTCACTTCACTGTTGGTGTGCTTAGTGCTTTTCTTCGTCTAATTAAATGTGTGTTTTGTTAAACACGCCCTCTGGTGGATCTCTCTGGACCCCTCGAGACATCCCATGAGACTTGCTGTTCTTTGGTAAGCCGCTGGCTCTCCGGAAAGTCACGCGTTCTACCACCTAAGTGGTTCTTGTATGACTCTTGAGCAGTAAGCCAGTGAACCTTACGGGAGAGAGAGAGAGAGAGAGAGAGAGAGAGAGAGAGAGATGAAACTTTATTCTGCAGCTCAAGTCCGAGCCGCGGAGTTAGAGTTCTCGGAGGGAGGGCGGAGTTATGAGTCCTTGGAGGGAGGGGGTGCCCACTGGAGGGTGCTTACTGCGACGGCCCTGGCCATAGTCAGGACGACTTCCTGCGATGCTCCACCGTGTTCATTAGGCAGTCGGCAGATTTCGCGCATGCCATTTTGTTTCATTGTTTTAAGGCAATGCGAGGACTGCAAACAGCAGAGCTGTTTAAGCTTGAGCGTGGTTCGAGGGCGTTGGCAAAATATAAAAAGAAAGAAAGCCTCCACCGCAGCGAGGCACCTGGCAGAAATTTCGCGTAGTGACTTTACCAAAACAACACCGACAGCGCGAAAGCGCCCCCTTCGTGAGCAGCGCCCGGCCTCGTGCAAGCTTGCGCCACTTGATGAGCTCCCTCCTTCGTCGTCATCATCTAAGGCTCGACAGACAGAGAGAGAGAAAATATACGTTACTACCAAAAAATGTGCAAATGGTGTCATTATTGCAGGAGCCCATTCATGGTGCCAGCTGCGACGGCCCCTTAAAAAAACCCGAAACTTGTCGTCCGGACCGCAACAAAGAAGTCATCACAAGAAATAAGCTTTGCGTTGAACTATCGTCGTCATTATAGGCGGAGGGGTGCGTGATTTTTTTTTCGGGTTTGAGCTGTGGACTTAGCTGAGGCAGAGTTAGCTCAAGGCTACATACGTGGGGGAAAAAGAAACGGCACTCACGACAATGTTGAGGCATTTGATCCGAATAGGCCTCCTGGAAACGCAGGGCCGTGTATTTTGTATCTTCACGAGCTTTGTTTTGCGAGAGATCGCCCTACGACATAAGGAAAAATTCTCATATGTACAGCACTGCACCCGGAACATGAAAAAATCCAATAAGAGAGCGGTGCTGGGGCCCCCATATCTAGCGTTGGACATCTGAAGGTCTCCCAGGATGGAGCCCTGTGCATCGGCGTTTTTGCGTTCGGGCGTCTCTAAGACCTTGGGCAAGTCCACAGCAGGTGTTCAACGCCAGCTTCTGACGCGGGAAGCACACAGAAGGGGCAAGTGTCCACAAACGGCGCGTGATAACGGACAGGCCAAGCGTGGGTAACTGCTGGGGAGTCGCCATCCCAACTCGAAGCTTCCGCAGCCCGACCTCCTCCTTACGAGCGAGCCAATTGGGGAGGTCAGTTCCACGCGGTGGAAGTAAAGCACGCGTGGCGCGACGGAGGGTTTCTTTTCCACCAGCAGTTCTATCGTAGATACAGGATGAAGTGGTAGTGGCCGTGGGAGGTCTCTGTGGCAGGCACGATCCGCCGCTGTGTGGACAGGAAGCATGTTCCCGGCGAATCTACAAAACGTGGACAGGGCATGGATAAGTGTCCATAATCGTTTAAATGCGTGCGACCAGGCTCGTACAACGCGCAGCGCGACGCAAATCCCGAATAGCTGCCCTTGAGTCAGTATAAAGTTCGAGCTTGTCTTGTAGTCAAAATCGATGCAAGTGCCTAAAGGCCTAAGTTCTGATAATGCATTGTCTGCTTATGCTAATCCCTAATGGCCGTAAGTTCTGCTAGCAGGCCTGGGAGTGCACGGGGTGTCTCCTACGCGCAGCATTGATTTAGGGTAGGGTGAGCGGGACACGTCAAGGCCATGGTGAAGAAGCAGTCGTATGCCCCGGCGTCGATCCTGGACAACCAGCCGTTGCATTACAAGCGCTTAATCAGGGACATGAAGGGCGGCGTCTGGGGGCTGGTGAAGGCCGGAGGTAGGGACATGTAGCCTTTTAAACCTTTTCAAAAATTCTGTGTTTGCCCTTTGCCCTTACCCCCCCCCCCCAAAGGAAAAAAAAAGAAAAATAAAGTGGTGAATAAAGTAGGGGAAATAAGGTAGGGAAAAAAAGTGGGCAAATAAAAATAAAGTGGGGAAAATAACAAGGATCGCTCCGCGATTTTTCTCGCAGCAGTTGCAGTGTTGAGACGGCCGTTTTCTGTGCAATGCTGAGCTGGTTAGCGCCGCAACGTGTATGGAAGGTGGACTGGTTAGAGTTGGACATAGCCTTTTCAGAGGCGTGTTGTCCGTCACTCGATGATACAGTCAGGGCAGCCTCGCGGCGGAAAAGGCTGGCATCGTATCAGGCGGTTGGCCCATGTACGTGGCGAGAGCATGCCTCTGGAACAAGTCCACGTTTCAGCAGGCGTGCGGAACGACGCTGATGAACGAGTTAATCTAGCGTCTTAAGCTTGGCTTCTGCTTGGAGCTGTGGAATTGGCGTTAGGCGGGGGAGGCCAGTGATGGTGCGCGTGGCGGCCCTGTTAATAAGTCTCCCGCCAATCCGGGTCCGCTTGCTTCATGTGCTGGAACTGCGCCTGGTACACGAGCTTTGGCCGTAGTACGGAGCGCACTAAGAGACGGGAAATCGTCCAGCAGGTCCTGCCAGACTTCTGAGAGATGTGGCGAACAATGTGGATCAGTTGTCCGGCTTTCTGTCGACCAGATCGGAGCCACTGAGCTGCTGACCCAAGGCCGATATCTCCAGTCCCAGAACTCGAAGGTGTCCAACAATAGAAATGGTGGACCCATTCGACTGCAGTGCGATCTGAGGTTATACAAGGGAGCGATGGCCCCAAGCATTCGCGACGGGAAGCGCAGCAGTCTTCTCTTGAGAGAGGGTGAGGCCCCTATACTCACACCATTTCTGGCAGTATGTTAAGGCCTGCTCGAGGCGCTCGGCTTGCCGTTTCAGGTCCGGATGAACTGTCTATACAGTAATATCATCCGCGTACATGAGAAAATAAGAGTCTTGGATAGTGGAAAGGTGCCAAGCTATAGATAGCGGCAACAGTGAATGTTAAAAAGTAGCGGAGAAAGAGCAGGGCCTTGTGGTACGCCGCGTACTGGTGTAAACGAGCCGAAACTTCCGCCATTGATGCGTATAAAAAATACCTGTGCTGAAGGAAGTGTCGGATAAAGCCACAGACTGTCTGGGAGGCGAAGACAACTTAGGATTTGTAATATTGCAGAGTGACTAACGTTGTCATACGCCTTGCATATGTACAGTCATGGACAATTCAAATACGAACCGCGGAGCGCATGGCAGGAGGTAGAGGGGCCGTCACCTGGCAGCGGCCGTAGAAAACGCACGGGCATGCGCAGTTCAGATGGCGGGAGCGAGGCTGCATGTCCCACTACGATATGTTGCCCTCTCCTCGCTCGCATACTTGCTTTGTCGCCATGCCGCAAGAGCGCTCAAAACAATTATTAGCGATGCGGCGCGATATTGTATCTGCGGCCACTGTGTGCTCGGATGGCACGAGCGCCTGCTCCCCGTGTGTGCCGGCGTCACATTGCCGACATAGCTTTGCATATGGGCTGCATTAACATGAACAAAAAACAATGGACCCCTGGAAACGCTTAAACCATGCGCAGTGCTTCCCGCTCCGTAGATTTCTACAAGCACTGGGGAGCCTGCCAAAAAACATGACAAAATCGGCCGCCAAATTGTTGTACAAATAAGGCAACTGGCCTTACAATAGTTGGGCCTGCCTGTCTTCTTAATGTTTGTTAATATAAGAATTCTACCAGTAATTTTTCCAGCCCACACAATGTTCGCAGTTAATGCATATTATTGGAGACGAATTCTTGTGGTATATCTATTGTTTGCTACAAACCCCGAACTCGCGAAATGACTCAGCCATGACTATTACCCATAATATTATAGAGTCAACTGACTATACTCCTGAAATAAAATGTGCTTTCGGCCCTTTCTTTTAATGATTGCTAATAAAAACAAGGAACAAATATTGTTAGCGCTTACATGCCATAGTCAATGGGTCGATCACTGCCTAACGTAGCCCGTCCAAAGGAACCGTTTTTCAAAGCGGAGCTTGGACGCTACCGACGATTGTGTGAGCGGCCTGTCCTGCTTGCGAAAAATGGTGCTTCTACTTTTTTTCAAGCTCACTGCTGCGGCAGGATAGCCGCTTCGGTGACGGAGCGTGCAGCTAGGCAGAGCGGATCAGTCGTTCTTTTGGGCGTGTTGCTGGCCCTTGAGGAGATCCAGACTCTCGACGACAAAACAACGCCTGAGAAACAAGCCTGCGCACCAGCGCCCCTGGCGACGGTGCCAGATGCACGCTGCGTGCCGAAAGCGATGTCGTCCCAGCACGCTGGAGACACTGTTCCTATTCTAGTTTTATTAGTGCAGTCCAATAGCGCGTGGCACGCGAAAGTTTCGGGCTGGACTCTCGGTGCGGGATACAAGTGGACGGACGCTCTTTTCAGACCCCAACTACTTCCAGAACACAATAAATCAGCAGGGTGCGGAAACTGCTTGTGTCTCTGATCTCTGAATGCTTTAGTTTTTTTAAGAAACCGGGGTACGATTACCGCACTACTTTCTGCCGAACTTCTTGAAGCGCGGAGGAATGGTAGTGACGCGGCCTATATATTGCCTGTCGCCCCGATGCCGCCATCAAAGCTTTGGCGAGTGCGGGAGAGCGAGTCCACAGGCAGTTTGATCTCCCAAGGCCTGTGGAGCGCGCGCGTGAGCCATTCCAAATTGTACTGTTCCAAATTGCAGTATGGCGCCCGACGGCCCCGAGAGTCGTGAGATCCGGTGAGCCAAGTCTCTGGGATGCGGGGCGTTATTTAATTGCGTTTGTAATTAACTTTCCTGTGGCGTTGTTTCAGGCTGTCTTGCGTTAAGTGTCGCCAGCCGTCGCCAAACGCAGTTGTCTGCTCCAACCAACACCTGGTGTGCTGGTCGTGCACTTACACCGAGGAGGGCGTGCTGCGAGGCGGCGGCTGCCCGTACTGTCGCCGGGGGCTCGTGCCGCCTCGCCGGTAGTCTTTTGCTCGCCTCACAGTGTCTCGTGATTTGATTGTGATTTTTTTTTTTTTTTTTTTTGGGGGGGGGGGGGGGGGGGCTTATCTCTATCGACTCTATAATTCTTTGCGCAGGCCGGATGGAGCGCGGAACGTGGTCAACTACCTGCTCGAGATGGCCGGCGTGCGCGCATGTCCGTACAAGGGCTGCTGCGCCACAGTGTTCACCTGGTCCTCGCGCTATCATTACCGGTTAGTGTCCGAAATCCTTCTCTTGCTACCTTGTTACGATTTGAGATTGGCGCATTTCTCGTGGCCGGCGCCCTGCCAACTGCCTTTGTGAAGCCTGTCTTATTGAGGTATTGCTTTCGCAGTGAGCAGCACGGCGTCCAGGCCGATGCGTACGAGGCCAGCGGCAGCGACTCGGGTCCCGAGCAGCGGTGCCCCTCCCCCTCGCCCAAAAAGCGCAGCAAGCGTCAGTCGTACTAAGCAGGTAGGCACGACCTCGGGATAGCGATTTGTTCAGTGGGTCTACCAACGAAGGCATTTGTTGCCAACGCGGCATTGTATACTGCGCAACAATTGAGGGCGAGTGGAGAGGGTAGCGTTATTTCGAATCAACTTCGTCACACGGGCACTTTGATATCTGGATATAAGCGAAGCGCGATTGACTTTTCGAGCGCGCTCGACGCATCGTCGCTGCTACATGGCACGTTTCAATCCCGAGTGGAAAGTTAGTTAGTCCGTGGCCCTGATCCCTTTCGACTCGGGGCAGGCCGCTCCGGTTGTGGCAGCAAGTGAGGCTGCCAACGGGCCCGGCGCCCCAGCTGCTGATCATGCAGGAAGTGCGCCGGGTGGAGACGTTTTCGAAACTTCGGCAGTATCCCTCCCGACGACGCTGTCGTCGTTTGGTGTGCGAGGCTTGGTGATCTTTCGTTTTCTTTTGTGGTGCCCTTGAATGCCAGGCTGTCTGCTGATGACATCGCTTCTTGATGTTCGGTCGTGCATCTTTTGGCATTCGCGGAGCACATGCTTTATCGTCTAATTCTGGGCTCCACACAGCCGAAACGCTGCATGCACGCCCAATAGCCCGTGTCGCCTTTGCTGCGTGAGCAGGGATCCCGTGTGTGCTTGGAACTGCAGGGCTCTGTCTCTTCCTTATGTTTGCGGTACTAGGCGAGGCTTTGCTTTTTCGAGACCCCATTGCGCCAGGTTACCCAGCCTTCGAACCCAGTCGAGGCCCAGTCTCTGCCTTGTTCTTTGTCCGACACGCCTGTCCGGTGGTCCGTCCGAAAGGCGTGTCGTACTATGTCGGACGCGGATGCTGAATTCGCGCGTCGAGTGAATGGACCTCTCTCGGGGTACGTCACAAGGCGGCCGTGATTTCAAGGCAGCGCACTTGTTCGGTGCGGCCGTGCGGGTGGTTCGCAAAACATTCGGACCAGCGCACGGCGCCTATACGCCTCGAGCTTCGCGATGTCCACCACTTCTCCGCGGCGTCTACGGGAGCAGCGCTGCGCAGCTGATAGGGGCTGATGGAGTGTTTAGGTTCTTTTTCGCTTCTTTTTTTTTGTCTTTCTGCGCCCTAAATAACGTGTTATCTTCTGCTTCTATGTTACGAGTTGATGGCGTGAGCATAAAAAAGACGGCCGTGGCCATCGGATGTATGACACGTAAGGGCAGCGAAAGACTATGCCTGATAACGGCGGAGCGTACCGATGCCGCCGATTCACTCATTCGTCAAGCTCGACCTCAGTAGGAATAAAACAGTCAGTTTTCTTTGTTAGTTTTTTCTCGAATTCGATCATGTGACCCACCCGCTTACTAGAACTGTGGAGAAATGCCACGCTTTGTGTTCTTTGCGATGGAGAGGCTTGTACTGCCCTCTTATGTTACTGTTACGCCAAAGAACTAATTGCCATTTTATTGCCAAAGATAACAACGAAGTAGGGAACGTTATTTTTATGCCCCGTTTTCATTGACTTGGAAACAATCCAATATAATATTTCTTTAGATATAAAGCAGTTTCAAACTTCGCGTCATGAAAAACTGCACCTGCTGCACATTCACAAGGATTTCACTGCGCCGAAGGTCAGTGAAATTTTTTGCCCTATTTCACGGCGACAGGAGCCGCCATTTGCAAGTTGTTACGTAACACACTTCACTTTTACGCAGGCTGAAGTTGCCAGTGCGTAACGTAAGCATTCCTACGAGCTGTTTATATTCCGTCATGTATGCTCAGCCAATCAGAGAGAGGTCGTCATCTAGCCATATTGTTGCTGGATAGCAAAGACAGGCCTGCATTATCATGTTTGCTACATTGCACTGAGATTTTATTGCCAGGCAAGAATTATGTGCTCTTTCATGAGAGAGAAACAATGCCAACGTTAAAACTGGAGCTAGTAAACTTCATTAAACGTCAAAAAGGCGAAAACACGCACAGTCTCTTTGTCAGCCGGAAACACGTGAACAAACCCCAGTTTTGGTCACGTCCAGTTTTTTATCCGTATCAGGGAAAGGTCGACTGTGCTTTGGATCGACGCCCCATAATGAAGAGATACCGCAGACTCGGCGAGAGTTGGCACATGCGCAGTAAGCACTGGCTGCGGCGGCTGTCGTCTGCTAGGCCTTCCCAAGAGGAGAATGCTGCCCCGAATTTCTCCTTTGCTTATCAGACTGCCTGCCGGACAGCCGCTAACGGTGCGAAGAGGGCAAGTGAAAGTTACTAATACCAACAACCTTATCATTGGACGAGCAATCTCGAAAAAGTATTGGCGCAGTGAACCTTCTCGTTCTTCACACTGCTTTGCGGACGGTGAGTATGCAAAGAAGTGTCATAAGCGAAGGAAACGATTAGGGGCTGCACTCCGTTCCTAGCAGAGCCCAGCAGACGACGGCCGCCGCAGCGAGTGCTTACTGTGCATGCGGCAACTCTCGTGTTTGCCGTGCCACTGCGTCATACGGCGCTGATCTACCGAGCAGTCGCCGCTCCCGTGATGTTGACAAAAATATGGGCGGACGCACTTATCTCTTCTTCGCCGCCGATACATCTCACAGCGACTTTATCGCTGCGGGTTTTATTCGTCGCGGGTTAGGTCAATTTTAAACACCGTTCAAATTTGTGCGCACAAATGCCGTTAACTCAGAATCACAACCAGGGATAAAAAAAGTGCGGGCAAATCCACCTTGTGGAGCTTGTTGAGAAGCGAAGCCAAGGTAAATATAAATGGTAGCGAAGCTTCGGGCGAAAAGCGGTTCAGAACGTATTGCCAGCGACATCAACATGGGGGCTTATGGGAGTGGCAAGTGAAGCTCGACTAGGTGAGGAGGGAACAGACACTAGTAACAAAAAACCAAGTTTTGTTCAACAATAAAACAGCATTAATATTTTACGAACGATATTTATTTTTGAATCGCATTTATTCAGGCACAGTGTGCAAATAATTTATGAAAATGTTGTTCATTCTCAAAAACCTTTTTTTGTAGCGCCCTCTAAAGAATGGCACATGTCATTTCTCTGTGATGCAGACCTTGTAGTGCTCGGAAAGGGCGGGGGGTACGTGCCCGGTTCCCGGTTTGCCACCCACTGCAATCAAAATAAACAACTGATTGCTTTTATACAGCAGTGGGAGGCATGAACACAGAATGAAGGTTCAGAGAAAATGCAAAATGTTTTTATAAACACCGAGGCGAATCATATGACAGTAGGCTTAAGTACGTTTCTCTAGTCACGAGTCTGTACTAGTTAAGCTGGCGTTGACTTGAAGCACACACGCCAAGGGCTCGCCAACTTGCGTCAGATGGCAATGACATGAGCCCTCAGCGATCAGAGGCCTGCTAAAGGTATTTTGAACTCAAATTTTTGCGCTAATGCCACCAAAATGACGTCACTTTCTGGCCGGATCTTGCGTCACATCCTGTTTATTTTTTTGTTCCGCCGGAAGTGTTCTCTCCTCACACAGATCGCGCTAAGCCCCATGAGCAGCTTGAGCCGCCATTTTCTGAACGTATGGGCTTCTATGGAAGCTTCGCTACCAGTTACATTTACCTTGGCGAAGCTTTATACAACACCTACCCACCGGTGACTACGGCCGGCTTGAGTTTATGACACGTTACCTTGTACCTGTAACACGTTCGTTATTATCCCTTCGGCATGACGTACAGAACGACCTCATGCGCGGTGTGATACACACTGAAACTTTGCGTTTTCAGCGCAGTTATATTCTTCGTGAACGTTAAGTCAACGCACGTTCCACGGATGGTAGTCGGTTGTTTGGTATCGGTGTTGCACACGAGTCCTAACTCTTCGAGGACGAAATGTACGAACCACTGGCGCGCACGCGGCTGTTAAACGTGCAGTGGTTGGAGCGCAGAGCGGGCGCGAGTGGTCGCGTGGCGCTATCACGTGACATTCAGGGAGAACGCCGGGGGTAAACCCGCAGATGTGCTCTGTGAATGCACCGTCTGCCCCCTTCTCCGCGTGAGCTCAAAGTTGAAGCGGTAAGACAACGAGCTCTCGCTCCCTTTCTCTATTCATTCCAGGTTCGATTCCTGGCGGTGCCAGAAACTGCTTTTATTTGTTCGCGGGAGTCTTCAGTTGACACCAACTGCCGCGACAGAACCCTTGGGGGGCAAACTTAATAAGCTTCGCTTTAAAACACAACCAAGGACTTTCCCCTTCTAACTAATTACTTCCAGATCCTTCTAACCTGGCTTTTTTGCGCATGGGCATGGGGTTGCGTGGAGGAATTATTCTTCGTACACGGGACCGGTGGAGTAACCTTTCGTCTATCCATACGAAGCTTCGCTTTAAAATGTATTCATACTAGCCGTTAATTGGCGTATTCATGGGAGGTTGTGGCCGTTACTACACCAGGGTGGCCAATCCTGCTCTGGTGAGGGAGTGCGTTACCGGCACTGAAGAAGAAAGAGTATGACAGCTGCATCTTACCGGTACTCACCTTACGGGCCAGAAAATTGGAGGCTCACTAAGAGGGTTCAACTTAAATTGAGATCGACTCAGCGGGCGATGGCAGCGGAAGATGATGGGTGTAACATTAACAAGAAGAGAGCGGAGTGGTTCAGGGAACAAACGCGTGTTAAGGACATATTAGTAGAAATTAAGAAGAAATAGACGTGGGTAGGGCTTGTAATGCGAAGGCAAGATAACCGTTGGTCATTAAGGGTAACAGAGTGTATCCCTAGAGAAGGGCAAGCGTAGCAGGGGGCGGCAAAAATTTAGATGGGCAGATGAGATCAAGAAGTTTGCGGGGATAAATTGGTCACAGTTCACCGGGGTGGATTGGAGAATAATGGGTGGGCCTTTGCCCTGCAGTGGGCGTAGATTGGCTGGTGATGATGATGATGATACTAGCCGTACAGTGAGCATATTCAGCAATCATATTCCTGAACCTGCACCGACACTGTTTTAACCTGTTTCTTGGGCGTACTTGTACGACAACTCTTCCGGAGCTCCTCGTCGAGTGTTTGTGTTTGGTACGTTAACGAAACTCGTCGGCACTCACACTGCGCAGTCATTAAGTGGTTCCCATACTGTTAAATAAACAATGAGGGGTGTGGTCGGGTTGTAAACCTTCAAGGCTTCCGTCGTTCACCTGCGTTCACAACGCAGGACGTAACGAATGGTACCGCGGGCAACATCGTGGAGCAGTGCAACCAGCACGTCAACCGTCAGAGGGAGCAGTCCCAGATGGCGGCGATGCAGCGCAAGCTCCACGTGAAGACCTGCCACTAGGAAGAGACGCTGGACAATTAGCAGCGCTACTAGCAGGTCTGCCTGGCAAACCTGGCTTCCACAAGCAAGTCGCACGGGCAGTCGCTTCCGACGGGACATGGGCAGCAGCAACCCGGCAGCGATGTCGCCCACCATAGGCCGGTCAAGTGAGTCGCTTCTCGATCACTTTGCCGTACCGCCATTGGCACCCTTGTGCCTGTGATTAAATTTCCACGACGTTTACGGTCCTGTGCATGAATGAGGTAAACTACTCTCCCTCAAGCAGATGTTTTAGGAGCCATATATTGAAATACTTCAGCACTCCGGCGAGGCTACGTGGGAGAACGGCATTCAGGGGGAAGACTTCTGGAGAGGGATATCATAAAACATGGCAAAGGGAGGAGTGGGGAGGCGTGCAGTTTTGCTAGTACTCTTCGTTGGGGCGCATGGCTGTACTCAGTGAGGGTACTTCCTATTGAGGCGAACTGCGCGTTTGTTCGGGACTTTGGCGCATTCCGGTGATTCCCAGGTGGTCTCATTGATTCGTACATCGTGACTACAGTGTACATCATAAACAGATGATATTCATGTGCCCTAACATCGATTCTGACTGCTTTTTATCATTCCCTAACTTTTCCGTGTGCCCGGCTCAACGACCAGGCACCGGAGTGCGCTTAAGTACTTTGGTGCCAGGATGCACAAGAATGGCAGCCTGCTCAAGGTGTCCCGGCCTGGAGACGAGCCAGCTCAAGAACGTAAACTTCTGGATTGGCCCCACCGAGAGCGCATGCCTGTTCAGCGTCGGCGCAAAGTTCCTGGCGTCAGAGCCGACGAGGCGACCATCGACGTCCAGGAGCTCCTGCAGCGCCAGTATGATCGCATCGCTGTCACCGAGATCTTCCGATTGGGCCAGGGTCAACAACAATCTGCTGCTGTTCTGCCTCTACAAGAAGTTTACGAAAGTTGGAGCCCAGTTGTCTCTGCTTCGTCAACCTGATGCGCGTCATTGTTTCGGACGGGAAAGCCACTGGCTGGAAGGATTTTTTGGGTAATTTGGGTTGGGAAGTGCAAGCCAACGGACATGTTTTTTCTACGTTGTAAGACCGCGAGCTAGTCAGCTTTCATTTTATGTTACGTGCGCATAGTTTTTCACTTTTTTTTATCATGAACCTGGGGGCCTTATTATCTGTGGACGTATTTCTTACTCTGGCTAACTCGGGTACAAGTAGTGGAGAACGGCGACAGCTCATGTAGTGTGCCACTCCGCTGAAGTGAAAGACCCGGATGTCAACCTGCGCTCACATTTTGAACAGAGATTGCGCTTAATGTGTGACATCTTCTTTTTCACATTTAGATTTTTTGTGCTTGCTTCAGGTATTTCTAAGCAGATTAAGAGCGATCAATCGCGGAAGCGACTTGTGTCACGTTAATGATGCTCGCAGTACGGAACTTTTTCACGCCACGCGGAATAACATCCGGCTGCGGTGATGAAGCGCCGGGGCCACTTCCGTTGTCGTTCTTTAGTTATCCGAGGAGAAGAGTGTTGCGCTGCCTGTGCCGTGCGAAAGCGCGTCGATTTATTTTATTGTACTGACAACCGGCAGACTCCGACTGACTACCACTGTGCATTCCAATTAATGGAGCTCCTAGTTTTTAGCGTTTTAGGTTTACGACCGCACCGTTGCGAGTGTGTACGTGTGTACAGAAGGAGCTGGACTGGAAAATACGCTCAGCTCAATTGTGCTCTTTCACGAATAAACAAGAAACCCACCTCACACCTGACTCCTGAATCGGTACGTCATGGGGGCCCCGGATGAAACCTTGAAGGAAGCTGCAGGACATGGAAGACAGCGTGTAGGCTTTGGATGCCGAAATGCTGTTTCCTCCGCCGCCGCTATTTAACTGTAATGGCTGCCGATGCATCTGGAACGAGAGTTACTGGCACTTCATCTGACGGCATGCCCAAGATTGGGTCTGCATCCACGCTGTATATGGAACACTGGCACCAAGGATTGTAAGACTGCATTTTATGTAAATTTGATTGGGGAGGATTGTTTGGCAGGTTGTACCGCAACACGACGTACTTGTTTAATTGAAGGTAATTACTGCCGGTTAAACATACCGTTCGTTGGAACAACTGTTTTCATGTACACTTTAAACAAGGAAGTTGGGAAGCAAAAAAAAATTCAGAGCCCTTCCACCCCGTGAAGAGCGATGGCCAGCAAAGCTGCGGTGCCGAGCCTCAACGTGAGGTTTGACTGGTCGTAGTCCAAGGGGTGCACGAAGCAAAACACGTTTGTTTGTAATTTGCGATTGAGTATTGTTCCTGGTTATTAACTAAAAGTCCAGTCCTGTCAAGTCACTGCTCCTCGCGCATGCTCACACGGCTCTTCACGAGCCACGTAAACGGCTATCAAGCGCTCCGACGCAGCGTCAGACTTGGCTACTGCGCAATTGAGGCGCACACCTTGGCACGTCGCGGCGCCACTGCGTCTGCCGCGACTATGACGCAACAGAATCCACTTTAATACAATCCAAATTCAATCCAATAGAATCCAATCCAATCAAAGCCAGCCAAAGCCAACCAATCGAATCCAATGCCCCTCACGCTTGCGCAGAACGGCCCCTCACGGTAAACGCGAAACTGCTCAACCTCGGCCCGTGTGGCTTACGCTACAAAACACACAGGAATCGGTGGTAGAAATTTATTATAGCGCGGGTATGGTAATCACGGCGCATGCTCTATGAAGGCCCTACGACCTTTTAATTTTGTATGATTTTTTTCCATGCCCGGGGGTGTGGCGAGCAGTTTTACGATTATTCCGGGGATTTGAGTGGGCTCCGCAACATGGCGCTACGCTCGCTAGCGATTCATGTCTACATCGCTCTGGGACCGCAGACGATCTGCTGGATCCTAGCCATTTACAGCTTTGCTGTAAAATAACTCGTTTACTTCTCTGCTACTAATAAGCCTGCTTAGGACCTAAGCAGGCTATTGAAGATGATGTAGACAGAGAATCGGAAAGCTGGTGCGGCATCCCAACCCTGCAGAGTGGATAACCGTAAAGCTGTCGCAATCCCGCTACACTTCGGTGGGTATGCAGTGGGATATATTGCTTTATTGTACGGTTGATACAATCAACAACCGAATACAAAACCGGCACAACCGATGCCATGTGCTTGGCTGGTTGCGGTCGTGTTAGAATTTGGTTCTATAGTTAGGCAAAAGTCGGGAAGCAGTCGCATTTTTTAAAGCGACTTTCCGCCCTCTGGCTGATGTCATGTGTAGTCCACCCAAAACGCACTGCAGGAAATACAAATTTTTCTGGCGACGATGATTGTGGACGAGAAAAATTAAAATGATCTCGTGGTCGGAATCTAGGCTGGGTCTCTGGCGTTAAGAAGCCGTCCTATATTATCTTCAGGGACAAAAATTCTTCTGCGTTTCTTGCGAGATTATGGACTAGACAAAACTTTGTATTCTTCCATTGTGCGCATGGCTGCATCTGTACGCGTTGGCGTCGTCATGTACGCTTTGGCTCTATTTTCTTGTTAGGCGCTCTGCGCTTCCTGGGCTCCATTCGCTGTAATTTTTTCTTTTACTTAACTTTATTTCGAGTTTTTTTCCTTGCATTGCATTGCGTGCCACTTTTATTTAACTTTTGCTTTCTCTCTATTGTTGCTTTCCCGATCTCTCACATTCACTGTACTGCATTGTAATTACCTCCATCTGGCGTAGCAAGCACTGCCGCTAGCAGAGCTGACCTCTCCAGCCCACATTAAAGAGTTCTCTCTCTCTCTCTCTCTCTCTCTCTCTCTCTCTCTCTCTCTCTCTCCTCTTATAATCGATTGCAGCCAAAAACGGAAACACTTCGAACGTCTTTGTATTTTAACCGCGTAGTATTTTCTTGCCTCACTTTTTTTTGTACACTCGACTTCATGTGCGCAATTTATTATATTGTGCCAGCACGCTACCTGCCACCCGGAGCAGGGGTCTAAGTCAGGCTGCAAGCCTCTGCTCCCTTTTCTGTACAGAAAGAAATAAAGAAAGAATGAAAAGGCACTACAGGCGAGCCAACTTTTTCTCACCGTAAACGCTGACGCTGGGTAAGGGAAAGAGTGCTGAAGCGCGAATCTTTCTCAGTTCGAAAGCTTTAAGTCTAAAGTCCGACAAGAACACCATACATCCTCCAATAATGTTCTCGCTGTCTCTGCAAAGTAAAAGAGTCACAAGTCCGAAACCCAAAGTGCACTGAATTTCCGGCAGTCCACCGATACCTTACTGCCGGAAAGTGAGACCCAGAACCCTGATGTGAGAGCGTTGGGGAATTGGTCTGCCTTCTATGGTGATGTGCAGTTCTTCTTGTTTCTGATGCGCCGTGTGCTTCGTGACCACCAAGAATTCAGATTTCTCGGGTGAGCAAGAGAGGCCGCCCAGGGTCGCGTATCTTGCGGTTGCATCAGCAGCTTCTTGTAGCGCCTGCTCTATTTCAGCCGGGGATCCTTCCTTGGTCCATATTGTTATGTCGTCCGCATAAATGGCATGTTTAACGCCACGTATGCGGGCGAGCATTTTGGGCAGATCCTTCATGCAAGATTGAAAAGCGTTGGAGACAAGATGGAGCCCTGCGGTGTGCCTCTGTTTGGGGGTTGTTGTATGCTCAGTTCATAAGGTCCGAGGGTGGGCGTTATGCTGCGGTCTCGAAGAAAATCTCTAATGTAATTGTACATTTTCTGGCCACAATTCGTGCTTTCTAGGTTCTGTAGGATGAGGTCATGTGTGACATTATCAAAAGCTTTACATAGGTCTAATGCCAGTATTGCCCGCAACTGCGCTGAGCTAGGGTCATCCAGGATGTCCTCTTTGAGCTGCAGGAGACAGTCTTGTGTAGATATAGATTTTCGATAACCGATTAATGTGTGAGGGAAGGCTTTCGTGCATTCTAGATGTCTGTGGAGCCGGTCTAGTACTATCTTCTCCATCAGTTTGCCGAGGCAAGACGTGAGGGATATTGGTCGGAGATTGTCTAAGCTGAGCTTCTTCCCAGGCTTTGGGATGAGGACTACCTTCGCTGTTTTCCAGGCTTGGGGGAGTTTCCCTGTCTGCCAGGCGCTGTTGATATACTCCGTAAGTGTTTCGCAGTCCTTGTCCGTTAGGTTGCGGAGTAATTTGTAAGTGATTTTGTCGGGACCCGGAGTAGTGTTGCGCCTTAGCTGCTGTAACGCTGCTCGGACTTCCGCTACCGTAATGTCGGCTTCCATTTCTTGGTCGTCTGGCTGGAGTCCAGTGTAGTCACTGTAACGTGGCGCGTCTGTGGCAGGTAGGTATTTGGCAGCAAGCTGTTGGAGCAGCACATCGGGCTGTACGCCCTGCTGATGCAAGAGACGAGGACGTCGTTGGTTTGATCCGCCTTCGTCTCATTAGGTTGTATGAGAGCCCGTAGGAGAGCCCAAGTGCTGCGCATTCCAAGTCTCCCACTGAGACGTTCGCACAGTGAGTGCCAGTTGTTTCGTGTGAGAGATTGAGCGTATTGCTGTGCTGCAACAGACAGTTTAGCTATTCTGGCTTTGAGCTTGCGGTTGTGCTTATTCTTCTTCCATCTCTTCACGAGTCCCCTCCGGGCTTCCCAGAGATGAAAGAGATGAGGGTCGATGTCCGGGTGCTCTTCTGTTGTCTGAACATGGTGGTACATTTTACGAGCCTCTCGTTTAATTCGTTTATCCATTCGTCTAAACTGACTGGTGACTCTTCCGCTTGCTGTGAGCGAAAGCTGTGCCAGTTAGTAATCTTGACTTGTTTTCTCCGGCGCTTGAGGTTGGCTACTTGGACTCGAGTTTCGATAATATTGTGGTCACTTGTAAGTGACTCGTGGGAGTTGCTCCACTGGCATGTGTACTGTCCTTTGAACAGGGTAAGATCAGGGTTGTGTCCTTTTCGGCCGAGTTTCCTTCTCTGGTAGGTTGATTGATATCATTGAGCAGAGTGTACCCGTGTTTGTTGACAAGCGCGTCGAGTTTACGTCCTTCGCAGTGATGCGGCTGTACCCCCATGCCGCATGCGGAGCGTTGAAGTCACCCCCGATAAGATGCGCAACGCGCTTATTTGGAATATTCTCAAATATTCGATTGAAGTTTGCTCCATACGCCCGGGGCGGACTGTATAGGTTTCTTATTAATATTGTCTGCGGCTTACTCCGTTTTTTCGTAGGCTGCGGTATAATTTCAATTGTTACGGTGTGCAGGCTGTCGTCGGCGTGAGCGTGCACCTCGGTGGCCGTTAGTGATTTGTTTACTAGTGTGGCTATCTTGCATGTGTTGTCCCGTATGTCCGCGGTATCAAATGTTGGTACCCAGCGACACGTGCCGATGTCATTGTTTCCTGTAGGAGAATTACGTCGGGCTTGCGTGAAACATTTTGCAGGTCTTGAGAAGCAGTCCTCTTTTGGTTCGAAGTCCTCTACAGTTCCATTGCCAAACTAGAATATCATCAGATGGGTTAGTACAAGGTTGTGGGGGGGAAATGTTCGAGGTCACCTGTGGTCTAGTTGTCCCCATTGTTGGTGTGTAGAGTACGCTGGCGCTGGTTGGCCTCTGAGGCGTAGGGATGCGAGCGGGGTGACGTAAAACGGTGTGCCGAGGAGGGTGTTGACTCCAGGCCATCTAAGCGTCTCTGGATGTCCTGTTGTGATTGCTGTATGGCTTTCAGCGATTGCTTTATTTTTTCCATCATTAGGGCTAGTTGAGAGGCTGACTGTTCGGCTTTCTGCTCAATCTCTATAAAACGAGCCTCTGTTTTCTTCTCCAACTCCTCTGTCGCTTTCGTGGCGGCCTCTAGCTTAGCGGTGATCACACTGATTTGGGTCTTGAGCTCCGAGAAGTCGAGTTCTTGGTTATTAACGACGACAGCGCACTGTCGTTTGCTGGGGGGATTGTCCAGTTCGCGCTTTTGTGTCAAAGAGGTTCGGCGGGGAGACTCCTCTTCACTATTCTGGATCGGGGGGGACCTCGCTAGTGTCCATTATGTTTGTATCCGCCGTTTGCGATTCAGTGGGCGGAGCTATGGGTGTGTCGTCGGGAATGCGTCTCAATGACTCAGCAATGCTTGGCTTTGGGCAGAGGAGCGCTCGTTTGTACGCGTCTGACTGCCATGTGGGTGGGTGTATTTGCGTGTGTGTTTTGTTGCACTGAGGGGTTTATGGGAGGCAAGGCTGACCGACTCACCGAGCGGCGCTTTCTTCGCAGGCTGAGGCCTTCGTGCTCTCCGGTTACCATTAGTGCAGGCGCTGCTGCCCCTCCTGCCATGGCTTGCCACAGCTGTTTGTCTTCACCGGCATTCTGCTTGTGTGCTGTTTCCGCAGTGATGTGCCGGCTCCCTGGCTCCTGGACTTGTCGTGCTTGGTAAAGGTTCTCACTCTCAGTAGTAACTGGTCGGGACGTTTCGGGCTTTTTCCTCGTATTTCTTTCGAGCCTGGACTCTCTTGAGATACTGCCGCCTTGGACGCCACGGAGTCAGCTTGTTCGCGGACGGACATGTGGGGTCGTCCGCTGGATGTTCCCCCTGGCAGTTGGCGCAACAGAGCTTGCACGAGTGTTTCTTGATCTGGTGTGTCTAGCAGGCTGCCACAGGCCTTACACTTGATGACGCCGGCTTGTGGGCAGATGTCAGCTCGATGGCCAATGCCATAGCAGGTGAAGCAGAATTGGGCTTTTGGTTTGTGTGGCTTGCAGTCATATTTGGCGCGGTGGTAGAGGACGTTAACGGGGAACGTACGAGTAATGCCAAAGCAACTATGACCATACGGAAGTTGCTAGATCAAGGGACACAGGTGATACATATGCTACGCCGCATAGCCAGTCGGCACAGGGGAATGCAAGAGGCCGACCTTGTGCGACTCAGCGCAGCACTCATCGACTCCCGTATATTGTATCACCTGCCATATCAAAATCCCACGAAGACGGAGCTCGAACGCATAAATGTAGTTCGAAGGAAGGCTTAAAACAAGCACTAGGAGTGCCGCAATATACATCGACGCAGCGCTCCAGGCCACCGGAGTCACCAACACACTGGAGGAGCTCCTAAGTGCGCAGCGCCTAGGACAGTTCCACCGACTCCATAGCACCGACCAAGGCAGGGCCATCTTGCAGGATCTTGGCTACTCTGCGGACCCACCATCATCCGCATCGCAGGAAAAAAAGATGCCTCTCCCTTGAACACCGAGCACGCATCACCATCGCTCCCCTGCCAAAGAACATGGACCCCGAACCGGCATGCTGAAACGGCGCCCACATCAGGACCAACGTCCTCTCTGAAAGCGCTGCAGCGCCTCGGCCCCGTCAAGCACGTTACTACGTTGACGCACATCCTGGGAAGATGAGGGAGGCATCACGGCTGTCGTCGGACCCCTCAACTACGAACTAGTCACGCTTGAACCAGATGTACATGATATAGACGACCTAGAAACTAGATCTATTGCACGAGCCATATACGCCGCTACCACCCATATAGTTCGTCCGCAAACACCCATCATCATCGTCACCGATTCGCAAGCCGCCTGCAGACAATTGATCAGAAATGATCTGCACCACCAGCACAGCCCGCCTCATCAAAGACGCGCTCGACTACAACCGTACACGTTCCCACATTATTTGGACTCTGGCACGAGGGTTTGGCAGGAAATGAGCGGGCACATACGCTCGCCCGAGCAACTATTTACCGGGCACCTGACCAGCTCTCATCAACCTCAAGCGGTACACAGCCGTCCTTAAGTGATGCACAGCCGTCTTTTAGCCCGCGCGAATACCTCGAGCTTTTAGCGCGCAGCGCAAGGTACATCCCTCCCCGCCATCGTACACTCACAAGGCGGCAGTCCGTCCTCCTCCGACAGATTCAGACAAACACATTACCCACTGAACATCTCACACATCGCTTTCGAAATTTACCCGGCACCCCTACTTGCTCGTTCTGCGGAGGTTACCCAAACATATTCCACACATATGGGCCTGTAATCGACATCCAAAGTTGACCCCCATCCCGAATCCAACTCTAGCATCCTGGGAGGCAAGTTCTGGCTGACCCCAGCGCTGCGACACAGCTCCTGCTGACGTCCAGAGCGGAGGAAGCCATGGCCACGGCTTCCCAAGACGGCGTCCTGGACTAAGGGTGCTCAGGAAAATAAGTTTACTTCCTTCCTTCCTTACTGCCGGAAGTCAACTTGCACAAATGGAACACTCTATCCCTGGCCAACCCCCCCGAGTGGGTACGTCAAACACTTCAAGGACATTATATTGTCACGTACAAAAGAAAACAATTGCAAAGAAAGGGCCTTTTATTTATGGGCGAACTTGTTTTCGAACAAGACGAAAGGAACAAAAAATCATGTACCCCTCCGTCTAGCGACGACGATGGTTGACGTGAAGCTTTCTCGTGATGGACTCTTGTTCGGCCAATCCACACTACGAGCATGTGCTAGTCTGGAGGTATACGCACCACTATTTTAGAATACCCGCACCAACTTTCGGGTGTGCACTTCGTAGGCCTAACGTTTTAGTTTGGGGTGTACGGCTCGAATCGGTACCGCCTCTTTCGCGTTCGTATCGACCATATGGAAATGGAGCAATCGGGTAAAAGCCGCCTTCATAACGCGAAGGACACCTCAGGTTCGTTCCGGCCACGGGAAGCTTTTTTGTCTTTCCCTTCACCCACGATAATTCGTCGTCATCGTCAGAGAAATTTTGGCTGTCCTGTAGGACATATTGGCGTGCAACGCGGCATAAGTGAGGGCACTCAAGCTTCGGTGCTTGAAAAGCATTGACGATTACGTTACCCCCTGACGCAAAATTTGTGGGCAGCACGAACTGCAGTCTTCTCCGTCACGGCGATATCTGCCGCGTCTCAGGAAGTGATCTCGTGACCAGCGAACACACGACTGCGGGCGCTACTCTGCCGTTATCTCACAATGCGTCGCCGCCGGCGGCGATCGCGTTGTTGCAAATCGTGTTCGAACCTCCCGCGCAAAGGTCACGTAGCCCGGACGAGCCTCGAGCGGAGTAGCAGCGCCTGGCGGAAGTGTGAGGGTGAGGCAGTTGAGAGATGATGCCATGCAGTGAGTGATGCCCTCCCTCTCACACTTTTGCCAGTCGCTCTGACGAGCGTCTCGTGCGGACTCAGCATACTTCCTTCCTCTTCACGCTTTCGCTACACTTTCGTCTCCCATTTTCTTTGTTTTCGCTCGCTCGGTTACAACGCCGTCGCTGAGGCCATAGCCGTCTCCAAACCACATCAGCGGCGGCCGAAGTGCTGCGCTCTAAATGCCTTGCGTCCCGATCTTCGAGAACACTCTGCCAGCATTGGTGGCGTGATCTGTGGTGTGATCTTCTCGTCGCAGTGTACGCTCGCTTTCGCCTCGACTGGCGAGCACAGAGAAGCTCGCGCTCCCGACACAGAGTTTCCGCTGGTGGTTGCAGCCGGTTCTAAAACGTCCTAACCATCCCACTTTGCCAGAGATTTGAAAGCATGCGGCGAGATCATCTGCATCTTCATTGCAGCACAAGGAAAAACGGGCGCAAGGTGTTTCGTTTCGGCGTTAGTCGCAGATGCACATAATCGCCATATCGCGACCACCAGTGCATGGCAGGGAGCCGTCACGGGCAGACAACAAAAAAATTCCTCACGAGATTGGACTTTGATTCCACACAGTTTGAGGCGGAAGCTTCTCGTCTCAACTATCTGCGTCATTAGACGAAGGGGTTTTGATTTTTTCCTAGGCTGGTGTACGCTGTTAAAATAAGCATTCCGTCACTGGTAGTAGAAGTACTACGACTGGTAGTAGTAGTAGTAGTAGTAGTAGTAGTAGTAGTAGTAGTAGTAGTAGTAGTAAAAACTTCATTTTGCCCAAACGTTGTGGTGACTGCACCACTGAGTTATTCTCTCAGTCATCTAGACAGCAAGGCTCCCGATGTTGTGGGAGCTCGTTGTCTTCAGCCAACTGGGCGAGGGCCTCTTGTGCGAGGGGAACGGGGCTATAGGTCGAAGTCTCCCATTCTGGGAAGGTTGGGAGGTTATGAAGGATGGGATGGGTTTTTCTACGTTCTTCTGGAAGTGGCAAGCGTCTTTACATCCCGCAAGGCATATGATGGACGTGAGATGCAGAGTTTGCAGATGCCCGAGGACTGCATGCCGGCGACTGGGCGATGGATGCAGTGGTAGAAAAATGCACGATCCGAGCGCAAATGGTTAAGGATATCACTGAGAGTATGCTTACGGTCCTTATGACCAAACGGTTGCCGGCTATCTTATAAGGGGTCCTATGAGGCTCTCGGCGAACCACACCTCGAGCGGTCCCATTGGCCCTCTCGTTTTCCATTGCGCCAGAGTGTGCCGGTGGTCCAGGTCTTGATACGGGACGGCATCGGTGTATACCACAGGGGACCCCGGTGGGGGTTGTTTGGCAAGGGCCTACGCTCTTGCCTCGCGGGGTTCCTTATTGTCTGTAAGGTGCATTTGCTTAGCCGTCGGGGACACTCTAATGACGTCCCTCAACGGACGCGGAAAGGCAACAATTCGTGTGGTGTTTGTGGTACCAGGCCCAAAGGCCTCATGCTGTCCGCCCGGCAGAGCTGCGAAGGGGTGTCTCTAGCTGTGTAATTCGATGTGCCTCTGAAAATTCAGAGAGGGTATTTGTATCCCGAGCTACAGTATACGTTCGCAGTTGGGGTGTGTTGGGAGAGGAGGAGCGCTGACTTGTGTGCCGTACGGATGAGGCTATCAACCGTCTCCTGCTCCGTATTTCGCAGGGTGAGGAAAGGCAATGCATATGTGACGCGCTAGGCGACAAAAGCCTGCACAATATTAATGACGTTGGACTCCTTGATGCCCTTGTGCCTTGCAGCAACAATGGAGATCAGCTGAGTTTTTTTCATGGACCCCCATCTCGATCTGCCTGAATGCATTAGTATGCCGGCCATTAGCATATCGGCGGAGGCCCGGCCTATATGGTGTGAACTATGGGAATGCTGGCCCCTGATGATGTGGTTACCCTAAACATCGGTGGGGTTTTATTATGTAGTTTGTAGATGAAAAGCTCAGACTTTTGGGGAACACGGTAAGCCGTCGATATCACCGACATCTGTACAGTCGGTGGCCTTTGTCTGTGGCTTGAGCCCAACCGGGTGCATGCGCTATGGGGGGAAAATACCCCTGAGAAGCAGGGAACCAGGGATTGCCCGGAATCACCCTCGCCCTTCCCCCTCCCCATGTCAGTGCATATACAGAGCCCACTACCCTTTCCAGTACCGTCTGATGCAGCTCGCATTCTCCGCAGCTATTTCCGTCCACGAAGCAGCTGATAAGGCACGCCGGGGCACGCAAGCATTAATGTTTTAGCCTACCTGGTAGGCTACGCTATAGCGGGGGCGGGTACCGGAACACGACTGCGCATGCGAGCGCGGGCACGGCGCGGCGACCGCCAGTCCTCTGAAAACAAAGCGTAAAAAGTAATTAAACTAAAATGGCCGCTTGCTGGATTTCAATACAGGCATGACAGGCTTGTTACCCAGAAGTAGAACCTCTACACCACAAAAACAGGCGGCCCCCTACGCTTGAACAAAGTATCGAGAAGACGTGGATATATGCTGAAACGTGCCCCTAGAGGGCGGGGATTTGTCGCTTGCATCTACGGAATATGGAATGCGAATGATAAAGTCGAATAGCGAAAACGCCCGTGTGGTCATGTTTTGGTGCGTTTTAAAATACCCAAGGGATGTGCATTAAACTCCAGCCCTCCACTCGGCGCGTCTCATAACCTACGGGTATACGGTGCATAAATACCCGCAAAATTTGATTTTTTTTTCTTTTAAAGACGATAGTCTCTCTCGGGCTACTCAAATGTGAACATTTAGGTCTGTCTGTACATCTGTCCATTCATTCAGCCTTATGGGTAAAAGTTGAAATATTTTGTCAGAAAGAAGTACATATAGGCGAAACAGTTCAAAGCTCCTGAATTTGCTGGCGCTGGTCATATATCTCCTTATTATTTAACGCAAAGCAAACCTCAGGCACGTTGGAAGCATTCTCAGATAATGAACGGCAGCCTACCATTGTACCTGACGAAGAAAATGTATGACAGCTGCATCTCACCGGTACTCGCCTACTGGGCGGAAATTTGGAGGCTCACTAAGACGGTTCAACTTAAATTGAGGGCTACTCAGTGAGCAATGGAACGGCAGGTGATAGCTGTAACATTAAGGGACAAGAAGAGAGCGGAGTGAGTCAGGGAACAAACGCGTGTTAAGGACATATTGGTAGAAATTTGGAAAAAAGAATGGGCGTGGGCAGGGCATGTAATGCGAAGTCAAGATAATGGTTGGTCATTAAGGGTAACAGATTGAATCCCTTAAGAAGGCAAGCGTGCCAGGCGGTGGTAGAAAGTTAGATGGGCAGATGAGACCAAGAAGCTTGCGGGGATAAATTGGTCGCAGTTAGCACAGAACCGGGATAATTGGAGATCTATGGGAGAGGCCTTTGCGCTGCAGTGGGCGTAGACAGGCTGATGATGATGATGACATTGGAAGCAAAATGTAACTATTTAGCAGTACTCCCCGGTTCTTTTAGTTAGGAATGTTCGTTGGGTTCGTGTTTACAATAGCAAGTTGAGAAACCATGCGTTAAAAGTCGCGCACAAAGGCTCCTTCACACACACGAGATAAACGAAAGCACAAAAAGAATGGAACTTTCGCTAATATCTTCCAGGCAGAACAGGTAACAAAAGATAAAGAAAAAGAGGCGCACTGTACCGACAGATATTGCGCAAGCAGTGTGAAGGTAGGAAAATTGAAGTGCGTTGAAGAGACCTCCATTCAATTCATCCCAAGAAGAGCGAGTGGGGAGGGAAGATCACATGGTGCCGGAAAGGAGTACAAAGGACTGGTTACGCAACGTGGGTGGCAGAGGACTATCGTCTTCCGGCGACATTTGCAGTGAAGAAAGCAGATATTCGGCCAATGTTTTGCAATTTCGTTTTCCTTTACGCAACCACGTCGCAGCACTGACGTCTTGCTGACGCTTTTGCGTTGCTGTACTTGTTTCCGTGGGCATCTTACAACGGCGAAAATTTATGAGCGTAATTTCAGGAACACGCGGTTCCGTTTGAACGTATAGCCTCGCCGAAAGGCTGCAGCCCTATCCCCGATTAAAGCCATTTAACTGGCCGCTCATGAGAGTAGTGGTGTTGTGTGTGCGTTAGCCATAAGTTACTGAGTGAAGCGCGCTGATTTCGGCGAAGTCTCGGTGCGAATGCTGCGTAGTCCTGTGCGTTCTTCGCTGAGTTTTCTCGCACTGCAGTGCGAGAAAACTATGCCGTCGCCGGACGCAACTTTTGCGAGAAATCACGGAAGCTGAGGCGATAGCAAGAATCGGAGATAAATGTATCAGCACGCCCTCGCTTGTGCTCACCGAAAAGTAATTGGTTTTCTTGGCCGCCGCATCGCCGGGCGTTTAATCTCTCCTTAGACCTTGGCATGCGCGTTCGTTCCTTGTGAAGTTAATAAAGTTCACACAGTGGCACAATTACGCCGTGTGTGCCAGTCTTCACTCGTTCGTGTCTCTCCTTTTTGCGCTATTATTTATTTAGTTGTGGAGCCTGTTGCGACTGGGTGGGGGCACCCGATCCGATCTCCGTGGCCTCGACATACGAGTGGTAGCTGTGTGGATGCGAGCGGCCAGCCGCTGTTGCAGCCGTGAAGAAGTCCAGAAGCCGTAGGCTAACGTAACTGTTTACTTCATAGCGAGAGATGAGCCGAAGCCAAATAACAATGCACGACGGGCGAGGTTACAATACAGGACTCGAGCAGAGCGAAAAGCATCGATTCGCTGCTCTAACAGGAATGAGTTAAAACGCTTGGGCAGCTCTATTATACCCAAAAGCGATAAGGGTCAAAACCCCAAACAAGCGGAACACGCACGAACGTCACAGACACACACAACACTCTTTCCAGAGTTCGAAAGCCGTTCATAGGCTCGGGCACGTTGAGTCCGAGAGAGGGGAGAGAGGAGGACTCCGTTGCGATCGACGGGGCCTCTGTGTCCTTGAAGAGCGTGGAGACGAGCCTCGCAGGGAGCCGCCGAAGTTTTGGAAATGCGCTCAAAGCGAGGCGTCTGACGCGGCTTGTCGCCACTTGTCACCGACATGGTTTGCGCCTGTTTTCGAAGGAGCACGCAGGGGCTTCGCCGCACAGCCGAGGAGTGATGCGGGACAGTACGGCGGCGCTGGCGATTCGTAACAAGCCCCAACATGTCCAGGGTGCTACCCTTATTACTGTCAATTTGAAAGTTTCTAAAATATTTATTGGTTTCCTCAGTTATATTAACGTCCTTCGTGGCTGCGACGCTAGCAGAGTGAGTTTCCAAAAGCTAGTTCTCTCAAATTGAAAGAGGTTGTATTTTCTCTCCAAGGTCCCGTTATGGTGTTTCAGGGAAGTATTGCGCGGCGCAGTGAATAGACACCCGAGGGAGGGAGCAAAAAGGTTAATATTTCGCTTCCTTGTCAATCCCCGGCTAAGGTGAGTGCCACTTTGCAACGCAGAGAAACAATTAAACGTTTCATCATCATCATAGTCTTCTTTATAATCATCATCCTCTAGAAATTCCATTGCAGGTTGTAAGCCCTCTCCCGTTGACCTCACACCACACCGGTCATGATCTTCCCAAGTCCTCTCTTTGCCCCCAAAATTTATTTCGTCCATTCATCGTGTAAACTTCCTTCCCCTTCTTCTAGACCGGTTTATTGTTATCCACTCTCTTATCCTGCTTGTCCAACGGTTGTCATTTCGTTTCACTACATGGCCAGCCCAAGTCCATTCTCTTTCTTTATTTGAACTATGTTGTTTTCCACTCAAGTTTGTTCCCTGATCCAGGAAGCACGTTTCCTGAACCCCAGTGTTACTCCTACCATTCTTAATTCCATGGCCTTGCGGCTCGAAAAGCTGTCTTTGTAGTTGTTTACGGTTTTGTGACTTCGTTATCATTATCAAAATTGTACTGCACCTTCGAGACGACCAATCAAGGGCGAAGAGGAAGAAGCCGGTGACCTGCAGGTCGGCAGACCAGCACAGCTTGCCCGCCGCACCGTTTTTTGTTTTTGTAAGTGGGACCTCTCTGCTCTTGTCACTTTGTTTTAGATCCTAGCTCATCTATGACGTGCGAGCAAATCGATGTATTCTGGCATTCAATTTCTTGCAAAGGAGTGCGGTGGGGGCGGTTTGGTAGCAGAGTAAACGATACAGCGCGGAAATGGATGTTTATGTTGAGTGGGGTCGGTTGAACTCTGGCGTGGTAGCAAATTTGATCAAACGAGGGCCTCTCGTGACAAAGTTCTGGACGACGTTGATTTGTGCTTAACACAGGTCAACAGAAACTCTACCATCCCTCCCTAAAGAAAGTTGAGAGAAGGGCGAAGGTTTTCTCGCACCAAAACTGTGTCAACAGTGCGTCAAAACCTTCCCTAGACTGGGTGCGTCCACCCTTCGCTTAAGGTGGGGCCACTAGATCGTCAATACATCAAAGACCCAAATCGCAAAAGAAGAACGAACCGACGCTACAATTTTTCGCGCACTAAGTAAACGCATTTACGAACGATCTTAATGCATACGGTACGTGGTTTATGCGATAAAATTATACTATTATACTCTTCTTCGTGATCGATGCGTGTATTGTTTGAAAAAGACCGTTCCTTCCAGGCGATATTCGAGTAACCCTCTTGATACGATAGACGACCAGTTTCACGCATGCGCCTTGTGTCCAGAGGTCTTATCCGGGCTTCTCGATCGACCAACTGTGCTACAGGAAAACGAATTAGCTTTGTGACAGGAAACCATCGGCGCCACGTACGCGGTCAATATTGGAAAAGGAGTAATGCTGTAGGCAGAAAATTGTGCATGCTGGCCGACAATGGCTACATGCACGACTGCACACATTCTTCAGCGTCGGTTGCAAAGACTGGGTGGGCTCTGGCTTTTACAGCCTTGAGGTATTATCTGCGATATTTTTTCAGAGGCTATCGGTTCAAATCCCAACTTTCGAGAATTTTTCTTTTTATACAGGCAATTTTCGTTCCTTCAGTTACTTTTTTTACGAATTATTTTCACAGAAGAGGTGTTTAGGCCGAGCGTTATCCGTCCTTCACACCAGCAAACCTCGCGGAGCGATGACGCAACCTCACATTGCCTAGCAACCCCTGGCATTGCCTAGCAACCCCTGGCGCAGCTGTGCACAGATTCGGGCTCGCTTTGTTAACCTTGGCATGGCTCCGCCGAGCCTCTCCGGTGCCTGTCAATCCGTCACGTCACTGCGCAACATAGGGTATAAAGGCTCGTGTATAGCGGCGTCGTCCAGCCTTGGGGGTGGGCTTACGCCACGGGAGGAGCTCACAAAAGTTACCAAGAAAATATACCTAGCGCACGTGAGCGTGTGCCTTCGTAATGAACGCCTGGCGTTGGCCAGCTCGACCTTTGAGAACACACTGCCCAGCGTTCGTGGCGTGATTTCTGGCGTGCTGTTCTTCTTGTCAGTTCACGTGTGTTGCGTCAGAAGGGGGAGTACAGACGCCGATTTTGAGCTACAGACGCCGAGTTCGTGAAGCCGGTTGCCGCGGGTTCTAGCGCGTGCTAACGGAGTCCACTTTGGGAGAGGTGTGAAAGGATGCAGACTTTTTAAAGGCACCCTGCAACACTTTTTTCAACTTTTTTTTTGAAATCTTAAATGCTTGCAGAACGTGGTCACCCAACACACCCAGTACTTAGATTAGGGGTTGCAAAGTATCTCAGCCAAAATTACGGCTCTATGCCCATCAGATAACTTGTAAACTCGCTCAAAAGATTTTGACCTGTTTCCCGGTATTGACGTTCTTCGATGGCCCGAATTACGTCACTAAGGCCATGTAACCGCTTTTGGCCAGTTTTCCTTCAGTTTCAGCAATGAACGCTTCTCAATAGCCACTTTAAAATTAAAGCCACGAAAACAAAGCAGAAATAGAAGGCGTATCTAGTGCGACGAGCAAATCACGCCGTGCCGCTCTGCACTGGCGATAACTATAGCTTTCGCAGTGATTCCAGACGCGAAGGAAAGAAGGAAAGCGCTTATAGAAAGTGTTGCAGGGTCCCTTTAAAACGATCAGGGCGTACCATATAGAACTTTCAGCGGCAAGTTCGAAAATCCATGTGAACTGCAACAGCCTGGTCTCCGACGTAGGGAGAGGGGCCGTCAGCTCTGCTGTTGCTCCAGCCTTGCACCAATAGCGCAAGCTGCGCCAATTTTTCTTAGCTGAAAAGGGATAGTGACTTTTAGTGTCACCGTCAGCACGAGGCGGAAAAAGCACTGCTCCGGGCTTTCGGTACTGCCTCTTTAACAGCAATATCTCAATTTATTTCCCTTATACAAAGCCTGTTCAGAGGCTGGGGCAGGGGTGATACCTTTTAGGCAGCTGCCGAGACAACAAGCGTAAAAACACTTTCTTTTATATTTCGGAAAATAACGTACTCATACCTGCAGCAATTGAAACAGGAATGCTCGAGGTCGTGCGTATAGCCGAAGCCTTGGAAAAGAGCATGTGCCGTTACTTATTTGCGCCACTGATCCCCCAGCTTTCAGAGTCGGTGTGATCTCTCATCGCTGCTTGTTTTTATACCCTAGTTTCATCGTCGAGAGTGAGGCAACTCTCTTAGCCAAAGAATTAGCTCAGCAAGCTTCTGTAAGCATAGCAACGATTGCGAGTGTTGGCTCTTAGATGATTTGCTTATATACAGTTACACCGGCCGCAGACGCTCAATGTAGGTTCGAAATCCAGTTTTGGGGTATGTTTTCTGATTGAGGTGAAAACCAAACACCAAAGTTTCCTATAATTTAGTGTGTGGTTAGAAACCCGAAAAGGAGTAGTGCTTAGCCGTTTGCTACCGTTTGCCTTATAGCCCGGTTGAAGCATTGGCTTATGCCATTCAAACCCTGAAATTTTGATGTTCACATCCGGCTAGATATTTTTTATGCAATCTGTAAGATGTCTGTTGGGTTAAAACTTCATTTGTGTTCAGTTTGGCTACTATTCTTGGCGCATATTTTACGGCCGTGTACATTGCAGGAATTTGCGTGTTTGCCGAACTTAGGAGTTGGAGAATGAGCCACACAAAGATCTCGTCATAATGAGAGGGTTTACGATATTTGTTGAAAAAAAGGGTACTTAGATCGTGACATAAATGATAATCTACTGAAATTTGCGAAGGATGCTTCAAACACGGAGCGAAAATGTATAGGATGAAAACGAGTGTTACTGTGTTACAAGTGTCACAAGTGTTGCAGCAGTTTCAGAAACTGTAGTGGCGTCAACATTACACCCCCCTTTCCCGCCACTATTATTATCCGCCTCCTTCCATGTTCATCATCAGCTTTGTGTGGCCTCAAGCGTCATTAGTTTTACTCGATAGAGATAAAACACGACCGCGTCCCTGGGTGGCCACGCCTCTCCTTAGTTTAGGCCGGACTCGCACATATACCGCAAATGTACTACGCCACTCTACCGAGTCCACGGTTCCTTCCGGCAAAACAATAGTAGCCTGTCACATTTTACTTTCCTACGTAGAAAGTACTAGGCGTAGAAAGATGAAGAAATGACCGTTTCGAACGGCTCGGGTGAGACATTGCGACCGAGTCGCTGCTCTGACTTTTTTAACGATCACACATTTCCAGCCTGCTTGCAGGGGAAAAACTACCGGCCTCTGTGGAAGCGCTTGTCATCATGAAGTAAGTGCACTAATCTGCGACGTGGCATTTCAAAAGCAGAGATGACTTACTACAGTTAAATCTGTATGTAACGAACCTCTATGTAACGAATTCCCGCATTTAACGAATTTTTTTCGATTCCCCATTGCGAGCCCCATTGAAACCCGTGTGTTGGCGACCTCTTTGTAACGAAGGCGTTGCGAAGGTTAACCTTGATGTAACGAATTCGCTACGCTGATGGGGCTTTTTTTGCCCTGTTTCTAAAAAAATCGGCTGTAGAACTGCACTAATATAGCGAACTTCGCCCGCACCGGAAACTACCGTGCGTTTCCAGTATCAATGCGGTGTCAGTTAGGTGCTATAGGCCGTCCTGTCGGCGTGTAGTCGCGAGTCTCCACTGCTATCTGTTGTGTCGGTTCGTCGGTGATACGTTCTGCTGCCAGAAAACGAAAAGTTTTGTCTTTTCAAGATAAACTCGCAAGTTCAAATGCCGTCTCCACTGGCAAGAAAGAATAACGTCGCTTCCCGGTACAGTATCCAAGCTGGCACCCTCTCAACAATTTTGAGTGCGGTAAAGAGCATCAAGCTCGTGAAAAGGCGCCCTTTCAGCATAGTTTTGGCCCTTAAACGGGTTAAGGCACCGAATAGTGTGAAAAGGCATAAGTGATGGTTAATTACCTTTGTGAATACGGGGGTATGTGACCTTGCTTCTTCGGATTGCCGCGTAGTGACCACGTTTGCGGGAAAGGAGCAGGTACAAATCACGCGGTTTTTCACTGTGAAATAAATCCTTAAGGGTGAGTTCGCCAGCACTTATGTCAAATGTTTCGGTTCCGTTTCTGCTTCATTCATGCGAGCTTTAACCTAAAACCTGCATGTAACGAAAACCTGGATGTAACGAAAAATTGCGAATCTTTGTCAACTTCGTTATATCCAGGCTTAACTGTATTGCGTCGTCGATATAAAGTCACTTCTTTATAAGCGGTTCTTACTACGCATCTACTGTCATACGGCACGATTGGGGAATGCATGAGGGGAATGTGTGCGCGTAATAAAGTTGCGTGTGATTAAAAGTTCACACCGTCTTTCAAGTTATCATCAAGGAGGCTTGAAGGCGAAAGGCTATGTGGCGATGCATTATTGGCATAGCTGCGTCCAGCTTGAAAGCACTAGCACTTTGTAACTCACTCAGCTCTACAGCAGCCGCTAAAGACGTTTTTACCAAAAAATGGAAAATATTGAAAAAAATCTTAAATTTTGCGCGACAATGGCGCATGATGGGCAGGATGGACGTAATATTCGCCCCACCAAGAAACGCAGTTATCCGTGCACCAATTTGACGTTAGCATTCAACTGCTACGATCAGACGGAACTAAAATCCCGCTACAATCGCCAATTTATGTATCTAGGTCTGCGGTCGAAGTAGCCGGAAAAGTGGCTAGGGATCGTCACTGCTTCATCTGTTTTTGAACATCTAAACACTGCTTATTTTCCCGGGCAGTACATGGGCGGGAACCCTGGAAAAAAGCTGCACTAGAGCAATTTGACTGACCAGATATCTCCACTATTTGTTTCAAGTTTGGCTAAAATTAGTGACATTTACCGAGATAAGGCAGTATTTTTAATGCATCCAACTTGTATTCCCGTCTTGACCCCTTAATAATAGGGCGAGCCAGGCGTCTTAACTAACCTCACTAAAAAAGCTACGCTGAAGAGTATCGCCACTTCATGCACCCGGAAGCGTCTGGGGGGCCATTTTGTTTCTTACTTGCAGTGTTGCCATCTCTCCCAACGAAACCACCGCCATTTGTGACGGGCAGAGTGTGACCGGTCGCTGAGCGTCCCGCGCAGCACAGAGAGAGAAAGGAGAGGCGCCCAGAGACAAATGGCTGCGCTCATATGTAAACAAATATCATGTTGTGCCGACCGACCAATGAAAATCCTGGCGGCACATAACAATGAGAGAAAAGAGTGCCGATACTCTAAAAGCCTTTATTTAGTGACGCTAGTCTTGACGCCAGTGTTTTAACGTTGTCGCGTGAGCTCTCCATTGTCTATAGGTTGTATTCACTTGCGTGGCGCGCATGCCGGCAACTATGTGTGTGCACCGCCATGCCGATGTATGCTCGTCCCCGTTGCTAGGGCGACGTCGTATATGCTCGGCCACTTGCCGATAGATGTCGCTAGTTTCTCAGGTAACAATGCACTCAGTGCAGCGCCACCATTGTATCTCAATCGGCGTGCGCGTGAATGGTCAGACTTTCTTCGGAAGCGTTATTTGGATTTTATACTGAACGGCTCTACTGTAGGCAAGGCGCGGGCGCACCTGTGTCGATATATCCGTGTTCGAGGTAACTGCGCTGCAACGTATGAATTTCGTGCGTCGAGCCGCTTTCTTTCTCAACCGGGGCTTTCATTCTCCGTTGCTGATGCGGAGTTCACAAGTGCAAGTAGAGGATCACCACAAAATGTCAGGGCGATTATTGATATCAGTTGACGCCATGGCCGAAAATCAGGCGGTAACGGCGCAGACGACGGACGCCGGTGCCGATTTTTAGAGGCGAAGCACCTTAGGACCTCGCTCTGTCCGGGGTTTGGCGTCCGTGTACACAGTGTTGCGCATGCGCGAGGAGCATTGGATTGGATTAAATTGAATGGATTGGATTGGATTAAATTGAATTGTATCGGATTGGATTGGATTGGAATTGTATATACTGTACGCACGCGCTGTCACTCATTTACATGCGCGAGTGGGCAATGACACGGGTGACTTACATAAAGAACCATCCCCAATGCTTCGCCCACTCGTCATGATTCACTTCGTGGAGATGCGCGAAATTTTTTTCTCTGCGAGATGCGGACGCATGCGCCGACACGGCGGGCACCTACGTGGATGGTTTCCAGTGTTGTCAAGAAAAGAAATCGCCCGCTAAAATTTTACGTGAATACCATCTTTTGCCAGGCCATGCTGCTCACTCATCGTTCTCCCGTTCGCCCACAGGCCCCATGTTGGAGGCAAAAATGAGGCCCCCAAGTGCGTGGACACTCAACTGCGCGGGAAGACAGCCGCTACACTGGCGTGCATGCTGCTCCTGTGCATCGCCATGACCACCTACTTCGTCAACGAAGGTATGACCAGTGGCGGGAATTTTAAATGAGGGTTCCTTGACGGCAAGAAGCATCCGCAAGCCTCCGTCGAATTTTTTCCGCGAAGTAAAAGCGAAGCTTTTGTTATGCCGGTTATGCTGAGTCATACTCAGGTGGTACCGGTAGGCACCTTTACTAAATGTTGTAGGTCCAGCCTAGAGCCACTAGATCAGGTTTCAGAGTATCGGCACTATTTTCTGTCATTGTTATATGCAGCCAACAGCAGACATTGGTCGAGCCGCGTCACGTGACATTTGTTTACCCGGAAGACCGATGTGCGCTGACATTTTGGTGCCTCTGTGATGCCGCGCGCGCGCGTTCTTCGATAAATCGTGATTTTCGGAGCGCAGTGCGGCTGTATGACACTTTGAGAGTGAGTTTTTAAGCCCCAGGCAGAGTAGCGATGCCGTGATGCTCTGTACCGGGCTGTTTCAACCGGACAGAAGGGGGAAAACGCCTGCTTCGCTTCCTGCTGCGAAAGAACGACTGTGGTCTAGCATAACCTACAACCACTAGTAATGCGTAGCTCATTTAGTGGCTCGAGTCCAGCCTTTTCGTCCGTCTCCTGAAGGTCGTGCGTCACGCTGGAATAACAGCAGGTTCCCATACCCGCTGGCGGCCTCCTCGAAACCGGTTCCCAGATCCCACCATAGAGGGGGCAGTGGTCTCGCATGGGCGGCTTCCTCCTCCTTCCGCTAGTGGAAGGACAGGGAAGGAAGTCTTCCGCCGCTGACGTTTGCATGCGGAATCCTTTGCGCGAACTGTAGAACTTACGCGGCTCCCGTGACGTTTAAAAGGGCGCAATTAAGAGAACCACTGCTCCGCTGTTTCAACAGATTTCCTACTGGGAACGGCTGTAGGCGACCTAGTCTAGTTACCTGTCTGCCTATCTGTAACCTATATTGGTGACGGGTAGTCACACGGGGCTCAGTGGCTAAGGCTGCTGAGCACCAGGACGCGGGTTCGATTCCCGGCCGCGGCGGCCGCTTTTCTGATGGAGGCGAAAAGCAAAAATTCTCCGCATTTCCCCGAGGGGAAGAATGTGAAAGTGCGAATGCACGAGTTGAATTTGCGCGGTTCGGTAATGTTCGCGAAAGAGAGATCACACACACACACACAACTACAAAGAAAGAAAGATGCATTTATTCACAGACACCTATTTGTGTTGTCGTTGTACTTGATTGCTAGAGCGGATCTCAGCTTTGAAATTTCGTGTCAGTACTCCTTTAAGCGGGTGCATTAGCCCTTCTCACGCCCGATTCCTGGCCAATCTCCCACGTGGGTATGTGCCATGTCAGCGGCCTGGCAGCGCGCGCCCATCTCCCCCGTTGCCAAGGAAGACGAGGACCGCGCGCACCCGCAGCTGTTGCTATGTGGACGGCGGCGGACGCTTCAGGCTCGCTTAAGAAGTGCATTCACACTTAAAACGCCCGTCTGTACGAGATTTCGGCTCACGTTAAAGAACCCCTCCAGGCGGTCAAAATTAATCCGGAGCCCTCCACTACGGCGCGCCTCATCGCCTACGTTGCATCGGCGCGTTAAACCCTACAATCAATCAATTGCCGGAACGTAAATAGTAAATTTTGCTGTTATTTTTCTCACCTGGGGCCGCCTTATTACCCGAGCTATTTTTACGCGGTCTTTGGGAGATGTTTCTGTTTCTCGGCTAATATATTCATGTATAGACGCGCGCACACACCTACGAACACACGCACGTGCATGCGCGCACGCCCACACATCAATATACGCGTCTCATGAGCATTAGTCAGTTGTGTAAATTGCTTGCGTCTACTATAGGTCGATTTTTGAAGTTTTTAGGACGTGTGCTTTTACTTGCCGATTGCGTTTATTGACAACCATGAACTGCGTTTGTTTCTCAGATATGGGAAAGTCTGCACGTAAGTTTCCATGTTAACACCCATGAATTCCATACGATGCGTGTAAAAAAAGCAATGGCCGATCCTTGTCATCTTCCTACTCCCTGTAGAAAGAAACCTTTCAAATGATCTGAGCTAAGGAAACGTGTAGTTTTTCGCAAAGAAGATGACTAAAATGACGCTACCACCGTTACAATTAAAGCACTAAGAATAATAATAATAATAAAAATGTGATTGATTCTCTGTCATAGGAATCGCTAAAACACGAAAGTAAAATGCGCAGCGAAATTCTGCAGCTGAGCATGATTTTGCGGGTCAGGCGGCTGTCTTGTCGGTTGTGCTTTGAGAGAGCGATGTCCTGCTGGCGGGTCGCTTCGGCAAAGGTGCACTGGCGTCATTTCCGTGACGGATATGACGTCATTGAAATCTTGGTGTATCACGGCATAAAACACTTTCGTGCTAAAATATGAATCCCGAAAACGAACCCAAAGTATAACGTACTAAAGTGTGAAAGTACTTCCTTTTTAGTCCTAAGGTTGCCTTCCCGCAGAAGACCTGTGTGCAGGGGTGCAACCCTTTACAGGCCGCTTGTTTCGTTTTGTACTGGCGTTCACTTCCGTGACGGATATGACGTAAGTGAAAATCTCGTCGAATCCCCAGATAAAACACTTTCGGTGTTAAAAAAAATTTCGTTAGATACCCACATATGTAGCCACCATTAGAGCAGATACAGTTCATCTACATCAAAGGCATGCTGTATACAAACAAATAATGAAGAACTTGAGTAAACTAGTAGATGCCGCTTTTAGATCCGTGTTGTTGGACATCATTTTGTGTACATATAGCTATATGCAATCAGTGACGTATTAAAAATATTTTTCATAAGTAACGTATCACATACGTTTCTATATATTTTCTAACGATGGTTTACCCTATTTTTAGCTAATACTTGCGATGTCACTCGCTATATTTGCTTTATAGCTAGGGAAAGTAAAAGTAGGAAGGTCACAAAAAGGGAAGGGGTGCCGACAAAACCGACGTTAGAGCTCTTAGGCGAGTGCCAGTCCCGGTAGCGTGTTGCTCCAGTATTGATATATCTTTGTCTACGCTCTGTATGGCACGCCGAACACGTGAACAAGAAACTGGAAACACCTTTCGGATCTCGTATTTTATTATAATTAGTTCCGATAGCTCCAGGAGGGAAAGTTTGGGTAAAAAAATGGCACATAATTTAAAAAGAAACTGGCCATGCATTTTTCAGTGAGAGCCTATCTAAAAGGAGATGCTTTAAAAGGACCCTGCAACACTTTCTTCTACTTTTTTTGAAATCTTAAATGCTCGCAGAACATAGTCACTTTACACACCCAGTACTTATATTAGGGGGTCGCAAAGTACCTCAGCCAAAATTACGGCTCTATGCCGATCACATAACTTCTTTTTTTTCCTAACTTTTATTCTATTTTTTTAATTTTTTTATTTTTTTAATAATTTTTTTATAACTTCTAAACTGAATCAAAAGATTTTTCCTTTTTCTTGGTCTTGGCGTTCTTCTGAGTCTCGAATTACGTCACTAAGGCCATGTAGCGGCTGTTGGCCGGTTTTCCTTCAGTTGCAGCAATGAACGCTTCGCGATAGCAACTTAAAAAATAAGGCCACAAAAACAAAGCAGAAATGGAAGGCGTATCTGGTGGGACGAGCAAATCACGCAGTGCCGCTCCGTGCTGGCGATAACTATAGCTTTCGCAGTGGTTCCAGACGCAAATGAAAGAGTGAAAGCACTTATCGAAAGTGTTGCATGGTCCCTTTATTTCGACAAATTTTATTACCCCATTTCCGTGTACATACCTGTTAGGGGAGGGGCGGGGGGTGTCATGAAGATAACATACAAGGTTGGTTCACTTTGGAGACTGCATAAAAATGATGCCAATATTTAAGGGGGCACACTGGTCTTGGAAACTTTTTTGTTTGCTTTACAACCAAATTTGACGAAACTTCATGGGCTTGTTCAGTTTTTTTAGCTGATTTCAAATGTCTAATTAGTTTTGATGTGAAATAAATAGTTTCTGAGTTAGTAAAAAAATTTCCTTGATTGTTTTTGTGAACAATAGAAAAAAACTATTCAACAAAAGATTACCACCAAGTTATGAATAGATACCAGAAGTTGTGTAGAAGGAAATATGGGAAGCAGTTTTTTGTTTTGGTATCACATACACATTTACATCAATTCTAACTTCTAAGTTTGAACTACTCCTGATAGCCAATTAATAATAATGCTATATAAACAACTACTGAAACATAAAATGCAAAATCTGCTTCCCATATCGCTTGGTTTAAGCATTCAGCTTCACAGTGCAAAAGAAATGATTTTCCTAGCTACACTACATGCTGGGATGTACCGCTCGAGAATTTTGTATCACTGCCCTACCACTCGTGGCGACAATGTGGGGAATTATGGGAAAATAATTATTTCCTTGTTGAAATCGGACCTCTATGGCTTTTATAAGTACCTGGTACTGTTCCAGGTGTGGAATTTTCAGAGGAAAAACTGTGCAAATCAAGAGAAAAGTGATACCTAAAAAATGCTTTTTTGGGCAATTTTTTTTGGTCCCAAAGACCCAGGTGCCCCCTTAAGCCATCTGCTTGCGGCTAACATAAATACTCAGGAAGACTGATATAGTAGTGCCCAACCTATAGAAACTTCCTGGTCCTGCGGTGATGACGTCACTGAGAGTCTCCTTGTGCGCTGACCAAAGCCACCGTTAACAAATATCATTTCGGGGTGGTATTGGGGCCTGGTTCCGTTCAATCATACCACTGAAATGCTAATCTGGAGTTAACGCGCTGATAAACCTGTGTTTAGAATTTTGGCTTTTGTGGCTACACTGCTCACAAAATGTTGGGCAGATTTTCTACTGTTCTTTACTGTTCTTTAATTTTCTAGTTAAAACAAGTGTTTGGAGGATGGTGTTGAGCTCAATTCCCAAACACTTGCTCTTTAAGACGGAAAAATAAAGTCGCGTTTGTCTCCGTGGCCCCCTGAAGAATATGCGAGTTGGGCGTTTTAATAGGGAGCCTTCAAAGTTGAGTTAAGAATGGAGTCAAAACTTGTGCCCTTCTTTCCTTTATTCTGCCAGATGGAGCCCCCCGGAACGCGCCGCCAGATCCCGCCACGGACAATGCACTCGGTGAGATGCACGTACACTCAAGAGTAAACGGGATGGCCGCAAGAAGTGGGAATTTCAACGCATTCATTTGTAAACTCGCATTTCGTGACCAGCAGGACTTCTCTCGCCAGAAAAAATGGGTGAGGTTTAACACTTGTAAAGCTAGTTGTCTGCAGCGAAAGCTGAAGAACACGCGCAGACGGCCCAGCCGGCGCACCATCTATAGTGAGAGTGAGCGACCAAGCGCCATCGAAGCAGCCGTTAACCCTCGCCTAGTCACGTCGTGCCGCGGCGACGAGGCTCTAAGCGATCCCAGCAGCACCGCTTCTTCGCAGCAGATCACGTGTTGCGACGTCACACCTGCCGCAATTGCGCTCCGGCGGCTCAGGGTCGTTGCTACGCGATGAAAGGCGTTGAGAGACGGCGTAGTAGAGCTTTCGCTCTAAATGGAAGAAAACCTTCGCTCAGTCACTTGTCAGTGAATAAACTTCACAGAGAGGTACTTGACTTTATGCAACGGTACCAGATGGCGATCACGCCTGATGCACTGTACGAAAATGTGCGCAAGCACTAGAACGTTACGTCACTTCAACGCCCCTTTACCCGGCTTTTTTGCTCCATGGGTAGTGATCAGGGATTACGGCACGGTACTTTATACCAAACAGTGTTTAAAAGCGTTGTGTCTACTCGAAATGTTCTTTTTTGTGTTACAAAACTCGATGTAAGAAAACCGCAGCCCGCTGCGAACACAGTTAAAAATATGAAGCATTATCGTCCAAAAAGTCGCGGTTTTTTGCAGTTACTGCTACTTATAAACCTCCAGGCCAGTCCTGGCAAAGCCGTTTGTGAAGTTTTGTTTTCACTAGTAGCACATCAAAATTGGGTTAACTTTTCTAACCAGCACTGCTGTAGTTTGTTAACGTGTTCAATTTAAACCATGTAATTTATTATTTGATGGGTTAGGATTCTGCAGCTTCAGTTCATCTGTATCGGGCCATTTACACGCAAAAAACCATGCTCGCTCACGCCCGCTGTGCGAACTACCGTGCCATACCGGTTGGCAATGTGTTCGCATGTCGTCCCAGTTTTCAAAATTCTGATTTTCACAACGTGTGCGCTTAATATCGACTTTTTCATAGAGTACCACAGGTTTTAGTGGCTACGTGGGCTACTAAAACACAACGTTTTGCGCTGCAGATTGTCGTCTGCGCCGTCATAACCAACGTCGGCTGGTTGACAGGGCAGACGGCGCGAGAGAAGTCGCAGTTTCGAATGCACTGTTCTTGTACCAGGTTAAATCGTACGTACGAGGGTAATTCAGCAAAAAATCAGCATCGTAGGAGGGTAAATCATAAAAAAAATAATGGCCTGGTGTCTGTAAGCTTCGCTGCAAATGTCTTATTCTTCTGTCGCCTCTGCCACGTAACTGCTTTTTCTCTCTCGCCCCTCCCAATTCTCACCTGGTTGCCTTCATGTCTCGGTCCTCCGATGATAAACGTAATCGGTTTGCTAAATGCAATTCGATTTTCCCGCGTTCGCATTGACAGCGCGCGATCTGTTGGCACCTTTTGTTACTGATGGTCTTGGCACTCGAGGCACAACCTTTAGGCTCGCACGCGGACCCTATTTGTAGGTTGTAAAAATGTTTTAAACGCGTTTTTTCCTATCGGCAAAGTACACGTCCATTTTTAATCAAAAGATCACTGCTGGTGTCAGTTATGTATTTATATCATTGCCTCAAATACGCGTAATGTTTTCTTTTAGCTGAACACTGTTGACAAGTATAAAGTGTGCCACAACATTTATTAGTTTGGAAGTGCTTTGCCTAGTCCAACTTTTGGCCTGGCTGCGGAATCGGGGAGCAGACAGCCAGACGCACCAAAATTTTTCCGTTCAAGATTCGAAGAGAGACTATCGTTTGAAAAAAAAAAAAAACTCAGAACAGAACGTACGCATTTCGCATTTAAATCTTGGAGGGTAATTAGACAATGTTTACAACTCACGTAAGTGTCCTATTAACCATCGTACTTAGTTTTAAATGTGCATAGAGCATCGAATGCCAAGATCACGCTCCGCAATAGTGAGCCACTGTTCATTACCAACACGCGAATGGCAGGGGCCGAAGTAGCACAGCTTGTTGATATAAGAAGTGACTTTTTTTTAAAGGATTGGATTACCGAGAGATGGGCAATTTAGAGGAGAAGAGATATTCCACCGCACTATGAGAGCTTGCTGCCCTAGTGTAGTGACCACGATAGCAATATGCGAAAGATAGCTCATGAGCAGCCCTGTATCTGTATCAGCGAGCACCGCACATTCAAAGAAGCAAAATCAAAAGCCCAAGTAATTTGAGTTTTCATTTTGTTGACACTGAATTGCTTAAAAACTGATGTCGTCGTCTCAAATCTGTTCCGTTCTTGCAGCGCGGTTTGCAGTGGAGGAGAATAAAGTGAAAGGTAAGGGAAATGTCTTGTGTGTTGTGTGAATGGAAAAAAATAAAGGAATAGGCCTCGTATCTGCTGACTTTCTTGCAAATGTCGTCGAAAGACGATAAGTGAACTGAGACATGCTAGTTGGTGCATGATGCCACTTAGAAAAAACAGCGCCCCAAGAACGATACGACAGGGAGTAAAGACAAAGACAGGGAGTAAAGACAGGGAGTAAAGACGCTGTTGGCAGTTCAGCGCAGTGTTTGTCTTTACTCCCCGTCGTATCGTTTTTTGGCGCTGTTTTTTCTAAGTGGAAAGACGATAGTTTTCCGCCGCTCCTGCGACGTAAATAGAGAGTTTTGGCGGTTCGTCTGTTCCGTAGGCTACGTAGTTACTGTGTTGACCGGGGCACGACTGCGCCTGCGCGCGCGGAAGAGCGAGGAGGAAGGGCGAGGAGGCACACCTCACCGTGACGAACGCACGGGCATGGCGAGGGCTGGCCCGCGGAACTAATCCCCCTATCGCGATGAATGCGCAAGTGCCCAGCGGGTCCCGGTTAACACGGTAACTACGTACAACACGGAACATACGGAGTGCTCAAACTCAGTCTTCTCTCTTTCATGTTCACCTCTCACGTTTTCCCCCGCACCCCCTTCTGTCTCGCTCTTCCACAATAACACGGGAGAGGCTTGCCCAAGGCAATCCAGTTTTACTGTGTTCCACTAATCCCGCGCCATCTACTAGAACCTTTCGGAACTGTTGGAGTCCTCGCAATGCTGGCGCGAGGGCTAGTTTCGCGTGCTATTGATTTCTGTATTTTTGGGCCATAACATTTTTTTCAAGAGGTATTTTTGTATTTGATGTCGCAAAAATCAATCAGCCATTTACTTTCAAATATAACAACACTGCAAATATCACTCACGCATTTGCGTCTAATATGCGTAATGTTTTTATTTTTGCACAACAATCTTGACAAGTATAAACAGTGCCACCAAATTTATTAGTTTGCAAAATGCTTTGCCCATATAAACGTCTCGTTCAGGACTTTTTACTTTTGGCCGGGAAGCTGAATCTTGGGGCGGGAGGACGGACGGATGGACGGACGGACAGACAGACAGACAGACAGACAGACAGACAGACAGACAGACAGACAGACAGACAGACAGACAGACAGACAGACAGGACCGACCGAAATTATCGCATTTAAGTATCCAAAGGACGACTATCCTTTTTAATACAATTTGTACTAGAAGCCGTCATAAAGGCGATGCACCTTGACGATTTAAATCAGGTTATTACAATACCAAATCATTATGGGGCTTTTGTGATCCCGTTATTTACTCTTAGAGAATATGTAGACGGCCCGCGAGTACGTTCAGTGTTCTGATAGATGTCGCAAAATCTAAAGCAATTTTTTCCCCTACCACTTATACGACGAGCTTTAATGTTAGACTGATTGTAACAGAAAAATAACGCGCAGATAGGTTTAAGTAAATATTATTTACATTAATTAAAGTTTCAAACCTATTGCATGCTTTCATACAATGTTTGTACATCTGTAGAGTTTGTAAATTCGTCAGTCTGCTTAACAAAGTTTTCTATGTAACAGGTTACAGTGTAATCTCACAATTTTTTGTTGCAAATCTTGCCATCCTCAGCCGATCCACCAAAGCGCAAGAAAGGATGGTTGATCTACCGTAAGTAACATAAAGGTTTCCTGCGACGTTATATGCACTGGAGCGGAGCTATCAGATGTGCTCTTTTTTCTACTGCTAATAGTGTAGTTAGTTGCTTTGGGTGTTTCCAAAATATTTTGAATTCTGCGAAACACAAGCCAAAATTACTATGAAATTAATACGGTAAGCTTCTGAGTTTCGCGGAATTGAGTAAAACCTACTCATATCTCCAGCTTCCGCATGTTCAGGTGTCAGTATTGCGTACTTGTATTTACAGTTCACAAAAGGAATAGAAATTAAAGCCCATATTCCTCTCCGATTATTTTGTTTAATCGGAAAGCATCGCATGTTTTTAGAATGTTACTCGCTATTTTCTCGCAGTATCCACGTATCAGGATTCCTCGGGACTCACACGAACGAAACACTGCACTGCGAGTAGATGGAATTAAATGGACACTGAAGTAAATATACAAATTGCTCTAGATTGATAGATTATCGCACCGAGAACAGAAATATACCACTTTTACGCGTACACGTTTTTACAATAACGTAGAAAATAGTAAAAACGTGAGGACTGGGGCCTCCTACGCAGGCCGTGCCGCGCAACTTGCGCTAGAAGCGGTTAACACATCTTGCGTGCATAACGTCTTTCCTTGCTGCCCCTGGATGGCGCTACGCGTCCGTACTTGGGGCGAGGCTAACGCTTTTCGAGGAAGCGTGCGAGGTCCGCACGAGCTGTTATTTTGACGCAAACGATCGCGGTACCTCAAGAGGACAATATGTTTTCCTTCAGCAGAGCGCCAATATAGACCATGGTTACAATGAAGAAACATTTTGATTAGTGGTCCGGAGCTGCTAAGGACGTGGGAGCTCGAGAAAAGCACGCCTGATTTGACCGAAACTGACCAAAGCCCTCCGTACGTGGTATCGTTGTATTCGGTTGCTTCTATGCAGCAATATATCAGTGCTGCCTCGCTTGCTTGCGGTTTGTCGTGACGGAAACAGCGACTGTAGTCGCTGTTTGCGTCACGTTAGTTTAGCGTTTGGTTAGCGACTTCTCAGCAATTAATGCATCTTTCGGCTACGAATGAGCGCTAAAATGGCTATGCGAAGGAGAGACATTCGTTTGAAACCAACTTTGGTTACCTTCAGGGTCCCTTTAACTTCGAAACAATGCTTAAAGGGGCAATGCAGACAAAATACAAGTTTGTTTTATTCGAAAGATTTAGTGTTTTATATGCCCTAAGTGCTTGTTCGGGAGGAAACGATGCTTTATTTCACTGAGAAATTAGATATTTTCAGTCAAAATTTAAGTTCTCCCGCTGAATCGTGTGTTTTCGTGACGTCGACAATAACGTATTAAGAGCAGGGCCTTGAAACTAAACAAGGCCGCTGACCAGGGCTGCTCTCATCTCAACAGGCACCCGTTTACCTTGTTTATCGCCCGCTTTCAGAGATGGCGCTGCAATACTGAGGCCTGCCATTGGTCGCACTTTGCTCCTGGCCGGACTTCTACACCTTCTGTATTTTTGTTCCGGTTCATACTAATCGTTACGCATGGCCATTCCCTTTCTTCCTAATTATGTAGCTTATCTGAGCGAATTCTACGTTAAATGCTGTGTCAGTATGATTCCAACGAGGCAATCTTTCGAATGAACCTAACATGTGTTTGTCGGCACGGTTCCTTTAAATCAGCTTCACTGCCACAACCCTCTTTATGCGGGGTGCACCTTTAAAGGGTAGCATCGGTCAGGGCTCGCCGTAAAGGGGTGTTCGTTACCATCCAGCAGACACCGGAAAGTGCATGAAGCAGTAGAAGAATAATTCGCCGTTTAAAAGTACGGAATTTGCAGAGTAAGATCTCTTCGATGTGTGCAGTTCCAGTAGGGGAAAAATCAGTAAGTTTGCTGTACTTGGAAAAGTTACACAGGACGCGGTTTTTACACTCGTCTTTATTCCGGTAATTATTAGGTGGTTGAAACTTTAAAGGCACTCAACAAAATCGCATAATACGAGCATAATGATAGCTTTAAAGCTTTTTTGTTGTCTAGTCGCACGGGCGTCGTGCGTCATAGTGTTCATTTGTATCTGCATCTGCTCGCTTCAATTCGCGTTGGACCTCTCGCACAGAGCCAGGTTCGCAGCACTACGCAATCAATGCATAAACGTAGTCGCACTTCTTGCTCATCTTCTTTATTAAGGAACGCAGGTCGAACAAAAACGTATGTCGCTGTGGTTGCGAGGACGTTGCATAAAAATAATGCGTTCACCTCTGCACGCGCTGCGACATCTTAGTCCGCATGACAGCTGCAAGTCAGAAGGCCAGTTTGAAAATTAACTTTGAAGTAGTTTCAATGCCAACACGATGCGCCAACACAGTTCCCCGCGTCACAACTGCGCATGCTCCATAGGCAGCGCCCGCCAGCCCCGGGAGTTCGAAAACACGTATAACTACTGCAGCAGGCACTGTCCACCGCCGCTCGTTTCGTGGTGGGCTATACACCTAGGAAAAACAGGGAAGAGTCTCTTGGTACAATATCAGCGTAACTACGATCGCAGATGTCACAAAAAGTCGCAACGACGCGACTTCAAGAGCAATTTTTGAGTGACAATGAATAGCATGACCTGGTCTCGCACTCATATACTTTTAAAGCAAAGTTTACTAATATCATTGATAGGTTTCGCCGTCGCGGGGAAGTTGACCTTCATTTGACCGCAGCTGAGCTGTTTCTTGGCAACGCATCACGTAACTCGCCGGGCCGAGCTCGGCCAATGGCCGTTCGCTAGCCGCCGCCACGCTGCCGGCTTGACGCATGAGCTATTCGTGGCTGCGTCGCTCACCTGGACACGTGACTCGTCGTGCGCCTGTGGAGCCCTGGATGAGAGCGAGTCCGGGCCGTCTTTTCTAAGCGTTGCGCGGGAGCTGGAGGCTTTTAGCCGTCGTCGGCATGTGGCGTTTGACCACCCCGCGGATATCGCCCGGCGAGCTGCTTCACTGGAGAGGGTGCGGACTGCCAAGCACGTAAAGAGAGCGTCGGAGACTGAGAAAGAGCGAGCCGTTCTGCTCGGGAAACGTCGGAAGCGGGACCACAACCATACACAAAGGCAAGATTTGGACGAATAGAATAACAATTACAGCTAAATTCAAAGTTTGACCAAGAAAAACTAAGACTTAACCAGGATAAGACAAATTTTCGCTTGCATATCCAGGGTTAGCTCAGGATAAGCCCGAGGCCACGTTTTTGCAGCGCAGCTGTAGGTGCGATAAAATCAGGGGTAGGGGAGCGAATACGTCGTCCCACGCAAAAACGCTTTAGTGCAAAACCACCTTTATGGCAAAGCCAACGAGTTTTTTATTTTCGGCAATTTTTTCCAACTTTATTTTTGGAAGAATGCCCTTATGGACAGCGGTTAGGCCTGTAGCTTTGGCTGCGTGCATCAGTTGGTGAACTCGCCAGCACCCATTTTACCGCTCGCCTGGCCGCGCGTGGGAAGTGAAGTCGTGAGTTTCTCATAAGCGTCGGAGGTGCACAACTAGGTAACTCCTTTTTTCTACCAGGAGTGACGTCATGCCGGTGTCCAGTTGCTGCACGCCTCTCCGCGTGCTGTTCCACAGGTGTGATAAAGGAGATCAAATTGAAGTATGTTCCATGCGTCGCAGGCCGCTCATATTTCAGCCAGGGTATCCTGCTGTCGTTTAGTTTGAATTTTCGGGTGATTAGAAGGGATGAGCAGGTCCCGGCAGTGTTACATGCAATCCAATAGAAGGAGTTGCTAGATAATTTCGATGCTAGAATCCATTGACATCTTCTATTGAAAGTTATTATGTATGGAAAGCATCGACCTTAGTCATTTCTCGGTACCATTCAAAATTTCAAGAGGTGAAACAGTGCCGTCTTTTGTACTGATTTGGGCGCTGTGCATTTGGGCACGCATCCCCCAGCCGAGCTCCAGTTCGCCCTACACCATGGGAGTAATACCTGGGTGAAGCGAGCTGTTAGCCAATGTTGCTGCCTCGAAGATGACGACAAGAAGCCGAAGGCAAACTAACTCGTTTACTGCATGGTGGGAGATGAGCCGAAGGAAGACAAGAACAATGCCCGACGGGCGAATAAGGTAGAACTCGAGCAGAGTGACTAGCACTGGATTCACTGCTCTAACAAGGATGAACTACAGTGCTTAGGGCTTCTTATTTATACCCAAAGCGCTAACGGTCAAACAAGCATTCCCTCTGGTTTGTTTGCACACGGCGCATACTGAACAGTTCAGACACACACAATACTCTTTCCAGAGTTCGTGAGCGGTCGGTAGTAGCGGCGCACGCTGATTCGAGAGAGGGGAGAGAGCAGGTCTCCGCACAGGTCTACGCGTCCTTAAGACGTGTTCCTACAAGCCTCGTCTGCCACCTCCGAAGTTTGAATCATACAGACAGAGAGCGCCCGATCCGGCTTTTCCAAGGCGTGCCGCGGCATGTTGGCATGCGTTGGCGGTCGCGTCAAGCATGAGTCCACCGACAGAGGCGCCTATTCAGAAGGCGCACGTAGTGAAGCCTTTCACCTACATAGCATAAAAGCGCTGTACGAAGATTGCAGCACAGCGGAGTTGCTGATTCGTAACAGCGCCATCGGCAACTGAAGCAGTGCACAACAGATAAAGCGGCGGGAAATTGGCACTTGCGCCAGCGTTACGAATCTATCTTCACTTTGAGGACATGAACCTTCTCTTGGTGAAAAGCACCTTCCGTAGCAGTTTGAGCATATTGGACGCTTAAGACTTCGATTTTAGCGATGTCTCAAACTATGCATTACACGTGTTGTACGCTGTACTTGGCGACGCAAGTCGAGATAGTGAACAAAATAAAAAAAAAGAACGTGTTTCCTGGCTAATAACAATGATGTTCTTTTGCTTTTTGTTTAATTGAAAGTTCGGTCAATCGAAATATTTGCGGTCCCATGGACTTCTATATTAACGGAAGACGGCTGTAATATTGCTCAAAGAGCCATCAAACGGCAGTCTTGGGGAGACCGTACTTCACTTGAACTATCCGCTAGGGCTCACTGCTCCCAGGTGACGCGGTGCACCGTGTTCCTTGACAGCCTTGAGCCACTCGCTCACCCAGCCGACGCGAAGCGGTGATAAATGGAGCGCGGCGAAGCATGTGTTTATGCTGACGTAACAAAATAAATAGGCCTAGGTCAACGCATGAAAAAGCGGCTGTGTTGTCACGCTGTCGGCTACTGTGCGCATAGCTGCGTTAGTCATTTTTGTGTTGCGTGTCAGGATCATTGCGTAATTTTCGGAACGGGGATTATACTAATCATCCTTTATGAAAATACAAGAATCGGGGAAGAAAACGGTTTTGACGGTTATCCAGTAAACTGCTTCGTACAAGCGAGAGCGTGCGTTCCCGTTTTGAAGCGGCTGTTCATCACAACAATTCGTTGTGTATGAAAAAGACAATAACAAATTGGAGTTCTTTTTTCTTTGCAGAAACTAAATAAAGTAAAGAAAAGGAAACTGGAACACCAAAAACCTTGCCGAAAGTAGACGTTTTTTGATTAAAATGATCGACACTTTTCCTGTGTTCCAGAGAAGAAAAATTAAAGCCCGCGTTTTAAAAGAGAGAGGTTAGAACGCGAAGCTTTTTTCAATGAAACCTGAGTCAAGTGAAAGTCCAAAATACAAAACTGCTTCGACCGCTTCGGAAGGGCGCAGTCGAAAATACGTCCACTTAATAACGCGAGGGACCCGGGATCGATTCCGACCGCGAGGAGCGTTTCTTTACTGAGGCGCCTTGCGTTGGTTCATCATCATCGTAATCATCAGGTGCCCTATTTGGAAGTCCTGTTGTGGAAAGTTCACTTTCCTGCAGTGCGTTTTGGTGTTACAATCTAAGACCCGAGTGATGCGTAGAAAGCTTCGCTTTAAAACTGTGATAACGATGCAGCGAACTCAGCAAACAATCTCAAACTCCATTCTTACAACAAGGAGCCATTTAGAACGTGAAATCGGTGCCGTACACGTGTCTTGCCCGTCGGCTTGCAGACGACACGCCCATTAAGGTCACGCCCAACGTGCTGATCTGCGCAACGAACGGCCGAGGCCCTGCCGACAAGCTGGCTGCGGCCCTCGACGCCTACTGCACCCACGCCATCTACACGGGGCCCATGGTCATCGCACGCGAGCGCTCAAACCATAGGCTTCGTCCTGGGAAGAAAGGTAAGTAGGTACCATACTTCGCGTTCCTATCTAAACGATTTTAAAGACGATAGTCTTTCTCGGGCTACTTAAACCCAGAAATGTTTGGTCTGTCTGTATGTCTGTTTGTATGTCGATCTTTATCTGTCTGGTGACTCGATTTAGCCACCCGGCCAAAGTGAAACAAAATCTGCGCAATAGTCTTATATTCCCCACAGCCAAATCTAAACGTCTCAAGTCCAGTGTCAGTGTTCATACTTGTCGACATTGTTGAACAAGAACAAGACATTACGCAAATACAAGACAGAAAATTAATACTCAAGGGATATTAGAGTTAGTGTCCCTTTTATTTATAGTGTTATTTGTAGTGTTAGTGCTTTGTAAAAAATCATAGATGCTTGGTTTTTGCGATAGCAGATGAAACACTACATCAACTGCAGAAAACCGCCCCTGCTGTTGCCCGCGCTACTATAGCTCCTGGCGGCATTTAAGAAATCAAATGGCAACAGCAACGAAAGGTTCCACTAGATAGGTCCACGTCCCGCTTGGAACGCTCGTGGAGTAGGGAAACGTGGTTCTATAAGCGTTGTAGAAGGGTGCCTCAATTCACGCGCGTCTCCGCTGTACGGCAGCTCTAGCATCGAGGCCCCCGACTTGGAGCAGTGGAACGCGGTAAATTTAAATTGACTTCAGCCAACGTCTAATGTTTATTTGGGAGGAACGAGACGGGAGAGGAACAACATGAGAGGTGAGCCAGAAAGAGAAGGGAGGCATTTATATGGAAGGGGCTCCAGTCGACTATCGTCTTTCGTCGACATTTGAAACGAAAGGGCAGATACCCGGCCAATTCTTTTACCAGGTGTTCACTGTTGTCATCTGATATGGGGTACAACTACCCAATCAAACATGCTAAACTTCATGTGTTGCAAAAAGCAGCCCGAACAATTGTAAACTCAGCGTATGATAGTCACAGATTTCTATGTTTAGAGATAGGAACCTCGTTCCATTGCGTGCTTATTACGAAGCCACGCTAATCAAACGATACGAAAATGGCCTCACAAAGGTGAACCATTTTCGGGACGATATGTCGAAGGTAACTGCAAAACAATAACCGCATGATTTCTGCAAGTTCGATAGCGGGGCAATAACACAAGCTCGCGCAAACTATGGCATACAAATAATACGGCATCTCCTTCCCTTTTATTCAAACAAGCTTTGATACCAATAATTTATGGTTAAAGTAAGTACTTCCTTTAACTTATGTCAACTAATAATTGTTATGTTTCCTTCCGTCGTACAGGTTTGTACGGGTCATTTTTTATACCAAAGGTTCTATTCAGTTGATAGTAATGTGTTGTCCAGTGTTAATGTAACTACATTTTTGGTCTTATTTTTTTCTCCTTTTCCCCTTGTTTCATTAGAAGCCCGGTTTTACTTTTGCATCATTTCCAGTTCAGGATTTGCTTTGCATACTCTGGTCTCACTGCTATTAGATTTGTATTACAATACACATGTTTCGCAACTTGTGTCTGTAAGTAGAGTCATGGTTATGACGGCAGCCAGCCGCTGCTGCCACTTGCCTTGTACAACGAGTCGTGGAACCTGCCTAGCCCGTTTGGTGGCTCTTTGTCTACGGTTACAAACAAGGAGGTGGTTGAAATGGACAAAAATCAGTTCATTTATTGTTTTTTAGGGGCGAAACTCCTCTTGCTCGGCCCTGTCCCGTCCCTCGTTGCTGCCAAGCACGGCGGAAGGATGATGATTGTGGAAGGATCCCCCTAGGGATTGGCCAACCAAAGATTGGCCGAAGAGGTCAAAACGTTCAACGCGTTCGTTGCTACCCAACAAGGAGAGAAAGATGAAGAGGTTGTCGTTCGTCGCCTGCGAGCTGAAGACCCATACCGGGGGTACGCACACAAGACGCTCTGCAGAAGGCGACGGCCAAGGTGGCTAAAACGCCACACACCGAATTCGCCAACTTACCCATGAAGATTCTCATCGTCCCAAACAAGCCCTACATAATCACCACAAACATCGACGTTGTCGACGGGCTTGTCAACGGAGCGGTGGAAAGCTTGACGTGTCGAGTCTTTATATGATGTGTGGGCGAATGTTTCACGGTTTTAACGATAAGCATTTGAGCTTCGCCCCTCTCATCATCATTCACTTCGTGGAGATGGCGGGATTTTTTTGTATTTATAAATGCTACAGCATGCATATCAAGTCGGCTTTGCTGTTGAAGTTTAGTGGAGGTATTAACGCCCATTATAACGTAGAGAGAACCTTTTTCTGGGGCTCGCCTATGAAAAAACAAAAATGATACTAAGGAAGCGTATTAAACGAGCTAAGGCGAAAGCCTCACATGTCTGATAGGATGGTGACCTTGAAAGACCTGTGCGTAGACACGAGCGACACATATACCCAAGAAAGGTGAAAAGCGAACCAAACATACCAGCCGTTGATGAGAGATAATTATTGATTACCAAATTTAATTAAAATTAGTAATTAATTATGACGACTAATAGGGAAAATTAGGGGGATTAAGATGGAGTAAGTTAGACAGGATGAATAAAAATTAAGGTGGAATGTAGGTGAATAAAACGGATTAGGGCGGCTGCGTCGACGGGTGAACGTGTACATAAAAGGTAACCGTCAAAATATTACTCCGGGATTTTGCCTTCACAGCACGTAAACAGACCTTAGTGCACCGAGAAATTCTTTTGTTATACTTTGATTAGTTAGTTTTCCTGTTTATATGATGCGTTGTGTTTCGTCTGCGCAGGCGCCCAGGGGTTCCAGGTGTTCATGAGCTTGACGAAGGTCTATGAGCGGTATGTGTCCCTTCGCGAAGACCTGACCCGCAAGAACCAGAACGACGTGCTGCAAGCCGTGATTGCCTTCCTCCGTAATTACAAGCTTCGTGGCATCGAGTTGGTTCTGAGCCATAACTTTCATGGCACAAAGTTACTCCGCTTTTGCCAGGTACGTCTGCGGTGAGTTTACGTTCCCACATGCTAAAAAGGTCGAAAACATGTTAATGACTCTGAGAAAAGAAACGGGCCGACGAATATTCGAAAAATTCGAGAAAGCTAAAATTCGTACGGGTGGTGTTTAGCACGCCCATAAGTCCAACTGGGATCCTGTTAAACTCTCACGCCCACAACTACGGGAACGGAAAAAAACAATTGGCCAGGACAAATTTCCTTGAACTGCGAAGTTTCTAAGAAAGCTGTAAAGCTTTCCTTTGCAACAGCGCGCCTGCATTTGAGGTAGATGTCAAATTTTCCTTCAAAAAATTGACCACGTATCTGCGGACTTCGCTGCAATTGTTGGTTGATTGATTGTCGGGTTTCCGCACTATCCACCCGAAGGAAAAACGCCCGTCTCTGCCTCTTTCACAAAATCTACTATCATAATCTTGCTTTGCATGCTATCTGGATAAGGCCTCCAAATTACATCTCATCGCGCCAAAACCATCTCCAGAAAGTTTATGTTCCTCATTCAAATACCGTCACACATTCAACCTCATTCTTGCCCAAAACATGTAATGACTGGAATCGTGTTCCCCATTCCATCACCAGCATAGTCAATCCGACTCTCTTTAAAAATGCCTTGAGTAATTTACTCACGTCGTAGTGTTCTACTTTCGTTTAACTTTTTCAATTCCGGTTCCCGCTGTTACCCTTGCAGTGTCATATACGGCACGCGGAAATTCAGCATGGTGGAATGTGATTTATGTGCCCTTCTGTGCTGCTGTTTATGTTTGTTTTGTTATGAGCATGCGCGGGCTCTGTTCAAAATTATCTGTAAATTGGAATTGCCAAAATGATTCTCTTCTTTTTTTCCTAGTGTACACGATAACGCTATAGATTGTTGGATATACCGCATCTTGTTCTTGCGTGGGCATGCGCTGTTGAAATAAGGGCCTCTTTGTCGCGTCTGTACATTTTTCTTCCATTTTTTTTTGTTCCTTTTTACCCGCTGTTCGGTGAAAATTCTAACCACAGGTTGTGTTCTCATTATTTGGAAGCGTTTTCGTTGCTTCTATTTTGACTGCCAAGGCTTTTTTTTATGTTTCAACTGTGCACTGAGTTGTAACCCAGTAACCCAGAAGGCTTACGATGAAATACGGAAAGAACAGTGGGGAATCCAAAACAGCCAAGGTAACCAAAAAAGAGGCAAGGCAGATTGAAACGAATAAATGGAGGGAAAAAATGGAAGCTAAAACGTCGTTAGAGATGTACAGGGCTGAGAAGATGAACATCAGAAAGGAAAATTTCTACGATAATTCCCAGGGCAGTGCTTTGCTTTTTGAGGCTAGAGCAGGTTGCCTGCGAACTAAGAGTTTTGTGGGGAAGTATTCACAAAATGATGGGGTATGCGTGGTTTGCGGAAAAGAAACAGAAACTATGCGGCACATCGTGTTAGAATGTGAGGGTATCCATCCAAATCTACATGAAGGGAATATTGGGCTTTCAGAAGCCCTAGGAGTTAAGGGTATCACAGAGGAAGTTACCTTCAAGGCTGTCGAGGGGACGAAAAGAAGATTAGAATGCTGGTGGACGAAAAGCAGAGAGGGGAATATTGCCTAGGACAGTTACCACCTGTAACAGAAAAAAAAAGTATTTTGTGCCTAATAAGCTTTTTGTGCCTGCCCTAAGCAGCGCTAGTATTGAACCAAAAGTGTAAAACATATGTATATTAGTCCTTTTTGGTAAGATGACATGTCATCACCCCGATACAAAGGGGAAACCAATAGAAATCATCATCATCATCATCAGCCCATAGAAACTTGATGTTCTTCACTAATGTTCTTTTCGAAGTATTTTTGTGCTTGTATCGTTTCTTACTTGATTATTATTGCCCCTCCCCTCTACAATGTATTTTTACCCTGAGGGTACAAAATAAATAAATAATAATAAATAAAAAAAACACGCTGACGCAATGCAGGCGACGAGGCGCACGGTAGTGGAGGGCCCCAGATTAATTTTGACCACCCGGGCATCTTTAACGTGCGCCGAAATCTCGTACACGAGGTGGTTCTGCTTTTCGTCTCCATCAGAAAAGCAGCCGCAACGGCCGGTAATCGGACCCGCGACCTCGTGCTTAGCAGCACAACGCCTTAGCCTTCGCTGCAATTGTCGTCGAAAGACGATAGTCGTTTGCAGCTCCAGCAAGGTACATGCCTCTCTAATGCTTCCCGCTCAGCTCTCCCGCTATTTCCCTCCCGCCTAGCGCCTGCCACAATAAACACGGTGGAGGCTCCCTCTAGTCAATTCAATCTTATCGCGTTCCACTGCTCGCACGCCATCTTCTGGAACTTTCCGTTACTCTCGGGCTTCTTGGAATGCTGAAAGGAGGGCTAGTATCACGCGCGATACCTTTTTGTATTTTTGGCTCAAAACATTTCTTTAATGGCGTATTTTTATATCCTATTGCGAAAATCAAGCAGCCATGCATTTTCAGTTAAAAGAACGCTGGAAAAATCACTTATGTATTCATTTTTGGCCTCATATATGTCTAACGCTTTCTTTTTGTTTACGATGTTGACAAGTATGAACATTGCCACTCGATTTGGTAGTTGGGAAATATTTTGCCTGCGTAAATGTCTAGTTCTAAAATTCTTTTAACTTGTGGCCGGGCGGCTGAATCAAGGGACAGGTAAACAGACATACATACGGGCAAACATTTGCGCGTTCGATTACCCCTAGAATGACTATCGTCTTTAATGTGTCCCAAGAACTGCTAATGCCTTACATTGTTGATTTGTTAAAACCTGATCAGTTATTACCTGATAATGACAACGAGGGTTGTTTTGAGGGGCGAAGCCCCTCAGGGGCTGGGGATGTTGGCGTCTCCTGTCATTGTCGTCGTCGTAATCGTCGTCGTAATTGTCTTTCATGTAGTCACGGTACTAAACCACCGGGAAACTCGTTTGCGCCTCGCGCTAGGCAGTAACGCGTGCTAAAAAAACACCGGAACATTCGTTTACGCCTCGCGCTAGAGAGCTTCATGCTTGAAAGACAGAGACTTTTACAGCAAAGCTGTCGACCTCTAACCCCCAATAGCTTCATCCCCGTTGGTAGAAACGCCCAGGCGCCAAGAATACACTCATACACTACATGCTTCGCCCTCCCCAGGTTTCACGTTAGTGGAGATGGCCCGGGATATTTTACAGACGATATTAGCTCATCACAACTTCTGGAAAATATGTTTAACTACTTTCACCGACGACTTCTTCTATGGTCTTCGCTCTTACCGGCGCATAGATTGCAGCGCGAATCTTATTTTACTATTTACCTGCATATCACCTATTTTTGAGCTAGCAATCTAGTTTTAATGTACCCTCGGCCGACCATCAGTCAATTGCTTCCGTAAATACAATTAACAGCGCCCTAATGAAGGATTCTGTCGTCTCAATAATTCCAATTCGTTATTACACGCCGCAACTGCCGTAGTTGCGCAAGGGGCCCTATTGACGGCTGCGCTTCTGCAGCGCACTGTATTGCGAATGAAGTTAGTTTCTCGGATGGCTGCCTAAGTTCTCCTGAGGCATCGTCCTGCTTTTGTGAGCACTTTGCGCTGAAGCGCCATCATGGGGAACTGACTCACTAAACTCCCGCCGTCCCGAAACGCCATGAGCATTTGTTGTGGCGATAACTTTAACGCAATCACGCGCAGCCTAGTAGCGGATTTCGCGACTACAAGTTAGAGCTCGCATTGCTCCATCACTTGCAGTTATCCATAGTACTCATTCATACATTCTTACCTCGTGGGGATTCTGCGAAAATAGTAACAAAGAAGAAAGTTTCTTTCCTTGATGCATAGGAAGCTTTCCTTCGTTCCATGTTCGAAAAAAAGCCTTGTATGGAGGAAAAATAGCTCGTCGTGATTTAATGGAAATCATGGGGAGTGTGCAGTTCAGGATTCGCATGGCTGGCATAACCTTCTGGTTACGCAAATGAAGTTCTTTTTTGTCTGAAAAGCTCTGAGCAGCTAATAATTCGAACTCTGCACAAAGAAATATTCCCCTCAAGAAGCTTAAAGTTCGAAATTAATGACGAGTTATTAAAAAAGAACAAGGAAGTGCCTCGCGTTTACCTCAGCTGCCAAATCCAGTAGGCTTTGTAGTGGACTGGAGAGTGTTGAACAAAGTGCTTTTTAAGTAAGGTCTTTTGTAAGCGTTTCCAGTTAATATAATAACGGCGCGAAATGCATTGTACAGCAATAAACAATTTTTTCTAGGCACTTGCAAGAGCCTGTGCTCGTACGGGTGGGTCCTCATCTGATACTATGGACAACACTTGAAGAAGCTTGGGATGGGTACTTGTGCATCGGTGAACGCTTTCTAATTATAATCGTGCTGTCGTTAAACATGGTTAAACGAGGTCTAAACTATTACTGGATATTTTTGTATTATAACTTGGGTTACCCCCACAAAAATCCGCGGCGCGACAAATCCCGGGCCGTCTCCACTAACGTGAAACCTGAGGACGGGCGAAGCATGCCGTGTGCGCCGGTGTTTACCACGAAAAAATCACTGATAATGGGCAATAAGAGACAAAAGACGATTTTGTTTCAACTATATACATAAGCGCATTTATTATATACAATCAGCAATCGCGTAGCTAATCCCAGTCAATACGCATAATAAATTTCTTGGGTTCTTTTCCCTCGTTCCAATGCTCCTGTGCTTCCAAGTCGTAGATGGTGCGAGCTCAAGTAGACGTATTTATACAGCTTTGTTGTAAAGGTCTCGTGTCTCTGAAGCACGAAGCTATCTGGCTCGAGGCGTGGGAGAACGAGTGTCCCGGTGTGTTTTTTTAGTACGCGTTTTTGCCCAAGGAGATGAACGTTCTAATGCGATGCGTTGGGAAACAAGTGTCCGGTGTTTTAGTACCGTGAATAGTCGAGACGACGAAAGCCCGAGCTCCTAAGGTGCTTCGCCCCTAAAACAACCGCACACGAACGAAAAAAAAAGGGTGTAGTAGTACAAGCTGTTAAAAAATCTACTGGATTCAAGACTATTCCACGGTAACAATTGTGCCCCTGGCCATTATTTTTTATGCCGTATACAAATACAACAAGTGCGTTTCTTCACGGTTCCTGTGCCCAGAACTTTGTGTACAACATGAAGTCGAACGACAGCCTTCTCATCAAGGTGGGGAGGACGGTACCACTGATCAAAAATCTTTTCAAGCTTCTGGCCAGGTGAGTGGACATGCGTCTTTGTGGGCACCTTACAATAATCTTATGATTATTGTAGGTAGTTTGCTTTAATAAAAGAAATTTCGTCGAGTTGCAGGCTATCCGGCATTGATACGGTGGGCTAAACATAATCCCGCTTGCGCGTTCCCACCTGCGATGGGCTGCATTAACATAGTCCCATATGCACGGTCCTTCGTGACTACAGTATACTGCAAACAAACAAACAAACAAACAAACAAACAAACAGACAGACACAACAGACAGACGACAGACGACAGACAGACAGACAGACAGACAGACACAGACAGACAACAGACAGACAGAAACAGACAGACAGACAGACAGACAGACAGACAACAGACAGACAGACAGACAGACAACAACAAGAAAACAAAAAACAAAGAAACAAAGAAACAAACAAAAAAAACAAACCGGCAGCAGGCAGACAGGCAACGGAAAAAAATAAATAAATAAATAAATAAATAAATAAATAAATAAATAAATAAACCTATGACAAAAAGTACGTCATAAACACTAACGCGGGCATACAAGTTAGGAGTCAGATTTGGTAGTAGCGTAATACTCTGAGCTTATTTTTGCCGAATTAGGAGCACATGTTCGGGTAAAATTTGTCTGTAACTATTTAAATGCAACGTTCCACAACAGATATAGACAGCCTAATAAATTATACACAGTCAGCAAAAAAAGTGCACGAGAAAAAATGTGTCGAGTGAATGTGGACGTCCTTCAGTCTATTTGTGATGCGGTTTTGGCCGGTACGGGCAGCCTTTCGTAATATTCGGACTTCGTAAGTTCATTCTACAGCTATAGCTTATTTTCAGCTGCACGATAGAGGCAGGTGAAAGTTTCCCAAGTCGTAAAAGGCTGGAAGTCGGGCTTGTTGGACAAAATTCCTCATAAAAACAACCGAGCGCAAACTAGACAGGAGGAGAAGGCAAGACACAACGGCGCTTGTTGCGTCTCCTGGCGTCATCGTCCTGTCTTGTTTGTGCGCTGTCAATTTCTTCTGAAAGTGCTTGTCAATGACGCTTGTTCCCTTATTTATTGGTCAAGGAAAAGAAATGGCCGCATAGACGAAGGGAACATTTCCTCAGAAAACAAGAATGGAAGATTCACTGGAGATCGGCTCAGGCTGTTGCGCGCGCCATGCTCAAGCTTTAGAAGCCCGCAACCCCGTAGTGTCTCGCACGTACCCTCGCCCCCCGCGCCACCGTGCTCTGCGTTCACTCTGGTTGGGGGCGTTGGTTTGCTTTAGAAGCGGCGTTGGTTGCCTGTTACTTCCTTTATTGCCGCCCAGTATCGCCATTTTGTCGCGTTCACACCAAATCCGCCCTCTTTTTTCACCCAGTCATTCCTGAAATTGGCGTGCACTCGAGTTTGTAACACATAAAAGCGGTAACGGGCCTCTCGAGACACCGTGTGACGGCGGGCGCGTAGGGCCGTGGAAGAGATGATTTTGTGATTGTAGGGGTTTAACGTACCGACGCAACGCAGGCGATGAGGCGCGCCGTATTGGAGGGCCGTATCCGGATTAATTTTGACCACCCGGGGATCTTTTACCGTGCGCCGAAATCTCGTACACTCGGGCGTTTTTGCTTTCCGCCTCTATCAGAAAAGTGGCTGCCGCGGCGGGAATCGAACCCGTGACCTCGTGCTCAGCAGCGCAACGCCTTAACCACTGAGCCACCGCGGCGGGTGCCGTGGAAGATGCGAGCCGCGCCTCGACTGGACGCCTTTCTAGCAGCGCGAATACAGCGCCACCTCCCGTCAATGCCGCCGCCGAAACGGCTGGCGTCACCCTTCCCAGCACACACTCCGTCGTTCTCCCTTTTTCGCTCTCTGTACGCGAATCAAGGGGGCAATTTTTGGCTATTGATGCCCCACCTATTGCTCACGGAATTATAATAAATAAAGAACCAATTTGTACACATGCTTCAACTAAGCTTGGGATTTGCAGCGTGTCCACGTTTCTGATCCTGGAGACCCAAGCGGGGCAGATGCCGAGCCTGCACACGAGACGCTTTCCGAACCCGTACCAGCCTTTCAACGGATCTACCACGAAGGACGTCTATATGGTGCGTTAAGACCACAAATGTGGAGTGGAGCAGACGCAATTGTGGTTCGTTATTGGGGTAGACGTGTTTCCGGGGGTCTGTTTGAGCAACGAGGCTTGGGGAATCCAAGGGGGTAGTTAGCAAGTGCTTCTTTGTACCGTGCAAAAACTGTGCTAGTACGTTTTTTCTCCTGTTCTGAATGCCTCCGGCTTGTGCTCCCAGGGGAAAAAATCCGCTACTCTTACGGCGGCTGTGATACATAATGCCTCATGATTTTCGTCAAAAAACGGCCAGCGGTACCCGAAGAGCATACATGTAGCTTTTATCGGGACTGTGAACGACAGGAAAGTGAACAATTTGTTTTCGCCTGCACAGAATCACGTTTTACAGTAAATCTAACTCAACAATTTTATTAACTCCGTCACCCGTTCATTTGATGTGCATCTTGGCTTTGTGCAGGCAGTTTCTATACCGTTCTCATCCAAACTTTGGTGTTTTTAGTTTTGATTATTGCAATCAGCCAATCACCCATTGTACGTATCAGGAGTTATGTGGGAAGTAAAACTGATTTTCCTAGTTGGAAACAATATTTTCATAAAATTTATAATAAAATACAAGATATACGCCTCTCTTAAGTGACATAATGCCTCTTTCTGGCTCCTTGGTAATAGTCTTGTTTTTTGCCTCCCCCCCAATAAAAGGGCACACTTCAGGCCATTGTTGGAAATACGATCATTATCAGTAAAACACCAGCACATTCGCAAGCTGTACACAGATTTCCGTGTTAGTTAGACGAAAGTAGTGTCCAAGTATATAATGAGTATGCACTGATGGTGCAGGCCACTTGTGCAGGATGGTGCAGGCCTTAATCTGCGAGGTCTGCATCAAAGCAGAGTAAGAACTGGTTACATTATCGGGTATATACCCATTTCGCAAGCGAATAAAACTGGCAAGCTTTTAATAAACCGAATACTCGAGGACTGCCTATTCGGTGTTTCTAGTGCATAGATTTGCCTCTTCTGCAACTCATACCCTTGGCAGGTCATCACTTATATTGTCATAACTATAAAAATTGCTACAGAGGTTGTTTAAAATGCCATCACCAGAATTTACGTAAGATCACATCGCATCGCATGACTAGTCTCCAAAGAGATTGGTTTCCAGCTTTCCTAACAGTGGCGCTTACTGTCCACCCACCTTGCAGCGCTACCGGCTGTGGCAGGTCCACCCGTGGCGGCGGCGTTTGCACCTGGACAACGTCTGCTTCACGGTGTCCATGGCGGTGATAAAGGGACGCAAGCAAGCCGCCGGTGACAGAATTCTCGACTACTCGTACACCAACCTCAAAGAGGTGACGTGCCACGCATGTAGGAGTGCACACACACCTGACGTCTGAAATCAGGCTAGTTTTGTCATGGCACCAGTTTGAAGATACCTTAAATTTGGGGGGACAAAGTTTTCCAGTGCAATATGTGAAAACGAAAAGGTATTACAACATTTTGTACAGAGTTTCGTGTATGTTATCCACATGAATAACTGGTGGGCTAGGGGCTATGAAACATTTCTCACCATACATGGCTCGGAAACATTTTTGTGGCTCGTTTGCTACCGTATCGTATGACTCTTCGCCCAAGTTAAGGGGTTTATCACAACTTTCAGCTCACAGTGTATCCAGTGGTTTCTCTGGAAAGCCTTGGAATTTTTTGGTGATATAAGGTTGCATGACTTTGTTTCCGCAGCCCTGCTTGCAGCAGGACATGGAGAAGGGCATTGACGTGAAGGCGATTTCGCATTACCGGGAAAACCAGACCGTCTACTACGCCTACGACAACAGACAAACCATCATTGAAAAGGTAATGCACACAGGCCTGAAAAGAGTCATTGCGAACATTTGGCTGTTCGACGAAGCCAGAAATTTGCAAATATGCTTCACTGTCCCAACGTATCCCAGTCCAAAATCACAACAGGAATACCACACAAAGCAAACAAGAATTCCTGTAGTACGACAAAAACCTTTGTTGTGACAACAAAAGTCCTGTTGTTTCAACAAAGCCATCTGTTGTTACGACAGACATTTTCTGTCGTAACGACGATGTCAATTTTCTCAACGACAAACATTCCTGTAGTCACAAAAAAACTGCCATTTACGCTACTATTCACAATGGAAAATAACATTCAAACCATGTGCAACTACTGATGGAACATCAGGACCACGACAAGAGCAGGAATTCGGCATGACGGAACATCAAAATTAGGACAGGAATACGACACGCGACAGAACATCAGAATCACAACACGACAACAATACAATACGGCAAGACGACAGTCATCATCATTACCATCATCACCATCATGCCCATTACCAGCGTATCTACGGCCCACTGCAGGGCAAAGGCCTTTCCCATTATTCTCCAATTACTCCGGTCCTGTGCTAGTTGCGACCAATTTATCCCCGCAAACGTCTTGATCTCATCTGCCATCTAACTTTCTGCTGCCCCCTGCAATGCTTGCCTTCTCTCGGGATCTACTCGGTTACCCTTAATGACCAACGGTTATCTTGCCTTCGCATTACATGCCTGCCCACGTCCATTTCTTCTTCTTAATTTCTACTAATATGTCCTTAACACGCGTTGGTTCCCTGACTCACTCTGCTCTCTTCTTGTCCCCTTAATGTTACACCTATCATCTTCCGCTCCATTGCCCGCTGAGTCGTTCTCAATTTAAGGTGAACCCTCTTCATCAGCCTCCAAGTTTCTGCCCAAGACGACAGTATGACACGAAAAATACAGCCAACTACAAAATTTTCTCTTGTAGTTACTTTCGAGTGCGATTGCAATAAAATTTTTACGCTTAAATTATTTAGGTCAGCAGGGTAAATTCGGCCATGTAGTTTGTTTTATAAATGTAATAAATACTGACCACTTTCGGTAATCGCATGAAGTAGTTTAAGGGCGATATTTTGTGTGGCTGTGGAGTAGTTTGACGCATGAAAGCAAAGTGGAGATCAAGAGAGTCATAGGGAAAAGAATGACTCAAGTAGGTGGCTTCAGGTGGAAGGGTGTGGGGTATGACGTAATCAGGTGACAAAGCGAGGAAGATGCGAGAACTGTGTTCATACGATTGCTTTCACTGGTCGCGATTATACACAGCCAACGGTGTTTCACGTGGCCAAAAGTGCTGCCGATGTCATTTGATGTCACTATAGTAGTCATCGTCATCATCATTACCAGCCTATCTACGCCCACTGCAGGGTAAAGGCCTCTCGCATTAATCTCTAATTATCCCGGCCCTGTGCTAACTGCGACCAATTTATCCCCGCAAACTTCTTGATCTCATGTGCCCACCTAATATCCTGCCGCCTCCGGCAACGCTTGCCTTCACAAGGGATCCACTCTGTTAACCTTAATGACCAATGGTTATTAAGCCGTTACCTTACCGGTACTCGCCTACGGGGCAGAAACTTGGAGGCTGTCTAAGAGGGTTCAACTTAACAAGTGAACTGAGACGGGCTAGTTGGTGGATGATGCTACTTAGAAAAAACAGCGCCAAAAACGATACGACAGGGAGTAAAGACAAACACTGCGCTGAACTCCCAACTGAGTTTTATTTAAAAGAACAACAAATATATAGTAGAACTGAGGACGACTCAGTCGTCCTCAACTTGAATTGACGACGACTCAGCGAGCAATGGTACGGAAGATGATAGGTGTAATATTAAGGGACAAGAAGAGAGCGCAGTAGGTCAGGGAACACACGCATGTTAAGGACATATTAGTAAAGGTTAAGAAGAAGAAATGGACGTGGGCAGGGCATGCAATGCGAAGGCAATATAACCGTTGGTTACTGCACTATAATATGAACGCATTATACAGCGCATTTAGTTTGTGTGGGGCTGACTTTCATAAAGCCGGTTGTGGAACGCATTTTCCAGGGGATAGGTCTGACAAAAACTTGAGAAGCGTGCCTTGTTTTCAAACTTAGAAAGCGTAGGATAATAGTTGCACATAAGGGAAAATGTTTCGGAGAAATTCCCTTCCTCTTCCTCCGGCCAATTAGCAGGTCCTAATTTTTCGCTTTGTTTCAGGGCCAAAATGGAAGCAGAATGTTAGAACAGAAAGAACAAATTTCCTCATGGTATACATCTTTCTACTCTTGAAAACAACATTGAGAGAGAGAGAAGGGAGAGAAAGAAATAGGGAGAGAGGAATAATTTTTTTTGCCATTTTGTAGAAGGCCTCGTAATTCCAGGAAGCCACTGGTTTTCTTCATTGGTGGGTCATTCCCACGGTCTTCAATACAAAGCCTACCATCAATAGCTGCTGCTGTAGCGTGGCCGCTCCCTGCGGGTTTTGCTTCTGTCTACCTTGGGGCATAGCCATAACACGTGCTCCTAATTTATCCGTACGTGGCATATATGACACACTGGCGGGGAAGTGTTTATACAGCCTTTGTACATGTACCCTTCGTCGGACGTGAGTAGCATTTGCGCTTGCGTCAGCCTTATGGTGGTTCGCTGTAGCCTAGGCAATTTCTAGTGCGGAGGAGTGAATTTGCGTCTGCGCTCTGTAGAATCATTAAGCCGTAGTTTTGGCGGGGTCACTGGGTTTTGGGTTTGGCCACAGTTGACCGGTGTCCGGAGAAGCGCTTCACGGGCGAGCAGGTCTGCTCTTTCGTTTTCTGTGAAACCTGTGTGTCCCGGAACCCAGCGTGCCTTATCCTGCCTTCAAGGTGTTCAAGCTCTTCCTACGCCGGTTTCAGAATGAGGCCTTGCGTAAGAAGGGTGCAGACGTTTTTGCGGTCAGATTATAAGTTAGGAAGAGTCTGCTGTCTTTGCGGTGCAGGCGTAATTCTCAAGCTATTGTCGTGGCTTCGGCTTCTTCGACAGAATAACCATTGCCCTGGTTTGTCCCTTCTTGGCCTAAACTGCTCCTTAATGCTGTGCCATACCTAATACCTTGCACTGCCACATTGCTGTAAACATGTATCTGATGCGCGTCTGTGGTGCCTTTCTTGGCATAACATTTAGCCCGGATGAGCCTTCTTGCTGGATTGCGTTCCTTGTCCACATTTCTCGGGATGGGTGCTGTTTGAATAAGGTTTAACACTTCTGGTGGCAATATAGCCAGTTCTTCAGTACTGGTTCGCAAGTGGTTGTAGCACGCAGCGCGTAGAATGTCCTAGCCTTGCGGGGATTTTCGCAGTCGATCCAGTTTCTTACGTCTGTGGACTGCCAACACTTCTTGGAGTGTGTTGATGGTGCCTGTGTCGAGAAGCAGCTTGGTGATGGCACACATAAGAACGCCGAGGGCGACCTTCGTGGCCTTCCGCAAAAGCGTGTTGAGTTTGTTCTCCTGAGCTTTATTGATATTGTCACGATGCCGAAGACGACGCAGTTGTCTTCAAGGAAAAGAAGTTTATTGGAGCGAACTTGTCCTCCTCTAACAACTCAAAGAATACACAGGCGGAGAAGCAGCAGTCAGCAGAGTGACGTACGCAAGCGAGCGTGTGTGATCGGAATCCCGCGGCGTCTCGTCTGCAGGCTTTTATCTTTCGGCGCGAGTGTTTCTCGAACCGTCGATTTACATCTAGAACTTTGTAGATTAAAGAAGATTATTCGAGGCTAGTGACGTTAGGGCGAAACGCTATCTGTATCAGAAAGATAACCCGTGCGGCATAAAAATAAAGAATGGAACATGCGCTTCACTCGGGACACAGATAACACACATCCGGGGGCAGCCTGGCACTAAAAACAAACCATAAATAAACAAACTCAATGCATAGTTGGCGGCAATATTGACGTACGGTATCTGATATCTGATTTTGGACGTGATGAGTGCATCTCTTAGACGAAGGAGATCGTCTTCCAGGAGTCCTCTTCTTTTCTTGGAGATTCTCCGAAATATGTGCAGAGTCCGTTCTCCCAGTGTGATAATGTTATTTACCGCCATGTTTCCTCCTCCGTCATTCTGTAATGTCAGTCCTAGTACCTTGATATGCTTGTCCGGGGCGATTGTGTGCCCGTTCAATGATAAGCGAAGTTATGGATCTTTCCATCGATGTCTATGAACTGCCAGAAGCTCTGTTTTCCCCACGGAGCAGTTTATTCCTATCCTTACAGCGGCATCTTCTCTAGAGTCCAGAGCCTGTTGTAGCAGGTCTTGTATGTGCCCAGGACTGCTTGTGTTGACCGATACAATAACATCGTCCGCCTACAGGGTGTGACAGATGTCTGGTACCGATTCCAAGGCCGTGTGAACATTTGGAATAGACAGGTTAAACAAAGTCGGGGATAGGGCAGAACCTTGTGGGATTCCTCTTTGCGGGTGTGGAAATGCTTCTGATGCGTGCTCGCCAGTTCCAACCGTGAGTAGTCTGTCTCGCTCTCGGAGAGCGATTGCCACGGAAAAGGAGAAAAATATAAGAGGGCCGCTGTTCCATTTGTGTTTGTTCAATTCTTGGAAGGAGACGGAGGCGGAGGCAGAGGGTAAAACCCAGGAAAACTGCCTGAATACGGTTTCCAGTATAGAAATTATTTTAAATATGTGTGGAGAATGATTTCGTGCGAGTGTATCAGCGTACGTCTTTTTTTCACGGCATGCCTTTAGATTTTTCTGTGGGCGTTTGTACCCAAATATTGTCAGCTACTGGAGTTTAGGCACAGGAATGGTCTTGTTTCCGACTGGTAGCCAGGTCTGCTCACCAATGTTTTTTTTTCTTGCGAAAATTCTGGCTTTGTGTGCTAAAGGAATTGTTAGGTGGCTCGTGTACCCAGTCTGTACCCCTATATACACATACTGTCTAAACCATTCTGGTTGTTAGAGATACGTCGGTTAAGCGATGCATTGCACTACTATTGTAATGAATTTAAATTAAGAGCTTACTTGTTTGGTCACCTGACTATTGTATCTTCGCGACTCCAACGCCTCCAATTCTAAGCACCCCCTCGTACATTCAGAAAATATTTCGGGAAAAGTTTGCATACGAATCTAAGCACCCACTTTTCTGCGAGGAATCGCGCGTTTCCCAGGTTGCGAAACACGCTTCCCCGCCCTGTAAGGATGTAGGGAACTACTGAGAATTTCGGAATGGAATAGTTGTGAATACATTTCAAAACGAACCCAATATGACGGTGGATTTACAAATGGTCGGAAATTAAATTTTCGCCAAGAGCTATACAGTTGTATTTCAATTTAACGAAAACAGCTGTACCAGAAAATTTGTTAAGCATTGTGAAAGCGTTGAGCCTAATTGAAATTATGGGGAGGATTCGAATGGTTTTGCGAAATCGGGGAATGCATATCATCGAGCTTCATAAAATACACGTTCTGAAAAATTCGAATTATGGGGGGCCGTTTCACCCGCCGAACCGGCATCTGGGCTATAAGGCGAGCCGTAATGGAAGGCTCCGGGTTAACGTTGACCACGTGGCGACCTTTAATGTCCACGGAAACCTCTACAAATGGGCGTTTTTGCTTTCAGCCTCCATCTGAAAGTGAAATAAACGGCTAAACTGTGCCTACCACTTATCGGGGTGTTTTTTATGATAGTGTGAATATCTGAAAATGCGTACACATCTTACTGGCGAATGTACCTTCGTCCTCTCGGCGTTATTCCCATGTTCTTCGCAGCTTTGGCGGCTTTCCCACGAGTTCCCGCGGTACTGCGTGGCTGTGTACGACGTGGAGATGGACGACTTCGAGAACGTCTGTCCCAAGACGAGCGTGCCTCGGTTGGGCGTTGTCAGGAAGCTTGTCACGAGCAGAATGCAGTCGAAACGTTTCTGAACGCACGAGGCTGTTTTACCAGAAGGAGTGGGGTGCACCTTCCTTTGATACCAGGACTATGCCACGAAGTACTCGAGGAGACTGAGCGCAAATTCTGCGTGCAGCAAGAACAATGCTGTTGTCGGGGCTTCTTGTCTTTCTTTGCAGACTGGAACAAAATTCTTTTGGTGCGCATCTCGCTAGTTTGGAAAGTCGACGAACAGAATTACCGGGTGCACCTAAGTCATCTTACAGGCTCTCAATGCGCAATTGTTAGGGCAATGTATAAATCGGCTGTCAGTCTCTGACGACAGCTGTCATCTTCAAAAGCCCATTATCCTGCGCGGGCATGTGGGAATTGTGGGGTGGGAGGGTATGCGGACGTCGCAGCGGCTGTCAGTCTCTGACGACAGCTGTCATTTTCAAAAGCCCATAATCCTGCGCGGGCATGTGGGAATTGTGGGGTGGGAGTGTATCCGGACGTCGCAACGGCTGTCAGTCTCCGACGACAGCTGTCATCTTCAAAAGCCCATTATCCTGCGCGGGCATCTGGGAATTGTGGGGTTGGGTGTATGCGGACGTCGAAGCTAAACGGGGGTGGTGCATCTGCCGAGAGCTTCTGACGACAGCTGTCATCATACTGTCTAATACCTTTGAGTGGGCATGTTAACAGTCCTAAAACCCATTCAAAACTTGGCACTGAGAAGGTGCAAATCGGTATTGGAACCAGCTTGGCACACGTGTGGCAGCAGTAAAGAATCGCTAGGGGAAGCCCTAGTGCTTTTCCATTCAAAGCTCGTGAGCGGACTCAGATGTGCCTGAGAAGTAGTGTTTTGCGTAGGCGTATACTAGAATGCCCTTGCCTGCCAACGAGGATATTTGCGCTAAAAGCTCCTGGTAGATGGCCAATCTCCTAGAGATTAAAGGTTAATAAGATAGCAATTCTGTAGCACATTGCCCACCGTCGAAACCATTGTTTATTTACAGTCAGATAATGCCGGTGATTTTGCTGCGTGATAACCGTTCAGTCATTTTATTGCATAACGTCATTCATAACAACTTGCCTTTTCCAGCGACAATCCTTAGGAAATCTAACATAAGTAGTCGTTCTGCCTCTCAAGGCAAATATTTAATACCACCTATACACAATGTATACGGCCAGCGGTGATTGCAGTATACTGGTGTGAAATTTGGAACGAGCTTCCTTGTACAGTCATCCTGTGTTTAAATCAACGTCCTTCCAATGTGACGACGTATTTGAAAGCTTATTTTTTATCTTCCTTGTCCTAAAATCACGCTCCTTTTATGATACGGCAAGCTGATCATCGTTATGTATTGCAATAATCTTGTAATATTCCCTGTATTTCTTGTTTTTTTTCTTTTTTCTGTAAAATATTTTTATCAAGTGTTTTCTTGTACCGTAAGGCTTTAACTGGTGATTTCTAATCTTTCTGGTTTACTCTTTTTTGTTTGCTGTGCTGCTCGCAAGCTGTCTTTACCTTTATACCTTCGTGTTGGTACTCCCCTATGTCAATTTCTATGTGTTGAATGGGTCCATAACTAGCCTAAGGCTAAGGACCCAGACACTGGTGTTTGTATTTTGTATACGTGAAAGCGGCAAAATAAATAACAACTTCAACTTCAACAACAACAACATCCCCACTGCCAATGTGTGGAGGTAGCTGGAAAAATCAAGTTCATCCCGCAAGTGTACTCACTTAATTATCCTAGCATTACCTACAGTTCTCTCTTAATTAAAGTGCACATATTATTGCATCAGTCATTATAGCGGAGAGAGCATTTGGTTGCAAAAAATACTTACTTCTTGAATACTGGTGCTTAAAATTAGAATGCTTCCTAGAAAGTGGAGTGACTTGGCGCACAGAAACCTTCAACACCGACAAAACGTAATTGCAGTTTGTGATCTTAAAAAAACCTACTCTAGAAAAGCATTAACAATTAGTGATCAAAGTTGTAATCAAAGTTAAGACATTATTATTACCGAAGAAAATACACTTGTCTGGTTGGTTGAGGGAGCAAAATTTGCTTAGGCCCTCCCTGTGCAAACCTTCTGAACGCTACCGACGCAGCCGAACTTTTCCAGCGGTTCAGACTATGTTTAGCACAGTGCTGTTGGCTTTCCCCTTAGGCTTCACGAGCAAGAGATACAACACAGACGAAGCAATTCAGAACAAACATGTAGCAATTACGCACTGCAAGCAAAGCACGGCCTGTAAACAGCAGCAGTCAAAAGAAGAAAAGAACGCATGCCCAGACATCTCGACTAAGATTAGCTCACAGCTGCGCCTGCCTTGCGGTGATTACTCAGTAGACTTGGAACGTTGCAGGGCGGGAGACAGAAAGGAAGCAAAACCAGGGAACGACAGGCAAAGGCTTCAGTCTTGGGTCTTGTAGACTGCCGTGGCGTGAGGAAAAGTTGGGAGTGTTGAGATTGTGCGCGGCTTCTCCGTGAGACGTGATCGAGGCCTGTGTAGGCGGCAATTACTTGTTGAGCTAAAGGCATGCCCCTTGGACGTGGCTCACTCATTTTGCTGTTTTTGTTAAGCTGAGCCTTGCGGCTTCTCGAGCTGTCAGCCACACGACTGGTTGCTGCCCGCCGCGGGGCGGATGCAGCGGCTTGCGAAGAGTGCCACTTTTCCGCGAGCCGACTTTGAGCGGAAGTGCAAAAGCTTCAGTTCTTGCTAACTTTTCCAAGGAAAGTGTGTCTTGTGCCTCGGCACAAATTGCAGATGTTGCGAGGCGAAATTAATATTCAGAGCTTCAAGCATAACTCGGATGTTTCCGAGAAAAAAAAACACCACGACATGTGCCTCGGGCGTACAATCTCTCCACTCATGCAAGAAAAGTTTTGTAGCTTTTCTTAGTTGCTGTCAGAGTTTCTTGAGACTACTTAGCCTGTTAATATTTGATATAAAGTTCTCAAGGCACATTATGTGTTGGTGCAAGATATTATAACGCTCGTGAGCAAAAAAGCAACGAAAGGGGTTAGAGATGGGCTAGAAGAGCTGCATTCATATGAGGTCGATCAGAATTGTATTCAACGTCCAACTATATAGCTTTCACAAATTGAGATTCATACCGTTATCTAACCTAAATTAGGATTCATACTGTTTAACCTAATGAGTAGTGGCCCTTGCGCACGGAAGGCCAAATGCAGAGAGTAAAGCGCAATCTGACATGAACCAAACGAATAAATTGTCCGTGGTTACTCCTGAGGAAGACCTTGATTAAAAGACGGGTAGGAAAATTCATGGTGCTACAGGAAACGTGAAACGCTGTGGGCAATGACATAAATCTTCAGAGATCAAAATAAGGACATGAGTGCTCTACCTAGCGTGCAATGAAGTCAGATCTTCCATCTATTATTATCGTACTAGAACTTATGTGTAGCATTCTCGGGTTAGTAATCTGAGTTTCTAGGGTGTTCTCACTAAGTTGTTTTTGCGCTGAATGTTAGGCTTTGTGGTGTTTTGTGGTCTGAAAAAACAACCACACTCATCTAGGTGCCTTTCATAAGTGCATAAAAGCAATTAGCGTACTGGATGTCTTGACCTTTAACTCATCTAGCTGATTTCAAATTTTAGGGGCGAAGCACCTTAAGGCCGAGGCTTGTCCTGCGTCCGGCGTCCGTGCGCACGGCACAGCACCGTGTAAATCGAAACATCTGTGTACAAAAGGTTTAGAAAAGGTTAACAAGAACAAAACAAAAGGTTCACAAAAGGAAGCGAGAGAAAGGGCTCCTGGAGAGCCGTGCTGCGCATGCGCGAGGAGCATTGGATTTGGATTTGATTGGATTGAATTGGATTTGAATTGGATTGAAATAAATTGAATTGTATTGAATGGGATTGGATTGGAAATCGTTTTACCAGCATTAAGCACTCTCACGGGTGATTTACGGTAAGAACGATGCCCAGTGCTTCGCCCACTCGTCATGATTCGCTTCGTGGGATGGGTGAATTATTGTTAAACCTCGTATCTCGTGGCACCTTACCTCACACTCCTTGAGTATTGGGGGTTTCGTTGCATGGGTCAGAAGGTAAGCAGATCATGAAGTGAGGTCCCTGGCATATCAATGGTAAACGTCATGAGCCATTACGACCATTACACTATTTTAAAGTATGAGCACTGTGCACACTCACTATAGCACTTTTAACAATGTCGCACTCATGAAATACAAGTTTTTTAGCGCCGAACACGACAGATAAAATAGTTTTGATGCTATTGGGCCTTTACGACCTTGCTTCTTAAACATACAAAACGACTCTAACTATTTCTTGCTGTTAAAATGAGTTTATTTTTTCTCGAAGTACATAGCCCATGGCTTGTGACATTTCTTCATGGAAGATCTATCCCGAATGCGACAATACACATCGCTTGCACGTATACCGTACATTTGAGTGTACTGATCAGTACAGCTCGCAAGTGTCGTAAAAAGCATGACCAATGTTACGAAAAACAAACCACGACCATCGGAGCACGAAATTAGGCTTAGCCGCGATTTCTGTTTTTCAGTGATTGCATTTCACCACAAGCGTTACCACAAGCGTTTTTTGCCATCCTAATTTGATATGCACATAAACTGTTGCTTGGCAGTTATTTACTTTCTTCCGCTTATCCACCCATAAATTCCGGGAAAGAAGTCTAAAGAAAACGTCCGGGGAAATCTGCGTCCTCCGCGGTCTGCTCAGTGGCTTAGTTATCGCAAGGCACCACTCGTGGGAAGTGGAGAGCCCATCTAGGGGGATTGTTTATTGCGCGGCGAATATTCCCAAGCCACGGCTTCGAAGGGTCAAGCGACGATTGCAGACAGGCGAGACTGCCTTTGACGCAATCCGAAACTATAGAGACGCCGACGAGAAGATGTCCCCATCAATCAGGCTTGTTTTCATCGTGTTTGTCGCAACTAGCCAAGCATCAACTTCTCTCTGTGCATAGCAAGCATCGCGCTGAAATGCAATCTGCAGAGTAGTGCCTTCCACAGCCATAAATATACTTTCGCAAATCATAAAATCATATACGGCGCTGGTGCTTCCATTTGACGCCGTCGTAAAGCTGAACGGTTGCGGCAACCGCGGTGAGAATGGTCTCCAAGCGTAAGTTGCGACGTCCTGTTGACACGGCTTGCATCGCAGACGGCTGGCCGTGTGTCATTTCTGGCGTTGCGGAACGGGCACATGTCTCCCTGATGTGCTATCTTTGAGAGCCCAGATATCCCCAGAGCATTGATTCAGTTTCGGCCTGTATTTACAGTGCACGCTCTTTCTCGCATAGTAGCCTTCATTGCTGGGTGTTTTTAGCGGGAGGTATAATTTTTGATAGCTTTTTGGCAAGCTGTCTTGTTCTCGTGCAGATTACAGCCAATGCACTTCAACAAACCATACTTTTGTTCAGAGTGCAATTACTAATACCAGCCCTTCAGGAGGTGTCATCAGACTTAAATGGACCTTTGAGCTTTGCTTTCAGATCGTTTCTTTCTAAAAAATTGAGATCCCCGTTATCCATTCTTACATTCTAATGAGACCAGGGAGCGTGGATGAATGACATTGGAGGATTCTTTAAGGGCACATACAAGAAACGCGCATCCAGTATACTCTTTAAAACAGCAGGAAGTGTCCTATCAGAAATGGCTGCTAACAGGGAGACACCATCTCTCCAAAATTGCTTTAGCGGTTAGGAGTCAATGAAAGGGGCTGTCATCACCTAGTGAGAGTAATAGGCTTTAATATATGAGCGTTCAATAAAGTTTCCCCGGTGATCTTGCAGAAACTTCGGGTAAAAAAGTGAAAATTTCAATTTAACTGTGTGTTAGCACTTAGCCCCACCCGTAAGTGATTGATTGATTGATTTAAGGTTTAACGCGCCGACGCAACGCAGGCGACGAGGCGCGACGTAGTGGAAGGCTCCGGATTAATTTTGACCGCCTGGGGATCGTTAACGTGCGCCGAAATCTCGTACACAAGGGCGTTTTTGCTTTTCGCCCCACCCGTAATTGGCTTCCCATGGTTGAAATCAAACCAGCCACATATAGGGGCATATCCAGTGCGCCACCGCGCGGTGTAGAATGCAGGTTGTAAGCAAGAGATAAAAATTGTGCTGTAAGAAAAGTAATTGCAGAAACTTCGAAGTGGGAATTGTCTGACAAATGCGCTAATCTAATAAATCTCTGAAAAATGTCTGATACATGTCTTGTAAACGGCTGATGAATGTCTGAATGTATGATAAATGCCTAAGCTATATGTTGAGCACCAGCGGTCAGCTTCACTGCTATATAAAATTGCATTGCTTGGAGGAAATTCTTTAGAGGCAATATAAGAAGTCTAAAATGGAGGCGTCATTGCTTCAGTGGATTCGGAAGAATTCCGCATGTAGTCCGGCGTGGCTCCACAAGCTGAAGCTCAACGCATCACCCTGTGTGCAAGGTGTGGTGTACCAATACTGTGCAAATATTCAAATGTCGAATACTTCGCGAATAGCGTTTGCTATGCGATTCAGTTTGCAGCGCTTTTTTACCGTTCTAAGTTGAGTAAAGGTCCGGAATTAACAACAGAGCAATGAATGTCGGCAATTAGGCATGACATGCGAACTTTCAAGCTTCACCGCAAGGCAGGTTTCAATAAAACTGAAAGACGGGCTAGTTGGTGACAATTCATGACTGTAACGTGAGCGCACAAAAGCGAGGACTGAACGAAAAAAACGCTGCGCTGGTGTTCGTGTCTTTTCCGTTCAGTCCTCGTTTTTTGTGCGCTCAAGTTACAGTCATGAAAGTCAGGCTTCTTGGGTTGGCTTTTTAGCTCGACACTAAAGTTGCGCAAAAGGTTTAACATGTGCAATCCTTGCCCAAAATCACTGTAAGCGAAATATGAGGTATGTCAGCTAAAGCGGAACGCGCCTTGCCTAGAATTTATAAGCCGCAAGGTGTTCCCCTTTCTACATAGCTTCATAAGAGAGGCAATCAAGTTATTGATTTGTTGGTTAGATGTAATGTTTGGGCATCCCAGCCACTAGCATGACAAGCCAATGACTGGAAGCACAAGTCAAATATATTTGACCAGCGTTTCTACAAGACAGTGCGTCCCAAATTTTTGTTCCACTGCATTCTCAGTTTGCTATAGCTTTTATTTGTAATTTTTACCATTTTCTTGGAGCACTGCTATATAAACACTCACGGGTATCAAGTACCGACTGCCTGAAACTTTTGTTCTTTGTAGCTATGCTTTAGAAGTTCTACGTACGGTAAAGCAAATGTATTATGAGATGTTTGTATTCAAAATATTCGAATTAGTTCAGAGCCAATTCTGACTATTCGTGTTCAATTCTCAGTTCCAGGTTTGATGTTTGCAGACCTATAATAAATACCGTCATTAGACTGCAGTACCCCTGTGAATGGCTATGCTCCTTTACTTAAATTCATTGCTGGGAATAGATTTGGGGGACCACAAGGACCAGGCACAATGGTGGTGGTGGTAGGTGGCCATGTATTTATTGTTTAAGGTGTTGGATGTAGCAACTCACATGCCTAAGAATGTTCCCAATTTTCTAGTAAATAAGACCTGCTTAATTGTAACAGGGGCTGTGAAGACGAAGTAGAAGTTACCAAAACGATAGCAATTTTATCAAAAACTTCGAACAAATAATCGAGATGTAAAAGTAAACAGATAAAGGAGTGGCGAGTCCTCAGCCACTTTGTCGACGGATCTTTATGACGTCATATGACGTCACTATAACTCGTTCGTACGACTGGCGGCAGGCAACTGAAGCCATCGCCAAGAAACATGCCTGCACGATTGTAGCGATGCCTCTACTTGCGCTTGAGTGTATCACATGCCACTTAAGTGATAACGTACAGCTAGTATACTGATAACAATTTTTGGTGCTCCCTCTATTGCTTCAGAGTTGACGTTGTGTTGCTCAATATGAGAAAGTTTTCTTTAATTTCTTGCGTTTTCTGAGTTTCTTTCTCTAATAATCAAAGCTGCGAGAGTTACGAAAGGCAAGTGATTTGAAATAAAAAATCTCGGGCCATCTTCCCTAACGTGAAACCTTAGGGGGGGCGAAGCATGCAGTGTATAAGTGTATTCTTGGCGCCTTGGTGTTTTTGCCAACGGAGAGGAAACCGTGGGGGGGGGGGGTATACAGGTATACAGCTTGGCTGTAAAAATCTCTTGTTTTTGAAGCACGAAGCTCTCTAGCGCGAGGCGTAAACGAGTTTTCCGGTGTTTTAGTACCGTGACCACATGAGACGACGATTACGACAGCGACAGGGGACCCTAGTAGCCCCAGGTAATAAGGGGCTTCACCCCTAACAAGTCTGCATTTTATGTACAAGGCCCTTTGCGCTAGGACGTTAGTGTGCGGTGGTTGGTATCTCTAATGGGGCTGATGTTTTCGCGCAAACATTCCATTTCAAGGTTAGGAATCGGTTCTCATGGTTTTAGTTTGAACGGTGTGGCTGGCGCGGTTGCTGTTGGGCATCTAGTTTTATTTGGGATGGTTCATCCCTACCTGAAGGTGTCGTGTTTGCACACATGTGGTTTAAGACGTTGTTATAGTTGTTCTAGGGTGGCGTAGCCTCCGTTTTCTAGCTGTTGATCCGCGGTAATCTCATTTGGGGTGCCTATGGCGATCCTGTACTGTCTGCGGACAAAATGCTCAAGTTTGTTTAGTTGTTTCGGTGATAAAATTAGGTATCTCAACCTGAAAAATATTCAAACTACGATGAATGCTTGGATTCTACAGGAGGAAATTGACGTGTGTTAATTCCTCTTCTATGTTTAATACAGTGCAATCGGCATTTTATCTGATTTCTTTGAATGGTACAACTTTTCGACTTGAAATCATAGCTTTCGTTCGGGAACACCAAACAATGGCTATATGGCCGTAGTCTGCGAAACTGCATACGCATTATAACTAAAGCATTACCATGGAGCCTGTATACGGGTTTCCAGGGTAATTTAGAGGTCTTTCAACTCGTGCCTTGGCCCATGGGGAAGTTGCGAAACTGTGACGTCGTCATTATGCCACGGTTGAGCGTCCGTCGCGTACGTCCCATGAAAATAATTAGCGAAGCCGTCAAGCCTTCGAAAGTTCTCCTAGCCAGTTTTAATGAGCGCAAATGTCTGGTAGGCCATTGCAGACGATGCGCTAACGAGCGTGTTTAATGGCTTCCACGATGGTGCTTCATTATGTACTTCATGCGTCGACCGTTCGTCTAAGGCCATCCTTCGCCCAGTGGATAAACGGTCCATTGCGGCCTATTAGAGCTAAAAGTATTTTCAAGGTACTTATCCTTTCCAGGATTAGTGCCTTGAACTTTTTCGAGGATATTTGCTTATATAATGTACTTATTGTGTAATAAAGTAATTTAATGAGTCGTTTAAAGCTGCGCACAAAATAAATAGCACGAAGCAAAGTACCGTCCTTGTTCTTGAGCAGTGTGATGTTTGCAATAAAATCGTGACACAATAAACGACAAAGAAGTTTGTTTTTACGCACAAGCTCTTGGGACCAATTAGCTTATTTATGTTAGTGCAGTTTTGGCGATCAGCGGATTAAAGCCTAGAAGGGACGTTTTAGTCCTTGTGCCTGATTTTGCAGGAAGCAGAGTAGCTAGACAGACATGCACGCACAACGCACGCACGCACGCAAGCACACACACACCACATACACATATACACACACACGCACACACACATACCCAAACGCCGAAAAAATGAACATTATTTCGTTTTACGACTTTCTTCTACAGCATTTTTCTTTTAACCATTGGCACTGGTTATCCTTGTCATGTCATTTTTCAAACCGGTCACACTTTTCATACCTTGCTTTCATTAGTTGTTCTCCTTCACACTGAAAACAGGGGTCATATCTGCATCAATAAAGTTTTATTGACGCCTTCGGGCATAAAATTTGTTGCTATTTTACACGCACTTGTGTAAACAAAACGTGAGTGAACCAACAACTCTATTTTGTCACGGGGGCGACCCATTACTCAGCAAGCTCGCCAGTGGTACAGACAGGAAGACAGAGACAGACAGACAGACAGACAGACAGACAGACAGACAGACAGACAGACAGACAGACACTGAAATCCCGCGTTGAGGCCATTAAAGATTACCGTCTTTAAAGGGACCATGCAGACAAAATACAATATTATGTTATTCGAAAGAGTCCGTGTTTATAGGGCCCTAAGCGCTTGTTCGTCAGCAAACGATGCTTTATACACCGAGAAATTAAATATTTTAATTCCAAACTTTAATTTTCCCGCTAAGTCGTGTGTTTTCGTGCCGTCTACAATGACGCATTAAAAGCAGAGCATTAAAACTAAATATATCCTGCTGACCAGGGCTTCTCCGAACTCACAGGCTCCCGTTTGATTATCGTGGTTATCGCCCACTTTCATAGCTAGCGCTGCAATACTGCTAAAGTGCAAGTGTTCGCACTTTGGTTATGGTCGGGCTTCTACACAGGCCGTATTTTTATTACTGTTCATACTGATCATTTCCTAAAACTTAAGCTATGACTCGAAAAACGTGGTCACGTAAGCCACCGTGCCGTTTGGGTCAGTTTGTCAGTGTTGTTTTAGACAAGTCCAACGCATCCGACGTCTGTGTTAGCGGTGTCAGCCGGCAAAGTGCCGCACTAACTGCTTCGGTGTTTACATGTGCGTTCGTAACTTTAGTGTTAGTCCACAATTCTTTCTACTATAAAAAGAATGTGCCCTGCATTTAAGGCGCAGATAGCTCGTTCGGCAAGCTTAGCCCTACCCAATTTTCGTTTGTTTTTTTCGGCCTCAGCCAATAGCACAGCAGGGCTTATTACGTCACAGGTTCCACGTTGCGGGAAATGAGTTAGTGGTTCGCATGGCCATTTCCTTTCCCGCTAATTATGTAGCTTGTTTAAACGAAGTTTACGTTAAAAGTGGTGTCAGTAGGATTTTAACGAGGAAATATTTCGAATGAACCAAACTTGTGTTTTGTCTTCATGGCTCCTTAAAAGCTAGGTATTAGAAAATATGCCATGCGGGGCTGCAAAAATTGAAAGGGCTCCATGTAAATTGAACGTGTTTTCCTATCAGCGGTTCTGAACGTGCATCACTAATCAGAATGCTCGAAAACTAATGGCCTTAAATTGAGAATTAGCTACTATCACGGAAGGAAACTAAAGCATACCGGAGTTTTTTACACTCGCGTGCGTAATTTGTCTCCGTAGTTATTTTACGGAAGATAAGAAGCGAGACAGCAGTTTTGGGAGTAGCGTAATAAACAAAAGGAAATGAAAAACGAGTGGCACGTTAGGTAACTTGGAAAGAGTAAAAATTACTAGAACCTAAACTATACCTTGGCTTGACACAGCGGTAAAAAGTAACAGGCGTGCGCTTTTCATACATGGGCTCCACGGAAGATTTTACACTGCTGCACATACAGGCCGTAAAAGTGTTAATCAATGCTTAACAATTATTATTCACTGTTGTATGAAGTCGGGCTAGAGAGGAAGTAGAGATCACAGAAACAAAAGAGAGGAGACGTAACCATCTTTATCTTTCACCGACGTCCAAGTACTACAGAATAATACCAGTGTAGGCAGGCTTACGAAAATTATTACCACAGGCTTTATTTACATCATGTGCAGCTATGCGAAAAGTTGTTTTAGAGTAGGGTAGATGAAAAGGCGAGCGTGGCGCTCGCATTAAGCACTATTGTTTTGACAAGAAGGACATTTCACTAGCCAATGCATATATTAAAGAAGTGCGGCCTGCCGAATCACTTTTCTCGGTGGCGGTTTCAAGCCTTTATTTCAGCCACAACGATTTGCTGCATTATTATCCCCTGAGTGAGCTTACTTTCATGGCGGAAGTTATTTTGACATCGTGTATCTCTTACGCGCTAGCACTAGCCCTGTCTAGAAAAAAAAAACTAAATGTATTTCTGCTTTAATGGAGGTGCATAACTACGGTATCATAGTGCGCAAACGTACGCTGCCAGTAACGATATTATGTATCAGCCCCTTCCATCCTCCAAAAACGACCAGATTTTCACAGCGTTAACGCAAGGTGTGAGTGTGGAGAAAAGGCATACTGCGATATTTTCAGGCATCTCTCTCTACGAAAACTCAAGTGGCTGCCGCCATTTGGACGAAAAAACAATGGTTAATGCGAAAGCATTATATGAGCGGTTGGAAAAGGAAAGCCGTTGGATCGGTCGGCGTCTGTAACCGCGAAAGGGCTCCTAAAATGGCGCAGGGCGCACAGAGAATACAAATTAAACAGATTTGAAATGAACATTAGCTATACTGGGACTGGATGTGGTCTGATCCCAGGACTTCTGGATTGCGAGTGCGGAACAAACCCCCGACGTCTCTACTCCTCATTTTGTGCCTCTAAAGGAGGCATAACCAGAAAGTACAAATTTGTTCAACCCGCCGCGGTGGCTCAGTGGCTAAGGCGTTGCGCTGCTGAGCACGAAGTCGCGGGTTCGATTACCGACCTGGCGGCCGCTTTTCTGATGGAGGCGAAAAGCAAAAACGCCCGTGTGTACGAGATTTCGCGCGACGTTAAAGAGATCCCAAGGTGGTCAAATTAATGCGGAGCCTCCACTACGGCGCGCCTCATCGCCGCGTGCGTCGGCGCGTTAAACCCTCCAATCAATCAAATCAACAAATTTGTTCAGCTTGAAAGAAGTAGCCTTCGGTAGCTCAGACAGCTCCATTCAAGCTACGAACGGCGCTTTATTAATCAAAAACGCACGAGATATTGAAAAATGTTAACATTTTTCGCGCTACAGTCCATAATATCAGCAGGAGTGACGTAGTATGAGCTAGAAATGAAGGCGTGGTTATCAGTGTGTTGACTGCGCGTTAGTATTGAAGTAATGCCATAAACCCGAGCTAGATGCCTCACTACTATCCTCCAGTCATGTGTCTTAGCGACGGTTCAGCTCGACGGCCCCCAACCGCACGCACAAGGTTCTAACTTTATATAGACGGAAGGCATATAAAGTTATATATGTAATATAGGTGGTATTCATTGAATAGTTTAGCTGTGAATATTGTCGCTTGGCAACACTGAAATGGCCACGGACTGGGCCGAAGCGCCACGGACATGGCGCGGCTTGTGCCACTGCGGCCGCACGCCGAAGAAAAAAAACAACACCGGCGTGCGTCGTCTGCTCCGTTTCAACCCGATTCTCAACGGTTGTCTCAAGAAAGATGTTATTAATGACACTCGCATTGTAGTCGAAGCATTACTTTGCGTTCGGCGGGCTACAGCTTGGAATGTCCAACCCATATCATGCGCTTAGCATGGACAAATACTGCCATCCCGCGGAGTCCGACGTAACCAGTGACGGCGCACTCACATGGTTGCCTGCATACGTGCCTCGCTATTGAATACAGGCTATAAAGGCGTAAAAACATATATAAAAGTATGTGTCGTGGTCTTTCCTAATAAAGTTTCCCCTACCTATCTATATAGACGTCACGGGAAAGTTGCTAGTGGGTACCCATTGCTTCAGATGTTTTCTATAACGACCCGATTTTTATTTTTAATTTTCCGACAAAATTGTAATCATTATTATCGGAACGAATATATCTTTCTAACGAACCAAACCTCCATTTCGTCTTCATGATCCTTTAGGCTGCCTAGAGGTAGACTTTTTCAAAGGCGTTGTGGCCTTCGACTTGGAAAACGTCGACAACAGATACATGCCGCGCGACGTACGAAAGTTTGACGTTGCTTCGCACGTCGTTAGGCTCAACGTAAATGTGACCACGCGTTAAGGCTGAATTCAGAGACAATAACAAACCCACTCAGACGGACCGCGCGCCGACAATGACAGCTGCCGTCGCAAGTTTACTCCCGTTTCGCCATTTCCCATTGGCTGCCACGTCAACATACACATAAAGGGGCCATGAAGACGAAATACAACTATGCATAATTTGAAAAAAAAACCCCAAAAACGAGGCATCAGTACCCCACTCAACTTCATTCCAGACACGAAAGGCGTTTTTTTAACAACAACAACAACAACAAGAAAAATGGAAGTGTGCAAAACGCTTCGAATTTTGCGCTGCAGTGGCGTGTTGTGGGCTGGAGTGACATCATATGGGTCAGCACTAAAAACAATCATCAGTGCGTTTACAGAACGCTAGTATTCAGGTGACCTCATCAAAAAGGACTAGGGGCCCCACTACAATCGTTCAGTCATGTGTCTTAGCGACCCGCCGCGGTGGCTCAGTGGCTAAGGCGTTGCGCTGCTGAGCACGAGGTCGCGGGGTCGATTCCCGGCCGCAGCGGCCGCTTTCTGATGGAGGCGAAAAGCAAAAACGCCCGTGTGTACGAGATTTCGGTGCACGTTAAAGATCACCAGGTGGTCAAGATTAATCCGGAGCCCTCCGCTACGGCGCGCCTCATCGCCTGCGTTCGGGCGCGTTAAACCCCACATCAATCAATCAATCATGTGTCTTAGCTATGGTTGAGGTGGGCGGCCGGCAAATGAACAAGCAGCATTCTGTGACGTCATAGAAAAGTTGCCAGAAAATGGCGAGGGAGTCGCCACTGCTTCACATGCTTCATTTATCAATTTTTTTGTTCGAAGTTTGCGGTAAGATTTGCCTCATTGTTATCGGCACAAAGATTTCTAATGATCCCAAATTGCATTTTATCTTCGTGGACTTTGAAGGGAGAGACTGTGGCATTCAGTTGGACATTATAGCTTTCACGTTCACAGCCACTTTTAAGTGCTTATGTGTCCTGAGACTTTTTTTTGCTTACAGAATCGTTGCTTGAAGTTCCTGAGAGAAAATTGTGCAGACATGATCGCAAAACGATGCAGCGACGAAGCAATGCTTTAGACACCATTCTAAGCCCCTGGTGTGGCTGAAGGCGCCTTGCGGCTTGAAAACGCTACGGAATTTGTCTCTTTTATTTTTTCAGTTCGCAGGACGTGACCACTGGTCAGCAGTCTTTTATACGGTTTCGGATATCCGCATATTAGTGGAAAGAACGTCGTAATTTTCCGGCATCTAGGTCTATTCAAAGCTACATGTATGTTAAGAAAACTTTAAAAAAGTTACCAGTTTATTTTAGTTTAAACGTTGTTTTTCGCGTGAAAGCTCGGTGTTCGCGTCGAGAGCGCTCAGTGAACGCAATGCACAATCGCACCGCAAGACAAGACACGACGCTTCTCGGCAGAGTGGACGCTCGATAGGAGCGAAATAGCGCCAACTAGCTTTACAACAAAACTGGTTGCTAAGGTTTTCCTTTCATATTTAAAAAGAAACCTTGTGGCGCTAAGAAGGCAAGGACAAAGGAAGGCACAAAACGACTGATACACGCGACCAACATCAAAGTAGTTATTCACATAAGATAAGGCTATTTATCGCTCTATATACGCCGAAAAAGGAGCACAGATAAACTGACAAGGGTAGCGGGGCCCTAGAAATCTCAAAAACCTATAGTGAAGAAAGCGTGACAAGGCAGTGATAACGCGCCTTTATTGTTTGATGGCACGCGCACTACTCTTTCCCTTATCTCCCTCTCCGCACCCCACCCCTTGTAACTCACAGGGCTTAAAAAACTAAAACAACGACAATAACGTTTGTTCTAAAGCTGACGTACGTAGAGAGGGAAGTGGTGGCGTGTTTCTCTGCTACTGGGAAGACCCCCGTCCAAATCCCAGCAGATTTGGACTTAATCCCAGCGGATTAACACGCCTGCCATTTTTACAAGAACAACGACAACCAGTGTTCTTTTCGGTAAATGGGGCACTTAAGTGTTTCCCCTATTTTTTTTCCCGTGAGGGAGGAAGTATTTGCGGTAGAGCAAGAATACTTGTGCTTACAAAATTCTGGACGCGACGATTTACCAATACCAATTTGGCCCACGGCGGCATTTTCTTACGACATTCGTAGTCGGTTTGGGGCCTCATGCTTGCTCGTTTTAAAGCAGTCCCGCCGTCAAGCGAGTTCACGCCTCTCCGTGTTTCATATTGGCACGCTGTGGTAGAACACAGGACATGAACAATAGAAGATCAATATTGTTGCAATATTTATACGTCCGTCATTTGGGTGGTTCTGCTGGCTGCGCGCCCACACAGCCCCTTCATCACCGGAGGTTGGGCCCGCGGCTCTCACCTTCGTCTTCGACGTGGCAATTTTTATGCATAGCCTCACCCGACAAAGCAAAAAATATGCTTCAATTTGCGTGCGGTTGCAGCTTGTGTATCTCACGTGGTTATAAAAAAGGCATAAAAATTCTAATTTTGTCTGTGATGTGTTGGTTACTTCCGTGCAATTGTTTTTGCACATATAAACCAAGCCAAAGAGAGTTGCCCACTTTGTTTGACAGCACTGAACCGCTCTCAATCGCTGTAGCGTTTGTGGCCCCATTTAGTGCGCTTAGTTGTAATGCCCATGCTGAATGGTATCCGTAGTGCCACCCAACCTCATGTTTCAGCTATATCCGCTAGCCTTGCTTTAGTTTAAGGTACGTCGGCGTGTCAAGTCGTACGGAATTCGCTACCTCCTCATAACCGTTCCGCACCAGATGTTGCTAGAACTAGCTGATACACCGCAGTCGTAGCGCATTAAGTCAGCATGATATTGTGCACATACTTCAGTTCTCGTTTTTGTGTATTGCACCGTGATTATCAACCCTTGATGATCCCCTAACTCTTCCCATATCGGCCTTCTGAGTTCTGTTTCAACTTTTTCATCTGACCACTACTGCTTATTGATTGAAGTATGCGGCCATTATTACTCCCTACTTGAATTTACCGCGCCGAATTGCCCCAGTTCAGTAGCGCTTCGGCAGGCGACGCCACTGGTCTGCAAGCGGTGAGTGGCAGTTGTAATATTCGGGCTTGCCCATGACTTCGTGCTTGCGTCTGTGGGTGATTGACGTCCGTGACTTCAGGGATCGGCAAAGCAGTGGTTAAGATGAGGGTCCAGAGTGACATCTTCGTTCAGCAGAGGGGGGAGGTGTGGGATGCGGCGTTGGCCTTGATAGTACTAATTCGAAGATCCATTCGTGTGCAATACCCCACACCTCTATTGCTTGATCGGCCGCTGGTTTCAGAAAACGTTTTTTTTTTGTAATTCTTGCATCATCCACTCCGATCTTTCAGCTGTCGCGAGTGGCCGGGTAGTGGACGTCTTGTTCCTGCGCGGAATGTATCGGTTTAAACGTTCATTCCAGGCGTGCCGTGTTTTGTTGCGAAAACTGTCGGTTGCGTATTATTACGGAGGTGCATTTTCTTTTGGTGTCTTCTTATTCGTCTCTGGTTCAGAATATTGCCATCACAGCAACAGATAAAAATATTACCAGGGCAGAAACAAAAAAGTACCGCTGAAGTAGCTTGACGAGGCTCCTGCGATTTAATAAATTACTGGGGGCAGACATAGTTTCATGTCATAACTTGGTGTGAAGGCCAATGAAAGTTAACGAAAGCTGTGTGAGTGGAAAATACAAGGGAATGAGCTAATATTTTTCCTTCAGAAGCCGAGGGGACGGGAGGACGTATGCACCTAGCCTAACACACGGCGTTCGCCGGATTACATTCCAGGGTGGAGGGGTAGACCATGAGGCAAAGGGAGAGAGAAACCACTGAAAGAACAGTAAACGTAAAAATGAAGCATAGTCGAAGCATTCACTCAATGAAAAATTAAAACAACCTTCTGCCGGATCCTCCATGTGAGCATCCGGTAGATTTAATCATTTTGTTTTAAATGTTTGAACATAGCGGCAAGCGCATACATCGAACACGCGTAAAGTAAGCGCGTAGCTTGCGAAAGAAAAAAACCGTTTGTAGTCGCCATTTCAGGTTAGGTATACTTAGCGGTTCGTATGTCTCACCTCATGGATTCCCGGACTAGGGAACAACTCCCCGTTCAGAAAGCTCTCTCTCTCTCTCTCTCCTCTGCCTTTACCGTATTTTAGCTATAGTGATGTTGCTGCCACACCGCTTTATGCTGTGGCATCTCAGAAAAATAAGAAATTACGCATCAGTTGTTTTTAGATTCGTTTTACAGTCAAACTTTGATGTAATGCACCTCTGTGTAACGAATTAATGGATTTAGCGAAGTTTTTCAATTCCCCATTGCCTCCTCAAACTTTGAAGCCCTTCAAAGTTTGAAGCCCTTCATTGAAGCCCCTGTGTTTGGGACCTCTATGTAACGAAGGAGTTGCGACGGTTAACCTGGATTTAACGAATTTGCTACGCTGATAAGTCAAGGTTTCTTGCCCTTTTTCTGAAAAATAGGCTGGCGAAATGTACTAATTTAGCGAATTTCCCCCGCACCGCAATCTCTCGTGCGTTTCCGCGTGTGAGTGCAGTGTCGGTTAGGTGCTAGGCCTGCCTGCCTCTCGGCGTGTAGTCGCGTTTGTCCCCTAATATCTGGGGTATAGGTTCGTGGATGATTTCTACTGCCTGAATAAGAGAACAAGAGAATAAGAGAATAAGAGAATAAGAGAATAAGAGAATAAGAGAATAAGACAAGCTCGCAATTTTAAAGGCCGTCTCCACCGGCAAGAAAGAAGAACGTCACCATGCGGTACAGTGTCCCAGGTAGCATCCCTTCAACAATTTTGACTGCAGAAAAGACAATGAGGTTCGCTAAAAGGCGTCCTTTCAGTGTAAGTTTGGTTCTTGAAACGCGTTAAGGCATCGAAAAGTATCAAAAAGCTAAAATGATACTTAGTTACGTTTGTGAATTAGGGGGGCCGTGTTTTAGCAGCAAGCGCAAATCACGCAGTTTTTCAGTGTGAAATACATCCTTGAACAAGGGTGAGTTCAGCTGAAACCTAGCATATTGGTTTCATTTCTGCTTCATTCCCGCGAATTTTTACTCGAAACTTGCATCTATGGAAAACCTGGATGTAACGAAAAAATGCAAATTTTTGTCAACTTCATTATCCAGGTTTAACTATATATCACAGCGCATGAACTGCAGAAAACACACAACTCAGTTTGCTGTAATTGTATCGATGTTCTGTAAATGCTAAATAATGTTTTATACGTAGGTATATCCCATTTTAAACCACTCTTGACAATGGTGGAGTACAGGCGCATGGATACGTCTTCAGACTTGTCATCCTTAGGTCATTCTTACGATGAGCGATGGTCTTGTGGGAGGAATTTTAATTGTACACATTTAGTTTCGTGCCTTGCTCGAAAGAAACGCACACAACCGGAACACCCGCAAACAACTTTCGCTTCTCCCTGTTCCCGATAACAGCACAAGGCGCCCGTCAAAAGCAGAGGCTACAAGTCGCCCTGTTTCGAAGGGTACACGAGAAAGGCGGTGCTGGTCCACAGCTATGACTGATGAGCGGGTTGAATGAGACTTGGCTCGCTGCGCTGGCAGGCGCGTTTCAAAGCAGTCCGGACGACAAAATACCTACACAAAATATTTGTGGAAAAGTTACAGATGCTCTGGTCGAGGAAACAGAAGCGCGTCCACCATACTGAAACTGATTGAATGAAGATACAATTTTGCGTTTTAATATTTGTCAAACTTATTCTATAGTGGACACTTAAAAGACCACGTCAACCCCACACGAGTATACAATTGGCTGTAAAAACTGTGTGGGCTGAACATTGGCGTCATACAATAAATGCGGAGAAAAGTATTGGCTATCATTCTAGAGAAAGGTTTCCAAAGCATGTTTTCTTGACGGCAAAATAGTCACGAGTTTTACTTCCAATGTTCAGTGGCGGCTTGTCGCTGTGTTGAAGTGGACGTCACGTAGTTTATTTTGAGTGGAGTTTTGCGGTGTTAGGCTTAACTTTCTAACCTGGGAAGAGAATATCGTGCAGCCTTGTCACTGGCGTGGACTGGTTATCCTGTATTTTAGGCTCCATGGAAGTCGGGAACATATCAAAACTTTGGAAAACTACGTTGAACTGAACAATAGGGACGGTTAGGCTTTACGGCTAAGAACCGGAGCAAAGACGGGGCTTGAAATGCGAATGGCGGACAGCCGATAAGGGAGACCCTTTTCTGAAAGGCTTGCGGGGGAAAGGGGGCCGACAAAGAGCAGTGGCAGACGGAAAAGTAGGCGTAGGAATAAAATCAGGAAAGTTAAAAATATGGAATGATCTTATTCGCTGCTTTAGGGGCATGTTTAAATAAGAAACACATGTCACTTTGTAATGTAGTCTACATCAGCTCAAGCTAAAACAAATCCACTTGACTTTCAGTGGAATGAATATGGTTGATACCGATTCCAAAATATACAAAGCAAGCATTGAGTGTGCGTTCTTTGAAGAAAAACTATGATTAAGCACAAAGGTTTCGCTGGTAACTTTGACTGTGTAGGAAGGTTCCGTTTGCAGCATGCTTGAGCCTCTTATTAACTCTCACGGGCAAATGGTTATTGATTTTTAAAGGGGCCGTGCAGACAAAGTACAAGATTGTTTTATTCGAAAGATTTCGTGTTTTATAGTGCCTCCAGCGCTTGTAGGAAGCAAAAGATGCTTTATTAACTGAGCAATAAATCAATTTAAATTAAAATTTTGATTCTCCCACGAAATCGTGTGGTCTGCAATGACGTCACAAGAACAGTTTGTCAAGCGAAACGTAGCGCGCCATTAGATCAAGCAGCCGACAGCGGAGCTTTGGTTACCGTCAGTCCTCCTATATGGCGCGACCAGACTGCGCCAGACCGTTTTCTGCCTTTTCTTTGTTTTTTACCGTGTTTGCACCTAGCTTGTTTTAGTAAAGGTAGAAAATGATCGTTTTGTGAAACATGGTATTCGCCCGAGAAATATGGTCACGTAAGACACCGTCGCTTACTCCAATCGGCCAGTGTCGTCTGATACAACCCCAAAGCACCGCACAGCTGTCCAGCTAAAACAAGCATAGTACCAACAGCATTACGCATCGGTACTTCTATGTATACATGTACTTTCGTAACTTCCACTGTTTACCGCACCATTCTTACGGCTATAAAAAGTATATGCCCTACATTTAGGTGCAAATAAGTCGTCTGGACAGCTTATATTCCCTGCTTAATTTGCGTTCGCTTTTGCCGGCTTTAACCAATCCCAGAGCTTGACATTTGACATCATAGGTTCTGTTGCGGAAAATTGGGTAGTGGGTAGCATGGCCATTCCCTTTTTGCTAATTATATAGCTTATATGAGCGACTTTTGCGTTAAAAGTGGTGTCAGTATGATTCTAATGAGGGAGGGAGAGAAAACGTTTATTTATATTTTTTTGTGGTTTCGCGGCACTCCACCGGAGGCTCGTGCCACGTGCGACAGTTCCCGACGGGGTCAGTAAGGTTGGTACCCTTGGTCCAGGGCTCCAACGGCCTCTGATTCTAACGAGGCAATCTTTCGAATGAATGTCTGCATGACTCCTTTAAAGCCACTATGTGAATCTATAAACGTACAAATCGTAATAAATCTTCTGAAGCTATTCAATTAGGGCTGTTTTCAGCTCTGAAACCTGAGAAATAAACTTGTTTAGATAACTTGAAGTGAATGTAATTAGATTGTATGAGTGTTACACTTACCTTTTAATTTGTTTTAAATCACTATACCTCCACACTTGTGGTTGAATAAATTTGCAACGTGTGAATGGGAACATTTTGAACACCAGACACTCACACCCCCTTTGGTGAGCTATTCAGATATACACAAAACAGAAAAGGGTTTTCACGTGTAAGCTTTAGGTCAAGCCTCAAGGAAACAAAAAAATATCACGTCAGGTAACGTGGGGAAAACCTTGGGGTCATAATGGAGTCTATCAATACCACTAGAAGTATGTGTATCACCACGGTAAAAAATTTGATATTTTGTTACCACGGGTATAAACATTCCGTGATACACACAGATGAGCATGAGGGGGAAAAGAAAGCTGCTCCAGTAGTTTTTAACCCCAACTGCATGAAAAAGAGGTCGTCAAGATATAGGAAGAGGCAAAACGTTTATTGGGAAATATTAATAATAATAAAAAAAACGGTGGGTGGCCTCCTCAGTTCAGCAGGCCGCGCCGCCGCTGCTCGCGTGGCCCGCTGGATCAGGCTGAACTGCTCCTGCAGGTCCGAGCTGGTCAACGCGCATTCCCACTGCTCAGTGGTAGGGGAAGGGAGAGGAACAGGGTGTTGAGGGCACAGGAAGACGAGGTGGGCAGTGGTGGCTGGAACTTGACAGTCCGGGCAGTTGTACTCGAAGCGTGAGGGGGAGATGTGGGAGAGGATGGTGGAGTGCCAGTTTGAAGTCTGCGCCAGATTCGTGATTCTTCGACGGACAGGGTAGGGTGAGGCGGAGGATACTTTCGGAGAGCGTGGCGGTAGTACAAACTAATTAAACAAAGTCACATTAGCGGAAATGTCCACGTTGTAGACAACGCTGAGAAAACTACTTATCAAATACAATTTACTTTCGAACGCCAAGCGAAACAGCTTTGGTAAAACATAGATATCTAATATCTCAGAATGATGAACGCAAGTGATTGCGCAACAACTTTAGGCGTAGAAACTAGCATAAAGGCCCGTACATATAAATCGCAAGATGCTGCCCGGAGCTTGCTACAAATGAAACGCAGAGGGGTGTGCCAAGAAATTTCGCTATCAAAATGTACGTTTTTTTAAATTTTTTAAGATTGCCAAAAAGCTGAGAAGAGCAGAGTGAAAATCTTGGTACCTTTTGTTATGACGTATAATAGCCGTACAGTCATTTTGTTAAAGATTGCGGAAGCGGGTGATTTTGTTTTTTGCGTGTTTAGGCAGATCGAGTGATTAGAACACAATTCCACAACCGCAGTTGCATCTGTTTCAAGAGAACGAATCGCTGAAGTACACTAGAGAGAGAGAGAGAGAGAGAGAGAGGAGAGAGAGAGAGAGAGAGAGAGAGAGAGAATGCATCTTTATTTATGAGCATAAGGATTGATCTCAGGGCACTCGCCCGGAGGGCTGTATATCTTTTCAGAGATAGCCAGGCTGCGGCTTGCCGTCCAGGCCCTCTTCATCAAGTCTTTCTCGGATGCATGATCCAGATCGGCCATATGAGCCATTTACTGTACATATAAGAGGAGGACATGTGAGCTTGGCCTGCGGTTTGTTGGAATACCTGATAGTATAGGGTGCCACCGCGCCAGTGAAATTACAAAGGATAGGTAGTGAGTAGGGTACTGGACATCGAGGAAGGTACTGTGGAATGAGAATTTTTGTTTTAGTTGTTCGAGTATGGTGGCTTCTGTTCTGGTTAACCGAGAATGAGTTTCTGTTTTCTGCCATATCGGTAGTGGGCCAGGACGTCCTAGCAGCAGTGAAGCGGTTCCGTTTTGATGGCAGCGGGTGCCGTTGACTGTCCTTCTGTGGTAAAGAGCCCGGTGTATGTACGCGCGGACAGAAACACGAGCCGCCAGATTACGGAGTGAGCAGACACAAGAACGGGTGTCGTCCGCATACAGACACAGGCGACTCTGTTAGTACAGAACACAAATCATTAGATATACATAAAAAATGACCAAAAAAATGAACCCCTGCGGCACTCCTAGTTCTAAATATTTTGGAACTAGAGCAGTTGCTCGTTGGCACTGTTTCAGCACGGTAATGAATTTAGTTGGTGAAAATTTTCTTAAAAGAACCCCGAAAACCTTATGAACAGTTTTTAATTACTGTTGAACGAGAAAGAGTCAACTGCTTTGCTCGCATTTAAAAGTAGATATTGAGACACCTCATTTTTAGAGGAAGGCAGAGATAATATTACCACGGAAATATTCTATAAGCGTTGTAGTAGCATTCCCTGCAATAAATACAATCTGACATTCCTAAAGCAGATTATTATTTTGAAGGAATGCGGTAGAAGTACAAAGTAGATTTCTAAAATTTCTGCAATACAGGGTACAAGAGACTCGGTGTGTCATTTGTCAGTGGTTTTATAGCTGCCACCTTTATGGAACGGCTTGATCAGTAGGGTCGAAACCATGCTGCATAGAGAAATTGATCGTAAAAATTCATACATTTTTTAAAACCACTCGAGCTCACTGGTTCTGCGGAAAGAAAAGGACACATACGCGACGACCATTAGCTGGTGTTTTAATGAAGAAAACAAGTATATAACATAAAAAGTCGGACCGGCACCGGCTCCCCAAATTCGCTAGGTTATTCCAGATTAACACGTCGCATAGCGCGCCAATAGCGCTTGTCGAGGTTGCAGGCCCCAACTAACAGCACCTTACACTCTGCGAGTCATATACGTAACTATGGAGCAACTGCTTTGATATGCCAAGAAGAAATACTTGCCAAAAGAAAAAAAAATACATCTTCTTGATCGGATGTTGCGGAAAGGTTAAAGTTACACAGATATCCGGGAAAAAAATTTTCACTCTACTCAAGGCAGACCAGCCCGAAGAAGACTCGAAAGGAATTACAATAAATCGCAATGAATGAAACAAAATTAGGTCGTTGAGGTTGGGCCCGGGGAGATTCGCTTCATCCTCTCATTTTCCCGTAATGCTTTCATTTGAGAGCTGGTCGAGTCTAAATATAGATGAATTTCCAAGGTCTTAAGCAAATAATACAGAGCGAGAAGTGCCACGCGATGAAACGCGCCATTCCTAAGCCGACTTCACGCTAAGAAGATACGTAATGGAAACTGTAATCGGATTCCCAACCGGCCTCTTAGGGAGGAACATCGTCAAACTGGACGTGCGTCGAATGCGGGCTGAAATTGAGGATGTAAGCACCCGTTATCCGATCCCCAAGAAATTTATGATATACCGTGCTTCCTTAGGATTTGAGCTCGGCCTTCCTCTCGTTTGCGAAATATTCTGCTTGCCGGGAATGAGATTCAAGCGTACTTAATCTCATTTGCCGGGCCACGCGTAGCCTGATTTAGTAAGTCTTGTTTCTTAACCGCCCGTCGTCCATCTAAACATAGTAATTTAAATAGAAAATAACGTAGTAAAAGGAACAAAATCTCCATGGCGAAATCTTTCATTCCGACTACGAAACAGCTCTTGGTCGCTCCAGATAACTGGGAAGATACTGTTGTGCAAGTGAAACCGCAGGAGGAGGACAAAGAAGTGTTTAACTGACGAGTGTTGGGGATATAAATAGGGAACTCGCCCAGTGGGTTCCGTCCCTCGTCAGGGGGGCCCTAGCCTTGGCTGGCAGTCCAGGCCCCCGTCTCCACTAGGCGTTGGGTCCCAGGGTCTGGATTTTTAAGCAGGCCATCCACTGCTCGTAAGAGGGGGAACGATTGGGGTAGACCTGCAGGCTCGTCCGCACTTCCCTACTTGATGGTTTCGGGTGGGGTAGATGGCATGACGAAGGGTACGGTGAGTATTGGAGTTAGTTGCCTTCGGAGGCTCGTGGCTTCTTGTCCGGATAACTCGGGATGTGGAGCCGGGAATATATTTCTGCTTTGGCGATAGTGGGTCAGAATATTTCCATATTTTATGAGAGGTTCTGTCTTGGGAGCCGCAGGCGATGTTCGTCCCTCGTAGATAATGGTCCGGTGTACATGCGCGTGGGCTGCGGCATGGGCCGCCTCATCACCGGGGAGGGAAGTGTGTCCAGGCACCCATACGATTTGTATGTCGGGTAACTTAGCCTTGGCTTTGAGGATGCGGAGAACTGTTTTAGAGATGCATCCCCGTAGGTAACTGCGGCATGCTACTTGCGAATCCGCAAGGCACTGTGATGGCGTCCTGACTAGTCGTTGTGGCTAGGGCAATAGCCACTTCCTCTGCGGTTTCCGTGAGGGTTGTATGGACGGTGCGGGCGGTCATTTTTTGACCTGTTGTATGGGTGACGCATACCGCCTGACCTGGCCGTTGAAGATAGGATATGCGTCAGTGCACCTTGTCGTCGGGTTTCGGCCATATTATATGCTTATCACTCTGGCTGGTGCGATGCGGCGAGCTTGATTGCAAATTGGGTGCATGTTTCGTGGCAGCGGCGTTACCCTGATTTTCTGTCTAATCAGTAGGTGAATCCTAACCTTGTGGTCCTGCATTGGCGACGTTGCACAATTGAATCTGGTTAGGGTGGCTCTTAATGTGGGTGTTAGTTTGAGTAGTTCTATTTGAGAGGTGTGATGGCCTTCCTCTATGTCTTCCCAGGTATTTTACAATCCAACTTGAAGTAATTTTTTGTCGACGTCTTGGAGGGCAAGGCTTGGCGGATGAAAATATTTTCTTTTTGGGAGCCAAGTTCCGGCTGACCAGTATGGTTAATTTAGGAGGGCTCCGCATTGAGGAAAGAGGAAATGGCGCGTAGCTCTTCAGAAGTTATTGAAATACTTTATGTGACGTGGGAAAGAGAAATCAGATCTCTTTTTGGAGAATTACGATGGCAAAACAATTCCTTCTTGCAGGCAACGAATAATCTAAGCCACTTGCATTCAAACTCTCGAAGCGCGGATATTCCACATATGTATTAATTTATTTATTTACAATGCACCTTCAGGGCCCAAGCAATATAGAGGGGAGTGGTAAGTACCAGAATAACTACAAACAGTACACAGTAAAAAATACATATGTATTTTAAGGAGGCTCCAAAATATAAAATATGTTCGTCGTTATGCTGCATACTAAACCTTTTGCCCCTTAAAATGCAAAAGAAGAATATGGATTTTCTTAATTACATTTAGTACTAAAAAAAGACCGTACCCAAAATTCACACAAACTATGGTAAACAAAGTATGTCGCTTCAGGTGCCCGCAGCTCGTAACCTGTTTTCGTTCTAATGTGAATATAAGACCTCTAAAAGAAATTTCTGAAGATATGTTGAGAAATACTTCATCAAATGCAATCCAGAACTTCTCTGAGACCACTGTGTATTCTTGAGTTTTTCAGTGTTTTTTTCTCTCAGGAGATTTGTTATGCTCATTATTTTTACTTTTACGCGTCTGTAGGGCTACGCACGTATATACTCTCGACCATTCCTCTGTGTGTTTCAGTGTTTGTTATTTTGTCTTGGTATATAGGATATGTGCAAAGATGTACTACCTGTTTTGTAATGATGTGTTTAAACGCCTGTTCTATCTATTGTTTGTACTTCTGCAATAACGGCTTCTAAATCGCTTCCAAACTGTTAAGGGAGCCGAGAACTTGTCAGGCCTCGTGGCCTTTTGCCTAGCCCCCAAACCCTCGGCCACGGAGCGGCTCCGCTGGCAAACGTAATAAAAGGTATATATTGTACAACCGTTTACACTTTTATTTAGTTTTGGCATTTCAAGCAGCTTAGGTGATTTGTTGTATTGCGCTCGTGCAGTAAGCGTCGCCCGAGTTTCCACAATAGCTCACGTCTAGCAATTGCATTTCGTAGACGGAAAAGCGTTCGCAGATGCGTAGTCGTGCTGCTGACCGCTGTGCTTTTTTGCCCAGCGCAAAAAGTGCTTCCGCACCCTAGTTTTACGCTGTACGGAAAAAATATCAGTTGATTTTATTTCCTTAGTACCTATATTGACTTCGCTGACTCTTCTCCCGCCTTCAAGAGGCCTTATATTTTCCTACTGGCATACCAGTCAGCGAAGCGTCGCATGTGCGCTTGTGCACGCTTGTGTGAAGCGACCTTGACTTGGAGCTAGATACAGTGTACAAACAAACCAAATAAAGAAAGGCAAATTCTACCATTCACAAACGTGTCCTGGCTTCGTTTAAACTGAGCGAACAAATTTGCGACGACCCGTCGGCGGCCGGCGGACAAACGCTGGGCCGACTGACTCGTCTAAAGGGCCCGGGGAGCCGTGCAGTAGCGCAGCCAATTGCCAGCTTATCCCCTCCTGACGTCACCCGAAACGCCGCAGAAAATGGGCGAGCGTAAAGAGAGGAGGACAGCATTTTCGAATTAATTTTTCTACTAAATAAAATCGCGTAAACGCGCCCAGGGTGGTCGAAACATGGCCTGGGGACTCCGGACTACAATTTGCGCAAGTAATCCCGCAATGTTTACATATCACGTCAGTGTCCCTTTAAGGCACTAGCCCAGTGGGTTCCGTCCCTCGTGAGGGGGGCCCTAGCCTTGGTGGCATTCCAGGCCCCCTGCTCCACTAGGGGTTGGGTCTCAGGGTCCGGATTTTTCAGCAGGCCATCCACTGTTCGTAAGAGGGGGAACGATTGGGGTAGACCCGAGGCTCGTCCGCACTCCCTACTTGATGGTATCGGGTGGGGTAGATAGCATGACGAAGAGTATGCGATGAATATAGAACTTAGTGGTCTTCGGAGGCTCGTGACTTCTTGTATGGATAGCTCGGGATGTGGAGCGGGATATTCTTCTGCTTTGCGATAGTGGGCCAGAATATTTCCATATTTTATGAGAGGTTCTGTCTTGGGAGCCGCAGGCGATGTTCGTCTCTCGTAGATAATGGCCCGGTGTACATGCGCGTGGGCAGCGGCATGGGCCGCCTCATCACTAGGGAGGGATGTGTGTCCAGGCACCCAGACGATTTGTATGTCGGGTAACTGCGTCCTGGCTTTGAGGATGCGGAGAACTGTTTTAGAGATGCGTCCGCATAGGTAACTGCGGCATGCTACTTGCGAATCCGCAACACATTGTGATGGCGTCCTAACTAGTCGTTGTGGCTAGGGCAATAGCCACTTCTCTGCGGTATCCGTGAGGGTTGTACGGACGGTGCGGGCGGTCATTTTTTGACCTGTCGTATGGGTGACGCATACCGCCTGACCTGGCCGTTGAAGATAGAATATGCGTCAGTTCACCTTGTCGTCGGGTTTCGGCCATATTACATGCTTATCACTATGGCTGGTGCGATGCTGCGAGCTTGATTGCAAATTGGGTGCATGTTTCGTGGCAGCGGCGTTACCCTGATTTTCTGTCCTAATCAGAAGGTGAATCCTAACCTTGTGGTCCTGCGTTGGTGACGTTGCATAATTGAATCTGGTTAGGATGGCTCTTGATGTGGGCGTTAGTTTGAGTAGTTCTATTTGAAAGGTGTGAAAGCATTCCTCGGTGTCTTCCCAGGAATTTTACAATCCAACTTGAAGTAGTTTCTTTGTCGACGTCTTGGAGGGCAAGGCTTGCGGATTAAAATATTCAATGCTGTCTTTTATTTCTTTTTTGGAGCCGAGCTCCGGCTGACCAGTATGTTTAATTTAGGAGGGCTCCGCATTGAGGAAAGAGGGAATGGCGCGTAGCTCCTCAGAAGTTATTGAAATACTTTATGTGACGAGGGAAAGAGAAATCAGATCTCTTTTTGGAGAATTACGATGGCAAAACAATTCCTTCTTGCAGGGAACAAATAATCTAAGCCACTTGCATTCAAAATCTTGAAGCGCGGATATTGCGCACCTTCAGGGCGCAAGCAATATAGAGGGGAGTGGTAAGTACCAGAATAACTACAAACAGTACTCAGTAAAAAATGCATATGTATTTTAAGGAGGCTCCAAAATATAAAATATGTTCGTCGTTATGCTCCATACTAAACCTTTCGCCCCTTAAAATTCAAAAGAAGAATATTGATTTCTTAATTACATTTAGTACTAAAACAGACCGTACCCAAAGTTCACACAAACTATGGTAAACAAAGTATGTCGCGTCAGGTGCCCGCAGCTCGTAACCTGTTTTCGTTCTAATGTGAATATAAGACCTCTCAAAGAAATTTCTGAAGATATGTTGAGAAACACTTCATCAAATGCAATCCAGAAATTCTCTGAGACCACTGTGTATTCTTGAGGTTTTCAGTGTTTTTTTTCTCTCAGGAGATTTGTTATGCTCATTATTTTTACTTTTACGCGTCCGTAGTGCTACGCACGTATACGCTCTCGACCATTCCTCTGTGTGTTGGTATATAGGATATGCGTAAGGATGTACTACCTGTTTTGTAAGGATGTGTTTACACGCCTGTTCTATCTATTGTTTGTACTTCTGCAATAAGGGCTTCTAAATCGCTTCCAAACTATTAAGGGAGTCGAGAACTTGTGAGGCCTCGTGGCCTTTTGCCGAGGCTTCATCCTTCGCTTCAGAAAAAAATAAAACAAGAAATACCCAACTTCAAACTTCAAACTGCATCACGTGTTCTGTCATTTGCAAGATAACACGCAATTATTGTACAATTTTTTTGCTTTAAATGGGGTCTAGCAGGCTGTTTTTAACATTTCCCCCAAACGTGCAGGAATGAGCAATTGTATGCTCCCAAAAGAAAAATGTTGCTGAAAACGGAGTTACCGATATTAAAAAGGTGCCCAAACTCCAAACACCAGAAACAAAGTAACATTGACAAAAAGTACCGCACGCAATATTTTTTTTATTTTTTACGGCTTACGCAAACTTGCACCCTAACTTGTGTACAAATCAAGGCAACTGGTAAGCCGCAGGCAGCCATGAATTTATTTAGGAGACCCTTTCACACACGCCTAACATTTGTTCTAACCTAAAAATCGACTCAACTCCAAGTTTTATAGGGACCTTGCAACACTTTTTCCAGGTTTTTTTGAACTCTTAAATGCTTGCAGAACGTAGTCACCCAACACACCCAGAACTTAGGTTAGGGGGTCGAAAAGTACCTCAGCCAAAAATTACTGCTCTATGCCAATCAGGTAACCTGTAAACTTGCTCAAAAGATTTTTCTATCTTTCCCGGTCTTCACGTTCTTCGACGGCCCGATATACGTCACTGAGGCCATGTAGCGGCTCTTGGCCAGTTTTCCTTCAGTTGCAGCAATGAACGCTTTCGATAGCAACTTAAAAAAAGCCACAAAAACAAAGCAGAAATGGAAGGCGTATCTAGTGCGACGAGCAAATCACGCAGGGTGGCGCCGTGCTGGCGATAACTATAGCTTTCGCACTGGTTCCAGACGCGAAGGAAAGAATGAAAGCGCTCATCGAAACAAGACGATAGTGACGGTCGTCGTAGAATTTATACTCACGTGAGAGGAATCCAAACATCTCAACTCTATGCTTTGGTAGCTGTTTGGTAGACGCAATGTTAATGCTCACTGGTGTTCTATCAGTGGTGAAAATAAAACCCTAAATTTCGACGGAAAAAAAAACTTCTGAAAAGGGAAAGGTACGCACTAGCTTGAATTTTCGCATCCGATTATAGGCTTAGTCTTGCTTTGTTCCCGTTAACGCGAACGCGAGCAAACTGAAACAAGTTGAAACAAACAACAAATATCGCAAAGTTTTGAAGAGCCTCAAATTTACATTTCACGCTCCGCAACGTTCCCGCAAATTACAATGGGTAGCCAGGCTTGACAAATCGGTGTCTTCCCAGGTTTTCTGTTCCTGCGTTGGCGGGCTAAAATCCTCACACACCAACTTCATAAGAAATGCAGCATGGCTGACGCGACAGCTGAACTCTGCTGCATTTCTCAAGTTCAGTCTAGCATAAACCGAATTTCCGATTCAGCCTTCGGCGAGCCGGAAAATTATTTGCCACGGAAATACCGGTTTTACCCAAGCTTCCGGAGCACAGAACTTGTTTCGCGACGATGACAGAAGGGTATGCCGGAGGAAGCCTAACGCTGTCTTAGGAGGAGTTTCTCGGGAGGCGTGAAAAACCTAACTTCACGTTTCTCTGAATTGGACGTGGAGAATATTGATTGCGAGTTTAGTCTGCCAGACGTCACGCATCACAACGACGTACGAGTTGTAGCCAAAGGCGTTTTAATGTGAAACTCGGCACTGAGGGCAGCGGATGGCGCCAAAACTCAACGTGCCTTCAACTGAACAAAATCGCGACAGGAACAGCAAATGAGCAAGGAGCTGCAAAGGAACGGTTGAAATGCGCGAGTGCCTTTACCACTACTTTAGGTCTACGCTAAACAGAACACAGATTTTGAGGTACATTTAACTTTGCTTACATGCTTCGAATGCGAAAACTACATAGGTTTCTTGACGATAGTCTGCGACTAGTTTGCTTGTTTGTAATGCTGGTTCTGTGAAGTTACCGTAATATATATTAAAGCGAAGCTTTCAGCCCGTCACTGGTGTTATCTCTAGTCCACCCAAAACGCACTGCAGGAAAGCCAACTTTCTCTGACGAGGATGGTGATCGCGAGTAAAGTGAAGAACAATACAACGCTTGCCGTTGTAGTTGTCGACCCTGGGTTCCTTTCGTTGTGAAAACGACGTCTATCCGACTGCACCACCCAGATAACGCTTCGCCGATTCACGGTGAATTACTTTTTGGGTAAGATACAGTAAGCATTTTACCGTAAATCAGTCACCTACAGGAAGAAATACCCGCGGCAGCTTGCCTCCTGGATGATCAGGCAACCATAGTAAGGTGTCTACCGCAGCCGAAGTGTGACCACATCGGAAAGGATAACCGAATTACAGAAAAATCCGTGTAGAACCTAATACTCGGGCACACATAGCGATTATAGTTTTATAAGGGCTGAGTGCCCCAAGAAAGGCTGGACGACATTTTTATGGGGCTACTTTGCCCCAGACAATGGCGAAAAATACCTGTAATCAAATTCAAAGCGATTTATTGGCCGCTTGGAGGAAAAAGCATGCGTCTGCAAAGGAATTCTGGACTATTTGAATTAAAGCGCTCATGTGTGAAGGCAAGGAAGGAGATGGTTACAAATTTAAATAAAAAGAACTTAGGCTAAAGGTATAAGTTTATTCACACTTAAAAACAGCGCAGAGAGCGAGGACGCAAGACTGACAAACTAGAAACAGCGGTCTAGTTCTGTCACTTCTTCCGTCCTGGTCTCCGCGCTGCTTTTAAGTGTGAATAATGTGTACCCAACTTGCCTAACGTCAAGCCTTAGAAGTTTATTCTTTGTGCTGTTCACGGCATTCCAAAACTGAAGACAATTTATTGTACTTACACATCGCTACAGATATGTGAGGGCTTTCGAAAAAAATTTCTCCGTGTGAAACTACAAGTGAAAGATTTCATGCTTTAGGCGCCATTTGGTTCAACGCAGCATACATAACAACGCTTGAGCATAAAAACAAGCCGGAAATAAGTGTTTAGCGAGCATCAAAAATATCGACAAGTAATAAATAGCCCACACGAGTTTAGAATGTTTGTTGCATATATAGGAATGTAATTTTGTAAACCAAATTTGTCCAAGAAGTTGCAATGAATTATTAATAAATAAACTCTATTACTGCAAGATTTGCCTTTTATGTAAAAAGGTAATTGGGGAGCTATTGCAACACAATATTATCACTTGCGTTTACAAAAGGAAAATGCAAGCAGTCGAACGGCCGCATAACGTATTTCACATTGACTGCACAAGCCGTTTGTTGGGCTTGACTTGTTTAGTCCCGTAAAAAGAATGCTAACGGTGGTCGCTGGAAGCATTATTCCTTCTAAATTTGTCGTAATGAAAACAAGTGACTGCACTGCGGTAGTCACGTGTCTATTGATTAACTCATTACACTGGTACAGAACTAATTTGATAAACGTAATCAACTGCTTCGAAGCTCTTTCGCGCAGGCAAGATCCAATGTTTAAGCAAGGGTTTTATTGCTGGCTATAAGGGCCCAGTCGTTTCCATGGCGACTGTGATGACAAATTTCTTCGAATCGTACAGCGGACTTGCGTGGCAACCCTAATTACACCTCTGAGACTTCTTTGCCATTTGTTGTACCCCCTATTGCGAGGAGTTTGCCCGGAGAAAGTGTAGACGGTGCCAATTATCGCTAAGTCTAATTGATTCTTTCTCTTGTGACCCGGTGATTTAATTATTCCGATACTGTTGTTTTTATTTGGAATACGTAAAATTATGTGAAATAACGTCGCTTTTTATATAACACTACTCGGAGCGCATCTAAATTATTCGTCTTTGTTTCCCCTTCGCATCTTTTGGCACGCGCATTTGCATGATCGAATTCCAACATTCAGCTGCGCCAAACCCATCCTGAAAGTTGGTGCGTGTGTGCTTACTTGTGGAGACCTTTATAGCACACATGAATTATAAAAATTTCTCAGGATATTGAGGCCTTGTTACGCGCTTTGAAAGCGAAAGTTCAGGCGTACTACTATCACGGGTGCCTTGTATGTGCACGTGAACTCGTAAACAGAAAAACTACGCTGTTTTAAACTCCCAATCCACTATAATCGACTTTAATGTATCCTAATACAACCTAATTTATCTTAGTGAATCTTATTCGCACAATTATCTATCTTAATCTACCATAATCGATGCTAATACACCACACCGACAACGTAAGTCGCCCTATTTACATCTCGATAAACTGTATGACACCTTAAGTCCACCCAATTATTATTTAATCCACTCTGATCTACCTTAATCTACTCCATTTTGAAATGACTCTATTTTCATAAAACGGAGGATATTTAAGGGAAAAATTTGCGGGTACTTAATCTGACTGGCAATAAAATCTATGTTGGCAGGCAACAGCGAATCAAGGGCACTGAATAACAAATGGAAAGAGTAAATACATTATACAAAGACGAAAGACAGAGATAGACAGAGAGAATGAGAGAGAGAAAAATAGAAGAAAACAAAGTTCAACTGACAAATAAAACTACATCTTACAGCCCAAAATTTCCCGAATAAAAATATTCTGTGGATGACACGGTATAATATAAAAGAGACAGACAGAAACAATGCACACTATAATTTCTCACACGGACGAAAAGTGGCGATACGATTCTGTTGTGCAACATGAGCTTATATAAATGTTCTAAGAAATAAGACTGTTCAGTAGTCACGGTAAGATGGACTGTAACATCGGCGTCCCATAGTTAGTTCTTGGCGGCGGTACATGCCAGCGCCCAGGTGTAAGCGTACAGTAGTGAATAATGTTAACTTTGAAGTTAGCCAAGGAACAAAGAACACTATTCCCAGACTTTTGTTCTTTTCGGTAACTAGTTGCTTTGGGCTGTCCATATAGGGAGAAGAACCAACAACCGGTGGAAAATTAGGGAACGAATCTAGACGAAAGGAAAGGCCAATAACACGATGCACGTATGAAATTGGGGGATTCGCTGGCCAACAGTACACTCGAGCGGCACAGGACCGGAGTGGTTGGAAGTCAGTGGGAGAGGCCTTCGCCCCGCAGTGGGCTTGAGCAGGGTGTTAATGATGAAGTATTGTGAAAAAGTGGTCCTGCATGGGATTGAAACCAAGCTTAAAATAGGGCGAATGAACGTTTTCTGCAACAGGTAGATTCAGTTGATATTGGCGACCACAGCAGTAGTACCCACATCCAGACTACAGTAGATTTAGGTGGCTAGCAAAGAGACCTATTGTAAAGTAGCAGTTTAATACGGTGCGGTATGTGAAAGAGAGCATACATAGTACCAATGATTCGCGAAAGTTTTCTTAGAAGGAAATCAACATGGTTAGAGCAGGACATGTGTTTATCGAAGAATATGCCTAGTGTTTTTATTGTATCTAAAAGTTTGGCATCAACGGTTTGGCGACTAAGTTTATTATGGCTTTGCAGAAAACATTTCTTGTTATGAGATGAAACAGTATAGCCTTTGTTCTTTGGCGTTATTGGTCAGACCGGTTGTGTGGGACCATTTTCGCAATTTTTCATGTTCAGTATTACCAAGGTACACTAATTTGTCAACGTTATCACAAGAGAATAGTAGAGTGGTATCGTCGGCGTAAATAATGTACGTTGGTATTTGAGTCTATATCAATAGGGTCATTTCCATATCCGCAAAAAAGGAGGGGACCTAACACGCTACCCTTAGGAACACTCACTTGTATTATATATGTGGTTCGAAAATTGCCCTATTTACTTCCGCGAAATAGATTTTATGTTGCAGATCAGATTTCAAGAGGCCATGGGAAACGTCACGGATACCATAATGGTCAAATGTTCGCAACAGAGAATGATTGATGAAGTCAAAAGCCTTACCAAAATCTACACACACACCGAGTGTCAATAAACTACGTCCGGAATTGTTCAGATTAATTCTTTTGATCGAGTAGAGCAAGCTGAGTGGACATATTTTTACGAAAAGCAAGCTGGCATTTCTTGATTAGTCTCTTCTGCTCCAGAAAATCTGAGATAACGTAGGTGATTACTTTTTCTAAGCATTTAGAAAAAATTGGCACTATGAATATTGGCCTGTAATTTGACATGCATATTTTACAACATTTCTTTAAAAAAGCAAGAATTTTCGCTATGTGCATTTTACTGGACAACGCTCCAGACATAACATAGACTATAGACATGTGTTCAGAATATGGGAAATAACATCTACAACATATTGATTGGTCTTGTGTGTAGGTTGTTGGCGTGTAATGTTTTCCTATTTCTTAATTCGTAGAATAGACTAGCCTCGTTTGGGGGGAAAGGAAAACTTTATCGGAAGAGGAGTAAGCCCTACCATTAAAAGTATTCAGGTTAACTGATGGCTTCACAAGAGGTACTGTAAATATGGATTAAAAGTGTTCGGAACGACTCTTGACTGACTAGGCGCCACATTTGATATTATTTATGTCTGTGCGAGGGCTTAAGTTCTGCAGTAAGAATGAAGCCTTTGCCAAATTTTATGACCGTTGTTCTCACAAGAGTGAAACGACTGGTTGGCGGAGCTTTTGCTTGAAGGAGGTCATTGTTTAGCTTACACGAATTTCTTAAAACATTGAAATCGATTAACTCTCGTGATTGTATGAAGTTATGATATAACTTGGTTTTCGTCTTTATTTTATGAAAAGTTCAGTTGTAATACACGGCTTGTGAATTTTAGTAGAACGATCGCGGAATATGTGTAAAGGAAAGCACGTTGAATAACAGGCACCAGAAATGTAAAGTTATCGTACGCCACCTCAGCAGTATATGCGGTAAAAAATCATTCCAGCTTAGTTCCTGTAATTGACTGCGGAAACATTCCAATCCATCTTGTGTGATAACATAAGGTGTCGAATAGCAACGTTTCTGTTTTTTACTTTTTGATTTACACCTACAACTATGGGTATATGATCGCTTAGGCTGTACAAGACGAAGGTTTTGACGATATTTGGAGAGCAATTATTTGTAAACAATCCCTGAAGGTGGAGGTGGATAATGTAGCTCTGATTGGGGAGGAAATTACATTACAAAAGCCGTGTGATGCTAACAAAGTATATAGATTACGTGTTGCAGGGCAATCACCCAATGTATTGATATTGAAATCACCTCCACAGACCACTTCGTACCTATCCATTGCAGCATAAGAAAGGAACTGTTCAAGAAAGTTAAGGACGCAGTTCATAATACCGTTTGGCGGGTGATAAACAACAGAATACTCAGTGGGAGCACCAAACAGAGATAACACGTGAAAGTCGTTTGTTACACAACAGAGCTCATCAGTGGAATTAATGGGGATTTTAACACAAAATACGAGGCTGATGCCACCGCCACGTCAGTGTGTTCTGTAGCTAGTCAAAAATTGGTATTTAGGCATGCACCACAGGGCAGAAAACTGATCCCACCAAGCTTTAGTCAACAAAATAGAGTAAAATTAAAAATTGAAACTACCGAAAAAACGTCAGGTTCAGAGGGCCATAACTCGGCATGTCAAGTGAAAGCATGTAGAGTTAGCATGTTTTATTCTGTTAGTTTATCCAGATCAGACAGTTTCATCATCTGGATGCAGACGGTCGCCTTCTTCTTTCCGCACAAGTCCCTTCCCGTTGTGGTGCCACGCAAAGTAGAACTTGTGGTAGAGGGCCCAATTTTGTGCCCAATCGAGTGCCCAATGAGAGTGCCAAATCGAGTGCCAAATCTTCATACCTTAACTCATTCCATCTAGTCCTTGTTAGTGCGTATCTAAATCGACCTTAAAATATCTATTATACCTTGATACGTCCTGATTCCTCTTAGTCTACTTTGATCCATCTTACTCCACGTCATAATCATCATCAATATTGTCATCAGCATATCACGATATCATCAGCATATTCTCGGCCCACTGCAGGGCAAAGGCTTCTCCCATAGATCTCCAATTATCCCGGGCCTGGGCTAACTGCGACCAATTTATTCCCGCAGACTTCTTGATCTCATCTGCTATATAACTTTCGGTCGTCCCTGCCACGCTTGCCTTCTCAAGGGATCTACTCTGTTACTCTTAATGACCAACGGTTATCTTGCGTTTGCATTACATGCCCTGCCCACACCCATTTATTCTTAATTTCTACTAACATGTCCTTAACACGCGTTTGTTCCCTGATGCAGTCCGCTCTCTTCTTGTCCCTAATGTTACACCTATTATCTTCTGTTTCATTGCTCGATGAGTCATCCTGAATTTAAGTTGAACCCTTTTAGTGAGCCTCCAATTTCTGCTCCCGTACGTGAGCACGGGTGAAGATGCAGCTGTCACCCACTTTATTCTTCAGTGACAATGGTTAGCTACCATTCATTATTTGAGAATGCCTGCCGAATGCACTCTACACCATTCTTATCCTTCGTATTATCTTTGCCTCACGGCTGGGATCAGGGGTCACTACTTCGCCTAAGCAGATTTCTTCGGGTACTTCTTCCACTGCCTCGCCACCTATCTGAAACCGCTGTGCTCTCCCGGAGTTTATTAAGCATTACTTTAGTTTTCTGCATCATAATTTTCAGGCCCACAGTTCTACTCTGCTTGTCCAGTGCGGTAAGCGTGCTTTGCAATTCGTCCCCCGAATTAATTAGCAAGGCAATGTCATCAAGAAACCTGAGGTTACTGAGGTATTCTCCATCAACCCTTACGCCCACGTGATCCCAATCCCATGTTCTGAATACCGCTTGTAAACATGCTCTGAATAACATTATGGAGATTGTGTTTCCTTGTCTGACGCCCTTCCTTATAGGAATTTTACTGCCCTCCTTACGTAAGACGTGGTAGCTCTGGACCAATTGTAGATATCCTTTAGCATTCGTATGTAATTCTCGTCTACACCTTATTCCGCAATACCTGAATGGCTGCTGAGGATTCGAATAATCAAATGCTTTCTCATAATCTATGAAGGCTATATATATGGGTTCAGTATACTCCGTACATTTCTCCATCACCTGATTGATTGCGTGATAATGGTCCATTGTTGAACGGGCTTTACAAAGTCCTGCTTGTTGATTAGGCTGACAGAAATCTAAGGTGGCAGAAATTCTGTTAGCGATTATCTTGGTAAGTACCTTGTAGACGACTGACGGTAAGGTGACCGGCCTGTAATTTTTCAAATTCTTCATGTAACCTTTCTTATGAATAAGCATCATGTTCGTGTTCTTTCAAGATTCCGGTACACTCGCGGTCATTAGGCATTGCGTATACAGGTTTGCCAGTTTTTCTAGTACGATTTGCCCGCCATCCCTCAAGAGGTCTGCTGTTATCTGACCTCACCAGGTGCTTTGTCCTCCTTGCATTTCTTTCAAAGCCTTCTTTACTTCTGTCGTTACTGGTGGGATCTGTATCTCCTCTGAACAACGTCCTCGTAAGGTATTATCCGGGATGTCGCGACTACTGTACATATCTCTATAGAACTACTCAGCTACGAAACTGTTTTATCCCCATTTGTGATGACATTGGCCTTGATTGTCTTTAAGTGCATACACCTGATTTTTATCCATGCCTAGACGCCTCTTCACTGCTTTCAGGCTGCCTCCGTTCTTTACAGCATGCTCAATCCTCTCCATATTATACTTCCGTATGTCAGCTGTCTTACGCTTGTTGATTGACTTCGAAAGCTCCACTAGTTCTATTCTGTCAGCTGGGGGAGATATTGTCATGCTTTGCCGTTTTCTGATTAAAGGTTTCGCCTCCTGAGAAAGTTTACCAGTATCCTGTCTAGCGATCGTACGTCCTACTTCTACTATACACTTCGTTCGTGATAATGCGTGTAAGATTGGCGCTCGCTTCCTGTTTCGTAAACTCTGCTTACTCTGTTAGAGCTGAATATCGGTTCTGCAGCGGGATCCTAAATTCTTTAACTTTCCGCCTTACTGTTAGATCATTGATCGGCTTCTTTCGTACTAGTTTGTTACGGTCCCTCCTAAAATCTAGCCTAATTTGAGATATTACAATACGGCGGTCACTACACCTCACCCTTACGAGCACTTCCACATCGTGCAGAGAGAAACTTCTCTGCAGGAGGGTTATCGCACAGTATGATGTCTATGTCATTTTTTTGCTGTCCATTCGGACGCCTCCAAGACCACTTCTGTCTATCCCGCTTGCAGAAGGAGGTATTCATGATGCGTAGATATTCCATTCTGCAAACACGACTACTAAGTCGCCTCTGTTATTTCTACAGCCCAGACCGCACTTCTGAACTTCCTTGTCGCCAGCCTGGTTGGCTACTTTAGCATTGAAGTCTCCCATAACTACGGCATAGTGTGTTTTTACTTCAGCCATTGCTGATTCCACATGTTCATTGAAGCGTTCAACAAGCTGGTCATCGTGGCTGGATGTAGGCGCATAGCCCTGTGCCACCTTGATTTTATATCTCTTATCAAGCCTAACTACAAGACCAGCTACCCTTTCGGTAATGCATAGTATTCGTCTATTTTGGCAGCTATGCTGCCAGCTATTGGCACCTCCACGTCAACCCCGCCTTACTACTATTTATTACCTATCACTAATCAATCATCCTTCTCAAGTCATTTATTTCACCTAAATCTACTATTGAACCCGATTATTTCACCTTATTCCGTTCTTATTCCGCTCTATTCCCATCTCACTAATAATTTTTACGAATGTTTGTATTCATTATTCATCTATTATACGTGGCTGGCACGCTTTGGTTCATTTCGGGCCTTTCACGGTTAACTTCTATTTTTGTATTATTCGTGTTGTCGCCGGTGTAACTGGAGAGCCACCTCCCGATGACACATATAAGGTTTCACAGAAAAAAACGGACGTTTCAGTTTGTAGGGCTTGGGAACCAAGCCAGACCCCATGGCTTTGAAGCTCGGATGAAAACAGCTCTAGCGCGATGGTTTGGGATAAGAACCCATACCGGCGGCCTTTTCCTGTAGAAATTATAAATAGGCCTGGTATAAGGTTCACAAAAAGTAGGATCACTGGCGCATAATTGGAGATTTTGTAAAAACTGGAAATACCCTCCAACTCACGAATTCGTCGAGGCCGATATGGGACCTCACACCGACCTCCTCATGCTTTATGCATACCAGCGTAGAAGCATGCCCGGTGTAGCAACTTAGATGTAGTAATTTAGGTGTAGCAACTAACGCTCCGAGGACACGAAGCGTATTTTTGCTGGGGATTTTGTATTGAACTGTTATACATTGATGAGATACCAGGTAATGTTTTCAGAGTAATCGTATGGTACAAAACAAGTTTTTGAACGTCAGTAGTAAGGCGGTTAGTAAGCCATATGTTCTTTTTCTCCGTGTGTTTCCCACGCGGCAAATCGGAGGAGGCTTGAAGATAGGAGGAGGGAAGAAAGAAAGGGGGAAAAGCAAAAGAAAGAGAAGAAAACAGGAAGCAAGGTAGATACGGGGTGCAAAAGGAACTGATATTCACGAAAATGATAACAATTTTCGAGCCAGCACGTAAGCATGCAGTCGAGTTATGTGCAGAAAGTCTATGCGCGACCTGCAGTATCTATATTTCCGCCACTAAGTGGTTATACTCGCCCGGTTTATCTCACCGGCGACCAGCCCCTCTGAGGGCGTCGTCCCGAGCTGTCTTTGTTCCCGCGCACGTATACAAAAGTAGCTTGGTATCCCGTTCAGCCACCGGAACCAGACACTCGGGGCAAGTTCCTGAGTTATCTGGAGACTGTCCCCAAGTCCAGATGACCGAAGGTGTGAAGGCCACCGCATCCCTCGAGAGAGAAGCGGCCTTGTAATTTAGAGATAAGGACAATATTATCTTGTCGGTAATGTCACAGGACGATCAAGAACATAATGCCTAATACATAGTAAATAAAATGCTTTATAATGCAGTCTAAATAGCGTTGTGTGTGGCAAAAAAGAAATAAAATTAAAAAAAGGCATAAAGGCAGGCCGCCAATGTTCCTGTAAAATGACAGGGCCTAGAGTTCACCTTGTAGAAAGTCCCCTGCTATAAAATACCGAGTATATTTACACGAAACAGACGAACCACGGTGGGTAAACTGCACGCAGGCTTTCGTAGAGAGCGCATCAAGGTCAGTAAGTGAGCTCTTCTTTTTTCTCCAAAAAGAAATAAACGTTCCACAGTGTGCTATAATCCTACAAAAATGGAATAGCCATGACAGATTACCCCCTCGATGACCAAAAACTCGTGGTGAAGTGGTCTACCGCTGCCGCGTTTGTGTCCACATCGGGAAGGATAATCGAATTACGTATAGCGCGCGTGGAGGCAATCGCTCAAGCTGCATATGAGGGATTACTGTTGCAGAAGGACTGACCGCCCGTGAGAAGGTTGGCGGTTATTTTTTCATGGGGGTACTTTGTGCCAAAACAGCGGCGAAAGATGTCGGTAATTTAATTACGGGTGACTTATTTTCTGTCACACTGAGGAAAAAATTAGGTGTTACAGCAGAGCTCCCGACTGGGTGTGTTACGAGGGAAGCACTCATGTGATGACGACTAAGACCAGAAGATGGCTTACAAAACTAGATATACGAAAAAGTGAAAGCCGCAGAAAATGAGAGAACCGACGGCTAAGACTTCCGCCTGTAAGAGAAATTCCAGAACGGCAGTTTTCTTGCAAAAAAAGAACGTTGAATAGTGGTAGTATTTTATATTATATGAAGCTTACTGTCTCCCGAAATTAAGGACAGGTTTTCGAATTTTGTTGATTGCTTCACTATTTGCGGAGGTACGTAGAGCTCCCTTTGTAAGGCGTACAATGCGGGAAGGATTTGATTTGATTCAATGATTATGTAGTCTTATGTGCAGATGTTACTCGGGAGACTGAGGCGCGCCGTTGTGGAGGGCTCCGGATTACTTTTCACCAAATGGGGATCTTTAACGTGCAGGAAATATCAAACCCACGAGTGTTTTCGTTTTTAGCCTCCATTCAGAAAACCGGCCGCCGCAGGCCGGGAATCGAACCCGCGTCTCTCGGGCTCAGCAGCAGGATTTGATTTCAGCTCCATCGGGCTCAACGAAGTATATGAACGCGCTCTGAAACGAAAGACGAAGGCAATTACTATTCACTGAGTATTTCCTAATACACTGAAATTTTAAACACAACAAGAACCCTCATAAGTTAAAAGAAATTCCAGCGTACACAACAATAAAATACTTTTGAGCTCTTCAAAAATGAAATGTCCGCTCGACAGTGGGTCCTTTTCTCTCTTTGGTTATGGCTACTACTGCAGTAGTTTTGATGGTCCATAGCTACCCACAGTGGTTAGAATTACAAGATTTGTAGAAATCTAGATTACCCGTATGAGAAAACTTTAGGGGGGAAAAGAAATCTGCCTGGTATTCGTTTACTCCTCTATAAATGACATCGTAAGTGTAGACGACAAGGTAACTAGGTGACATTTAGGACCGCTAACGCTATGTAGAGTACAACAATACCAAAAAATTAGCCAAATGGATTTGTTGGACAGCCACGAAGGTGTGCTCCTTTCTTGTGGGTACGGACAACTTCTTCCACACATCTGGAACACTAAAAATGGCCCCAATGGCATAGACTAAGTCCAACACCAGGACCAGGCCATGTGCCCTTTCGATCTAATCATGTTTTCTCTTTCCTAAACGAAAAATATTATCTTACAACCAACAAAAAGGACATAAGTAATAATTGTTTGATTATAAAGTCTAACGCACCGACGCAACGCACGCGATGAGGCGCGCCGTAGTGGAGGGCTCCGGATTAATTATGACCACCTGGGGATCTTAACGTGCGCCGAAATCTCGTACACAACGGCGTTTTTGCTTTTCGCCTCCATTAGAAAAGCAATTGCCGTGGCCGCGAATCGAACCTGCGTCCTCGTGCTAAGCAGCACAACGCCTTATCAAACTGAGCCACTGAAAAAAGAAATAAGAAACTTCTTAAGGTACCGTGAATGGAAATGTGGCCCATTTTTTCGTCGGAAGGTTTTTGTGTTCAGATTGTATTTATGGTTGCTAGGATTACACTCATAAATTAAAAAAATATTTTCTGACAAATAACGTAGGTCCTGTATTTTTCTGTAAATGAAAATTTCCAAGTTGTTGATTTCGAACTGACTATATTGCGACAAAAAAAAAAAAACGTTCGGGAATACCTACAAACATAACAAAATTTATTTTCCGAGAACATCATTTGAAGTAGCATAACCTGCCATAAATGCAATATTTTGAAGGCGGCTAATAAAACATTCCAGCCACCTTTAAATATTATGTGAAGGTTTAATTGGCTGTCGTTCGTAGCTTAGCAGTCATTTCAAAAGAGCCCTGATTGCCACTCGTTATTTTGAGCATCGCCTTATGGAGGCGCATAAACTGTTTCCGAGTCCATAGAGATTAGGAATAAAAATTTACGCAATACCACAATGTCCGGTAAAACATTTCAATGGAATCTAGGGGATGATGTCTTCAATACTTTCTGAGCAAACTTTTCTATATCAAGGAGGTGTAAGCCAAGGATGAATTGTACGTGTATACGCATGACATTTCAAAACTACCGCTAAACGTATAGCATTTCCCAAGAGAAAGAGAGAGTATAAACATTTATTGGATCTAAACGATGAACATTCGGGGAAAGATTGTTGCTTCAGGTAAAGATATGCGCATTTCGTCTACCCTTAAGAAGTATTTATAAAAACTACGGTTGCTTTTCTAGACATGTCGAACGGTGAGTATTTGCAAAAAAATTAGGAGTTTTTTTAAGTTTCTACAACTACTAAAAATCGAGTGTCGGTGCAATCGAAGATTGAAAAGGTTCGGTAGTTACCGGCAATTTAGTGTTCCAATGTTCTACGAGTGCGAGCAAAGTCTCGTGGGTAGAAGAACTCAGCTGAAGAAAGAACGCTTTCGTACCATAGCTGCCTCGTATGGGACTTTTAATCCAAAGAGAAAAAAAAAACCTTAAGCAATTCGCAGAAGCGAACTGCGGAAAACGGTACCGATGGGAGGTAGGAGGAGCTGTGCATTTCTGTCTCAAAGGCGCACTTGAGAACGAAAGAAAACCTAGATATATTGCTCGAAAGGAAGTGCTTAGCTACTCTGCAAGAACTTACAAAAGAGGTGTCGACCCAGCAAGCACAACAGGAAACTCGTAGGAACCGAGACTCGAACTGTCGTAAAGATTGATATCTTTTGGGTTCGGAACGTTCTCCGAGGAATTCTTCCAGCCGGCTGCTTTTACGAGCGGCGCGTTCTCCTGATGATTCGATGCGCCTTTTGTATACCGTGTTTTTTCCCCACGCATTCCTAATCGCTATTGCTGGCACTAGAAGCAGCGTCCTCACGGCTAACTGTAGTTCGTAGACGACGTAAGGTCTGGCCGGGAGAATAAAATAGTAAGCCGGCGCACACCCATTTTTTATTCTATCCACAGGTTACAATTTGCTTACGGTGTCGAATTCTTGTAAATGTATGTCCCTGTATTTTTACGCGCATTGCTCACATGTACTCATTTGTGTGCTTTGCTTGTGATTCTCTGCGCCAAGACATGGGCATCAACATCGTAAAGTTGCTTTACTCTCAGGTTTCGTTCCTGTCCAATTATTTTTCGCATGATTTTTTGAACGGAACAGATGTGAGATAATGTTGAAAGTTAAAATAAAATACCTTGAGTGGTAAAGACGTTAGCGAACCAAGGTTACCTACTCAACGTAATTACTTGCAAGTAACAGGACAGTTAAGTGACATGGATACGCAGCATTATCTTCCTCAGTAGCATAGAAGCGAGGGATGGTGAAGCAATTCCAGTATTGTTAGGGGTACCATTCAAAACATCGTGATCATTGGGTGTTATATCCTGATACCAGTTTAAGCAGCAGATTCTACATATAGGTGTGATTGTGGCGCCATTTCGAATTTTTGTGCACAAGTTGGACGTCAACATTGCTATTTATGGGAAAAAACGTTCTGGAATCGAATTGAATGTGCTTTCGAATATTAGGATAGGGTATAATAGCTTGTTTTATGCAATAAACATTTATAAAACCCATGTTCTGCACGCCGTTTATACGTTTAGACACGCTGAAGTAATTTTGAGTCTTGTAGAGCCCTAAAAGGCGGAAAGCCACAATATCTAGCAAAGACACAAATCTTGAGTTAGTAAGTGCCACAAATAGAGCACATCGCTTCGGTTAACCGCACCGTTCGAGGGTGCACTTATGCCCTTGTTCCACTCTACATCGCGGCTGCATTTCAACAATGCTGATGTACAATATGATGGGCGAAAATTCCAGAGGCAGCACCGAAATTTTGAGGCGTCAAAGACTATAAAAACGGTTGAAGAACGGCAAGTTTTCAAAGCACTGGCCTGCATCACATTTCTCTTGATTTTCAGGAATTCGTTATACAGGGCAAAAAAGTGAAACTTATTTCGAAGAGGCAAATTAGTCGTTTGTGATGAAAGCATTATTGATAGCGAACAATTCGCGTTGTTCGTTTCTTGTGTACTGAATGAACGGTTTGCATTCAGTAGATTTCTTGATAATATCGCTTCAAGAACCGCTCAATTGAAACGATCGTTTGCTTTTTGCAGAAATATTTAGCGGTAGACTTAGCTCGTATGAACGAACTCAGGGTAATGCTAAGCATCCCAACCGCGGGAGCTGTGCTAGTAGACGGATTACATCTAACTTAAGGATACTGGCCAAAAATAGGGACAGTGCTCGTGAAGAGTAGGAAAAAGGAACGTGGAAAAAAGAACACAAGGTTGGCGTGCTTGGGTATAACGTCTTTTATTCAGGTTAATTGTTCTTTACAATGGAACAAATCTACAATTTTTTCGTTGTTTCACATCGTGAGTATGGTACTAGGGGAGAGCATGTACTTCCCTAGGTAATGCTTTTTATTCTTCTTCTAGAGAAGTCATAGTTGTGGTAAAGGTGGGTATGCGTATACAATTAGGGAAGTCAATCACACAAAACTCAATTGGTTCCGGGTCAAGATAATATGATTTTCGAGCAGATGGACGTAGTACCAGCATGCGTGAATGCTGAGATCTATGGGATGATGAAAGATAGGGACGTTTCAGGTGCTGGTAGTTGGTTACGTTTGGTAGGCTAAGGGGGCCCTACCAACGAAGCGAACTCGCCTCAACCAACGATTGTCTTTACCTTGACGCACCAGGCCATTTCTGTTTCGCTACTCTTCTGTTCCCCTTGCACGGCGTTGTTGTAGCACGATACATTGTCGATGGACCAAGCCTGTCTATGGTTGCAACTGATGTTATAGAAACGTTGGCTAACAGTAGAGACGAGGTCTTACTATCACGGACGGCTTCGCTGACTAGACGCGCCCTTCACTCATGGCGAATCCAGCGTTCTCGCGCTAAAACTTCCACGAAACTTTATGCTTAGATTCACTTTAGGTGGCGTATAATGGTTACATGGTGTGAAACCACCAGAGAGAATGATTTGCTTGTTCAAAAAGTATTCAAAGAAAACTTTTCTACCCGAATGGTAATTCTTCCAACTGCAAACTCCAATTAAGGATAGCGCAATGGTACAGATATAAAGCAGCGCAAACGCAGAGTTAGTCGTTATAACAGCCACCAGAGAAGGCAATAAATAACACTACGGTTTAATTAGCGTTTCTCGTTTGGTGGATCCCACAACAAAACAATAAGTAAGGCTCTTGCGTGTTTGCCTTTGCTGCCTTTGATCGATCAGAGATGCATGACTTCTGAATTCCGCAGAGAGGCTGCTCATTACCCTTGCTGTCGACCCCCCTTATCTTTACGTGGTTGATGAAAGCTGATGGGACGGAGACTGGCATGTGGTAGTTAGGACGGCGTAGAACATTGATTCTGACGTGCCCTAGTTCGGATTTTATCGATATTGTTCGCCGAAATCTCTGAATGTGGAACTTAATGGTGTTTCCAGGCTTTAGTTGCCTCATTAGGCGAACGAGCGTACGAGCAAACGGATTCCTGGGCATCTGTTTTGCTTGGGGCATGCGGGTCGATTGCTAGGCGTCTCGGAACGCTGTAGAGAAGAGGAGCGGAATCTCAGGCAGGCAGGAGTAGGGAAATACACGACAAGAAAGAGTATTACCTGATGTGAGTTCTGCAGTAAGAGCCTCGAGTTTTTTGTGAAGGAGAGGGTATGTTGGGGAAGCTAATTACGGAAAATATCTTTATCATATGGATATTTCATCACCATCTTGCTGGGGTATACTACCGAACGAATGCTTCCAGCATACACTTTCAACCCATATTTTTGCACAGCATCCGAATTCAATAATTTACCTCTATATTGTAGTTGCTCCCTCACCTCATTTTATTGCGAAAGGATTACATGGCCCTTTGAGTAAAGTGCAGCGTCCAGCATATAGAGCCACGCCGTCGCACCTATGTGAGGAGCGGGTACGTGGCACTGCATTGGGGCTCCAGACTGGATATATTTGGTTATTCATCTGGAAAGGAGAGAAGAAATGGTGTTCCGGAATAATGAAGAAGATGAAGCGTATTGTACGGGTGTTGCTGCGGGTTAATTTCCAAGCTTCGAGCAAAATTCCACATCTTCACAAAAGTTCTACGTACATTGGAAATCAAGAGATACTGGTGTAACTCTGGGAAATTAAGGAAACAGCAAGTGAAAAGCTTCAAAACCGTGCATTTTTTCGTCGCCATGGTGGTGGTCTACCGAGATCATCGGCAAGCTCAGAGCCACCCTTTCAGAGCTCTAGCTGTTGCCCGTTGAAAGCCAGAAAGATCTGTAGCTGATGAATTTTGTAAGAGGGTAATTCAACCAGGTATCGAGAAAACGTTCCTAGAATATCGGGCTGAATTGGCAAGCCACAAAGTGCACGAAAAGCTTAAATTCCAGTATTCACATCTTGACTGTACTTTCAATATCAGTGAATTACAAAGTGCACTTGCATCCTGCCGTAACAAAGCGGCTCCCGGCTCGGATGGCATCACGTATGACATGCTTTGGAATCCCATTCCAACGGGTACTTCCACCTTGCTAGCTTTATTCAACACTGTGCTGAATTCAGGAAGCTGCTCCGGTTTCTTGTAAGGACAGCGCGCTCAATGCAATCCTTAAGCCGGCAAGACACCACTGTCGTTTGAGTCGTTTCGTCCAGTAAGTCTGGCAAGTTGCTTGTGCAAAGTTAAGGAGAAAATGATTGCGACAAGGATTCAATGGTGGCGTGATAGGACGCAAGTGTTCCCTGAATGCATGTCCTGATTTCGGAGGAAGCGTTCTTCGATTAATGCAGTACCTAATATTGTGACATGGGTCGAGTATGAGCGCAGTCGGCATGCAAAATCACAATTGCGCTTTTCTTTGACATAAAACACGCGCTTGACACTGCCCGTCACATTCATATCCTGCAGAATATGTTGGAAATGGGAATAGACGAATGAGAGTTGCGATGGATACAAGAATTCCTTACAAACAGAACAGTTCTTGTAGACACCTGATTGTCGTATTGCCGAGCACGTTCCTTCTCAGGGTGTCCCACAGGGTAGTGTCCTCAGTCCTTTCCAATTTAAGTGTGTCATGGTGAACTTAAGACGGCGATTTCCACTAGGCGGCATTCCATTCACGCCGACGATGTCTGCATATGGACGTCGGGTCCGAAAGCTCTAAGGTCCAATCCATCTTAAATCATCTTAAATCCATCTATAGGGTCCAATATATCTTAAAAGAAGGTGTAACAAGCGAGCAAAAATTTCTAAAAGAGTGCAGTAAGACGTTACCTTACACGAAAATAGCTGTGTTGCCTTTCACAAGCAAGCATTTAAAAACGTTCAGTCTCTTACTAGCTAGTCAGCCAAATAAAACTGTAAAAGAGCATCGCTTCCTGGGAATTACGCTACATCGGCAACTTTCGTGGGCTCCAGCCATCAAGCTGCTTGAAGAAACGTCAATACAATTATTGATGTTCTTCGTAGGCTTACAGGCACATCGTGGGGTGGATCCACATCATCCCTACTAAACGTTCACTCGGCACTAATAGGCAAATACTTGCATATTCAGCGCGAACCGTCATCGTCATGGGCGCTCCGTCATCAATGAGAGAAGAACTGCAAAAACTGTTGGCTAGGACTCTGCGTGTTTGCTTAGCTGTTCCTAGACCACAGTCAAGTTGCCTTGTGATTGCCTGAAACTCGTCAACCTCCCTTCCCAGCGATGAAAACTAGCATTTTGCATTTTGCATTTAGCAACTTTGCATTTTTTGAATATCAACCAAACATGATCGTCATCATCTTAAACAGGGTCTTCCAGAAAGAAAAAAAACTTACACCATGTTCCGTGGGTAACCTTGATGAGGATGCGAAGCATCACGGGGGTTCCGTGTGGTTTCATTGTGTGCCGTTATGTCGAGTGATCTGTTGTTTACTAGCACCAGAGGGAATTCCACGTTCGGGTTCCACACCGTTGGCAAAGGCACCCAAGTACTGCTGTGTGACGGTGAGTAGGCGGTGGTTCTAGAGGCGCCGAAACTCGTCCATCATGTTCTTGTCGATGTTGTCGTCTCTGTGGTAGAATCGGTAGTCTCCGTCAGCGTTGGTGAGGGAAAGGTTGTTGACGTTGGTGCACCGGCTGAGAGCAACGTACACGCCCTCCTCTTCGCAGCTTTGTCTTCTTCTCGTTCTTCTTCAGCGGTTCGCCAACGGGAACATGACGACGGTGGCTGAACGCGAAGCTATCTCGTGATGGATTTTTGGTTGGCCAATGCCCAGGGGCATCCTGCCACAATCATCATCAGAGGCGCTGCGGACGGGGCACGGACAAGTGACATCCCCCTGAGCAAGAGATGCCCCGCATCTAAAAGGTGGTAGGATGCAGAGGACGCTTGAAGGCAATAAAAGTATTATCCCTATGTATGAGGTTTGGCCAGGTAACCCTGCGTAAGCTTCGTGGCTTCTTTCAAGTTCTATTATTGAGTTGTCGGTGCAGGGTCTATTCCGAAAAGGCGATATACGTGCAGTCGCCGCGCAGCAACTGGCTATTTGTCTAATATACATGCACTACCTTAGCTTCACTCATGTCTTTACAGATGGGTCTTGCCTAGTAAACTCCTGTACGTCTGCGTTTGTTATACCGCCATTGCATTATGAACACAAAAATAGGCTGCCCCAGTATATTTCGTTAACTACGGCGGAAATTTACGCTGTGCTGTTGGCACCATGATTCATCTGCAGTGTGGTAGTTCCTCAAAACTTGTTGGTTCTCTATGACTCCCAAGCAGTGCTAGCATTCACGAAACACATTAGCAGCGATTTCAATGATTCATTAGTATATAAAACTTTAAAAGGATTAAGTACAGCCTCTGTGGTGCACCGTATATCGTTTTCAATGGATTCCTGGCTACTGTAATATTCCCGGGAACGCAGTGTCAGATGTGGCAGTTCGCCAAGCACATCAATTGGCAACCACAGACTAACTTGCCCCTGTACATTACTAGACTGGCGGCATCTTCTAACGAGAGCTTGTGATACCTTTGACCACACTATGTGGTTTGAGGGACGGTCGCAAAGCAGCCTGATTTTTTAGGTTGATTTTTTATAGCGGAATGAAATTCCATTACCCAGACCTAGAGGATTAGAGACGCTTTTACACCGCCTGCGTATTGCACTGGTTACACGAAACATTTACTGCACGAAATGGGCAAAGTTAGAGTGCATGCTGTTTATGTGGTCATCCTGATGAAACTATCGTTCATGTCATTTTAGAATGTCTCTGTCATGACGCTTGCGAGGCGGCGTATTAAAGCGTCTTCACATCTTTAGACAAAAGGCCGTTTCACCTTGGCAAAATCCTCGCCCCATGCTCAACACCGAGTCAGCAACAGCGTTCGTTTCTTGCCCTTGAATTGTTCCTAGAGTCTATGCACACTGTAGGATCTTATGTTTTTTTGAAATGGAACCCTTCTCTGTTGTCTTAATGCCCTCCTTAGAGTCTACAACCACTACTAGTTACCAGTACTTGTATTTGTCATTGTGCACCTCTTTTCCTCCTCAATCTGTATTGTATAAGGTCTCTTATCTTGTGTGTACTTTGTACTTCCAATCCCGTTTGTGATCAGTTGTTTCTATACGAACTCTGACTCGTTTCTTCCTCTTGCCATTCGAACTTATATCCACTCACTTGCGTTGAGGAACACATTTGTGTATTCAGCGTTTTGTGTGCACTTTGCAGTAGCTAGTTCGCACCCCTAAGGCTATTTGTAAGTCAATAAACTTAGCGAAGACTTTATTGAAAGCGTTCACCTTTAAAAGACCGTGCAATGACTATTGGAGCGTTGCAGTGCTTGATAGGAACATTTACCTTACGTGAAAAACAGTAGCGGCGCTCATATACCGCGTCGACCACTCTTTTTTTCATGTAATAACGAAAGAAGATCTTCTTAAAAGCGGGATGACAGTCTTTGTTCAGTCTTCTCAACTTACAATTATTTTAGTCGCGCGTCTATGATCACACTGTTGATGCAAAGGTTGTACGGCATTGTTACTCTAAGGAGCAGGAGTTGAAGTTTGTTATTTCACATTGGAAGGAAAACTGACTGTCGCAAAGGGTGGATGACTGTCTTTCTTTGTTGGTCCAGATGTCGCAAGTCAATGCGGCAGATCGGAAAAGAGCGCCCCGATAATTTTTTTCCTGTGCTACGTTTGATCCTGTGCCTTTGTGGACATCTGGCCACTCGATCCTCGGCTGATTTGGCAGGCCAACGTTCGCTGATCAAAACAGGCTGCGATGTATGCATGTCCGTAAAAAAATTCTTCTTTTATGTCTAAAGAACCCCCTACATACGGGAAGAGTTGATGAGCTGATGCCCACCCGACGACATATTTAGAAAAACTAAAAAAAAACACGGATCACAGGTTTATTTGGTGAGATCAATACTAAACACCCAGAAAATGAGAGGAAAAATTACGAATAGAGCAGTAACCCGAAAGACAAGTTATCTCTGTGCAGACATTCCAGTACGTGGCTGCACGGTGAACCTCCGACAGTGACGATGGCGCGTGCGACGTATTGTGCGAGAGTCGTTCAGTGTAAGCTCACAGCTGACTCAGGGCAGGCATCAATATTCGAAAGTAGTAGTTGTGGCCTACAGCCAGTCGCCTCCCCAAAGTCTTGCCATCCACTGCCGCATCTGCTCTGTAGTGACACACTGTTCTCACTATCTCGCCCGCATTCATTCAAGGTGCACTGGTACTTCATCGGGTGGTTCGTTTTTATACGCTCAGGGATTGACGGCTTGACATCTGCTACAGAAGTGTTCATAGCAGGCTACCTGTATTCTGTAGCAGCACTTGCGGTACGCATAAGAACTCGAATCACATCATTACGGTTCCTCTTTTATCGAGATTGAATATATCCTTAACTGTCCGAAGGGTGAAGTAGTTGAAGGGCCAAGGTGGAAAGGTCCACCCCCCTCATGGAAGGAATGTTGATCGGGCGGATTTAACTGCTGCGGCAGATGAACCCGCAATCTGATCTCTTTACTTTTTTACTCCTTCCAATTCTCCCTTTCCTTCCTCGTTCTGTTCAGCGTTGAGGGCTCCAAGTTTGTTATCGGTAGGTGGCATAGCATTCAGCGAAAACTGAAGAAACAACTCGCGAACGTTTCAAGTTAAAATGTATATCACATGTAAGTATAAGTTTCAATGCCGTGACAGAAAATACCGCTAGGGGTTATGAATCGTATGTGCAGTAAAAAGTGCGATAAAAAACGAAATGCCTGAAGGCAGAAGGCTTATTGGGTTTATGATTAAAAAAAGCGAAGTCACCGGGTAACGCGACAAGTAACAAACAGAAAAATATCCTGTTCATAATTTTGGAATACATATAAGGTGAAAAATATGATCAGCCACAGCTTTCATTCTATTGCCTCTTTGTTCGCCGTATTCGTGTAAGAAAGAAGTAATTCGCGGTTTTCAGCAAGAGATCAAATATTTAACACCGTTCTGCAAGTAATTGTGCTAGAGGCTGAAGGTTTAAACGCATTGCATTAATATCTGTTTCCGTATTATAGAATAATCAATAGAGCCAAACCTACAAGCAGAAGAAATCTTAGTCGGGCTTCCGGGAAGCCTGGTATTGCCGTAACAAGTCTATTACCAGGAATTTTTCAATTTCTTCGCATATAACCTACTTTCGTTTGTGGCGCTACTCATGTGAGTATGTAAATTATGCGAATCGCGGTACTAAGAAATAAAGTAGCGTTGCATGTGTATGGAAAAGCTGCATAATATGAATGCAGCTATCGCGAATTATGCGATCATATTTGTCCTCTTGCTCATTGGTTGCATTTCATGTATGAAAACCGAGCAAAACCTTTCCAGGAGCACTATCTCTGGTCTGCTATCAATAGCGTGCTTGGAATAAAAACCGGCGCTTGGTAAAGGTGAAAGTTAAAACAGCGTCGGCACTTCCAACGAATAACGTTATACTACGTCCCAGACTTTGCGTCCGCACAAACAAAGATAACTGCAGCGCCTTAGTACATGAGGTCACTGTTGACACTGACATCGAGGGATGCACAAGCCTGGGAGATTTGGGGAATTTTAATAAACGTTTGCACGTTATAAATTCGCATTAAAAAGTTGGGTTTGTTTTACAGATGTATTGATTTTAACATTTGAAATTTGTCCTTCTTAGCGGACTCTTTGATTTCAACGTCTGATGGTGTCTTTGTCACCTAGAAAATCAGACTCATTTTTTGATGTTTAGTTTTTGAGAAATTTCTTCAGCTCTCTTTAGAGCACCGAGTATGCGCCGGCACGTTCCCTGCTATTTCACATGGCTGCCGGTCAATATTTGTGAAACGGCGACTTACGTTTAATAGCAGTGTCATAAAACCCTTTTGGGGAGTGTTAAAAGCCCTGGGTGGATAATACCATCGGCAGAAAGAGCGTAACTCGATCGCAATTTCCTGCCTGTTTCGGCGGGTCACAGCTTAAATGGCAGCTCGGCAAAGTTTACAATACTTCGCAGTGTTATGATAGTGAGAAAGTGTGCTTCGCCCCTAAGTGTAACTGCAGGAAAATATTCTTGGGTTCTTCCGGAGAGACACTGTTTACGAGCGGATGCTGCATGTCACCATCTCTTCGAGCAGCCACTATCCAGCGGGGATAAATATGAATGAACGTATCGGAACTGCTCTTATCCCTAACGAAAACAGGTAAGTTTTAGCATATAAGAAATAGGACAAGTGGTGGTCCAGCTACAGTGTGCAGTTATAGTAATCTGCACCATTTTTGCAGCGAGGCTGTTTACCTCGAGCCACCGTATACCTGGCCACAGTGCTTCACCACGGTTGCTGAACATATTTACATTGCTTGCTAGGTTTGTGTAACTGTATCGGCTAGCTGTGTGCGCCAAGGCCAGGTACAAAATGGACAGACCGCGAGATGGGTTGATTGGGGAATTTTCGAGCTAGGGAATCGACCAGAGATTTTCGTATTTCGTCGGTGATAACCGCTGATGTATCCGGTTCTTGAACGAAGCATGTATTGTGCCTGTGCATAAAAATGCCGATGTCTGCTTCAATTTTGCAGAGGGAATGTCTTTTAAGAAGATTCTTAAAGCTCCAACCTTCTTGAAGCTCCTTTCACACGGCTAAGGGATATGCCTAGATTTGTCTTGTGTCATTAACAAACTCAAAGAGCCTTAGCCTGGATCCTTTCTATTTCTTCTAGATATTTTTGGAGTTGAGTATACAAAGCCAAGGTACAACACAAAATCACATTGCGAATTCCGGTACAAACAGCTGATATTGAAAGGGATGAGTCAGCTCTATTGACTGGTTAGACGTGTGGCGGAGTGTAAGTTACGCCAACTTGCGCCGCTGGATTTACCAACTCTTTGGCCAGCTTACCCGATATTGCAAATAGTAAGGACAGAGACCATCCGAACGCTGTTATCTTCGAGGAACTAAAAGACAAACAATGATGACATATATCTAAAAACACGCGTTTGAAGGGTACCAACTTTAGCATTCATATTTTTCAATGCTGTTGACAATTTATAAATCGGTGGTATCTTTGATATACAGCACACATAAGGAAAGTGAAACGTGTCCGTTGGCTTCAATCAGAAAAAGCAGCTGTATCTTGGAACAAAGTCGCCTAGGGACGGGGGATATATTTTCTTATTTCCGTCATAGCTGCACGAGTTTTGCTGTTTTGAAACTGAACGCTAAAAACGTCTCCTAGTCAGCTCATTGCTGTCATTCTGGTTGGCTCTCGCGGATCATGCACAAAAAGCCTTCGGAATTGGGTTTTGGGGCTTTTTCGCTAAGCCAAGCTTTCAAAGAAGTACAAAAAGCACCTATTTGCAGATAGCATTTTACACAACGTGGTGAAAAAACTACTTCCATTTAAAAGGATTTGCCCTGGAAACTTGCATTGGAAGACCACACCAACTCTGTAGGGATTTCTGCAAAAATCAGGGATCAAAGACGAAATCCCCAAAATGTGGTATTGCGTGCAGCAACGCTACGAAGCCACCATGCATATAAGCGATATTTGAGGCTTTTCGTCTAGGGAACCAAGATATTTCACCAGAGTGAGCCCGGATTGGGGACGTTGTAAACGAGGCAATCAATGTTTCATTAGCCAACCTGATCTGCAAATAAAGTTAGGATTCGCACAAAAATCTTCTGGAAGCATTCGCGCTAAAAGTGAATTTCCGCTTGGCTTTGCATTTCACCACATGCCTCGCGTAGTTTTATCTATAGATCTCGATCCAACTTTTCCCAATACGAAAGAAAAGGAGGTATTTTCTACGCCAGCGCTTTCGTCTTGCTTTCTTTGCAAAACGTCGGCTTGTTTCCAGGCCGTGCCAAAAACCAGTAATTGGCGCCCCGCCCCCCACCGTCGAATATTCCGGAAGGTCTAAATGTTCTAATTGAAGTCCCTAATTGTGGTGCTTTGCGCTGCCCAAAGCGCTTATGGGCAGGCTTAGTGTAGATACTGATGGTTAAATGTTGTAATTGCGAGTAAAACCCAGGAAAAAGTGCAACCTGCGGTAATCGCGCAGTGGGAACAATGCATTACTTTTCACTTCAACAGCAAGGAAACAACAACTGCAACATCATCGTTAGCGAAAACATCCGAGTGAAAATACGCATCCAAGAATAGTTCACACGATATCAGTTCTACCAGTATTAGTTTGTAGGTGAAATTGTGAGAAACCTGAGTGCTCTGGGAAACATTTAAAATTTTGAAGTTTTACTTTGTTACTTGTAGTGTCTCGTATATATGATTTTAAGGTCCATTTTTGGCGACGCTTTTCACAGCACCTGTTATAACTTTTGACATATACTGTTTTGTATTCTACAACGACCAAAATATCTGAATACGGCCAAAATCTCCCTCCGCGTGTTGCCCCTGAGAGGGATTACATTTCGCACCGGGCCCACAAGAAACTGCACTCCTAAAACCCTCAACCACGCACATGTAAGAAGCCCCGTGGCCCTGACTTGTCAGGGTTCTTTTGTTTTCTTCCCTTTCTTGCAAGTTCGCCAGGTTGTTGCTTTTCTCTGTAGCTTCTTCCACTGTGTGTAGAAGTTGTCAAGCTTTGACAGCACGCGAAGCTCAGAATGAATTGCAAATGTAGGTGCATGGCAGCACAGCATGCCACTCATCTCACAAGCGGAGCATTCGTGGGGATTAGGCTTTGCCATAACGTACGCCAAGAGTGAACAAAGAAGATAAGCTGGCGCGTATGCGTTGACGTGACCTCCTTTGCGGGCGTGGGTTTTATTTTACTCCCAAGCGCGAAACCCCTTAGGGCTGTCAGGGGCTGCAGTGCGGAAAGTTGCTTAAGCTCTTGGATGCCTTGCGCCACATATCTCACTTGCAGATGTCGGTTGTGCCCATACTGGGTGGCCTCGTTTCTGTGTTGTACTCTTGACGTATTTTGTACGCCTCATCTCACCTTATGTTGTTTGTTCGTATACTTGCATCTCTGTGAGGTCTCCCCTCCCCCCAGTCAGCGTGCCTGGCCTCTGCACATTTTATCATTTATGTGGGGTGTCAACTTTAGACGGTGTCCTTTTTAAAATCTGTTGGAAGGTAGTAGGGAACCACATAGAAGGTTTGCTGTGTCGCAACTCTTTCTGTTGACTTGCAAGACGACCGGACACAAATAAAGACTATAACAACAAGGGGTTAGGGCCTGTAGCGAGATCTCTCAAAGCAAGGATAGGCGGTTATGATGATTCGGGACGTTTTAGGCTAATTGATTTAAATCTAGGAAGCAAACTCCTCATCGGCCGCGTGCGCCAAATGTGCATGAATGTATGTAGTAAAATAAGAAAACTAACTGCGACGTTTTATTAGTCGAGTAGCAGCGTTGCGTTGTTTGGTCTACCATCCGTGTGGATACGTGTTATGTGTGCACCTTTAAGGGCGTGGGGCTCAAGCGGCATGCATTTCTGGTGCTGCTTTTTACAGCAGGAGTAACAGCTTCGAAGCTTGGTCAATTTTTCTAGCACCTACTTGGCTTTAAACAAACCAAAATCCCGAGTAAAACCATGCATTGCGAAATTGTAGCACCAGGGGATGAGTTAGAATGGTTATGATTCATACTTCTTAATCACAAGAAAATGGCTCCGATCAGCAAAACGTAGCGCTAGGGAGAGGAATTGTGCCTCATCTATGCTCGTCGATGCGTTCGGGTGACATCGCTGACGAGTTAATAAAGGACCATGGCCACAGTTGCCATAGATACATTTTAGAAAAGGCACCGTTAAAAGGCACAAGCTAACGATAGTTCTTATTCATGGATATGAGGGGCAAAGTTAAAAGTTATTTGCATCGAAACTTTTGCAGAACTAACAGTTTGCCCAGACACCTTTCAGTTGATGAATTAGCGAAGTATGCTTTTTTCTTCTACAAGTTGAATTACTTAAGACATGTCAGCTTTCTTCGTACGAGTAATTAAACGTGCATTTAGGAGTTTTGTCTTGCTCAGAGGAAGAATTTATGGGTAACCACTAAACATGTTTGCGCTAGTACTTTTTCCTAATTTGAAAGTTAATGCAATGAAGTTTACGGCAGCAAACAACTACCGTCCTTTTCGATGAATTGTAGCAACTTAAATTTTTGGTGTCTTTCAGCGTTTTAATTTTTTACCTGGCTCGTAGAAGGCATTTATTTGGTAAATGTGCGTGCTTTAGCGATTTGAATATTACTTGAAACAAACAAACAAAAAAAACATGCGAGGTTCTCCGTGGTTCTACAGCCCAGAGATGCCCGTCACTAAACACAGGTGCTAAACATGGCAAATGGAGCATTTATTTCTTTGAGCATACTATTTTACTTCGTCATTGCTTATAGGGATAGAGCAAGCCACAATTTGGCTACTAAATTCCGCCACATTGTAGTCCCGATCCCTTGGGTGGGTACAGTGAGTGTGTAGATATATAAAAGTTGTATACCTAAATAAAAAAGACACCTTTCTTGTTCTACTGCCGAATAAACACAACTTCGTGGCTGCCGAATCTGGTCTACAGCTGACGTAGATAGAATAATCTGAAGAAATAAGTTAAATAAAAAAGGACGAATATTCCAATCGAAAACCCCTTTCATCTCCATCACAGAAACGCTAATGACGAAACCTACAGGTGATGAAACTGCCCTCATATTCTCAGGGCCAAGACGATTAGTGTAGAACCCTTTTCTTCGATGTCATCAAGACTGCAAACATCAGACGACGGTTCCATGCACCTAATGGGTAACAACTAATACCCAAGATCTTCTATCAAAGTAAAGCCCCAAAAGTTGCCTTTAAATGCTCTCATTTGGCCTGGAGTGGCCTTCAATGAAGTGCCTTCTTAGTCGCAAATGTCATACGGCAGACGTGGACAAGTGGACGCCCTTGTGCACTAGGGAGAAGGCATAGTCCGAGCAACCTCTCCTCTTGGTCCCCCAAAAAAGCAGGAAAAAATGTAGTTGACAGAAATACGTGGTTTTCGATGTATTCCTACCTTACTTATAAGGGCCAAAGAACCTTGCAGTGTTGCTTTGGGGATTGGCATTCTTACTTGAGTACCCTTAATGTGCTGCTTCTGCCTCTTGTGCTGTCCTCATTTCATCTGGGGCACTAATTGACACCAGTCTTTTGTCACCTGCACGCCCCCAACCTTTCGTGACTATGCTCACCGCTGGAGCTTTTATGCTTTGGCGGGTGGACTTACGCAAAGTATCATTCATTCAGTTATTCATCCTGCCTAATGTCCTCGACGAGCATCCTTCCTAAAAGGTCATTCTCGGTCTTGAAGAACCTGGGTGGCTTTTGTAGGGTTGCTTTGTACTCAGGTTGCAGTTTTTATCTTCGACAGCTCCACGCACGTTTTGCCTTGCTGGCATCGATGAAAGCGCACAATAACAGTAGAATCATGCAACCTTCGGACCCACTTCTTTCTACAGTTTCGGGGGTGGGATAGCGGCCTTTATTGCTACTTCCCAATAACATCTCTGAGGTAAACGAACGGGTCCAAGCATCAGGAATGGGATTTCTTTGTAGGCATCTATGATGGTGTATACGAGTGGCTTCCTGCACAGTGTATAATCTTCCTGAGAGAACATACATACTGGCAACGTCGCCGCAATTTATATATTTCACGTGTTTTGTGCTAGTTAAGTTTAGATTGAAGAAATGCTTTCTATGACCAGTCGAGGGCATAATAGTCGGTGCAGTCGCTTTCGGCGACACCCACTTCGTACTGTGTACCAAGTTGGTCTGTGGGTGTCTGCCTTACTTTTATTGCCCGCGCTACTTCTAATGTTGAACGAAATAAGTACCAAACACTGATTGTTTAGCAGCTGTCTTGGCAGAAAGACATTCCCGGTTCTTCACAAGCACGAGATGTTTATTTTGGATTGTAAAGTATGACTTCTAATATTGTACTCCATATAAAAACGTGTATTTTAAAGCCCTTCCTTTTGCCATGTTCCATTCTGTGGTGTTTTATGCTTGTTTACATTCATTGAGCATTGGCTTTCCTAACGTCGATATGCCCTGGAAATGATTTAACAGCTACAGTATTGTTTGAAATGGTTGTATTGAATGATACAGACCACCAACAACGTAATGGCGTTTTCCACTGCCGTCTGTGGACGACTTAGGCTCTTTTCAGTATCTAAGAATAAGATTTGCTGTCTCACAAATACAGCCGCTAAATATTCCCCGCGTTTCATATGAAAACCGGACATGTTTTATGCAGTTCAAAGAAACACTCATTACAAGCGCAGAAAAGAGCGCATTACGGTGGGCCCTCCACGTTGGCTCAGTGGCTATGGCATTGCGCTGCAGAGCCCGAGAACGTGGGGTCAGACTGCCGATCGCGGCGGCCCCTTTTCTGGTGGAGGCGAAAAGAGAAAACGCCCATGTGTTCGGGATTTCTCCGCACGATAAAGATCCCGAGGCGGTCAAAATGAATCCGCAGCCCTCCACTACGGTGCGGTGTGCTTCATCGCCTGTGTAGCGTCGGCGCGAGAAATCAATCAATCAATCAATCAATCAATCAATCAATCAATCAATCAATCAATCAATCAATCAATCAATCAATCAATCAATCAATCAATCAATCAATCAATCAATCAATCAATCAATCAATCAATCAATCAATCAATCAATCAATCAAATTCGAATTACAAAAAGAAATGGTACGGAGGTATTGGGCGAAAAAAGAAACATGACGATGGAGAAAGGAAAAAAGAATATACTCAGGTGCATTTCACAGCGGTTCAAAACAAATATAATAATAATGTTAGTACAGAGCACAAGTAGGTCACAGTTCCGATACGGGAAACGTTGCCGAGCAGGGAAAATTGCGATACATTTTGTGGGACGTGTTGACGGAAACTTAATTAGCTCTGCTTTCGTTATTGCAGAGTCGATTTCCAAATCATTATTGTTTCCTCGTGTCATATCGATGCAGTCGAAAACGAGCTCTTTACCCAAACAGCTGTACAGTGCGAAACGTTTTTTGTTACAGTTCCTAGATTGTGCACATGCTGTTGGAAACACAGCTACTTCCATACCTCAGTGACTCACTTGCTGCTTTTCCAGTTTTGTTTAGCGCAGTGGTCTCCCCCAAGAACCCACAATTTGTCCGATGATTCCCATGGGAGAATATATACGCTGTACTAAAAGTTATTACGTTCCCTGCCAGCAGAGCTTCATACGAATCTATATCCGGATACCCCGCAGTGAATTTGGACATCGTTCCCGTCTAATTTTCTGCTTCTCTGAGTTCCTAATGGTAGCGGCTTCGTCTTGAGCCCATTGGTGCAAACCTACCGAAGTGCGTTTTCACATTACGTTCGTAACAGGTGACAACGGAAGCTCCTAAAGCAACAACTTTATTGCGGCTGGACTGCCACTGACATTTCCCAAACAGGCGCCAGCTATGGCTCGGCTAGTAAATGGGAGCTCCTGCTGACGTCACAAACCCGTTTATATTGTCCATTGCAGGCGGCTTTTTTGGTGTGGGAAAGAGTGTTTGTAGCCTATCTTTGAGTTCGAAACGCAGTCTGGGAGCTTTATAGTGGGGCTAGCGAGGTCGAGGTTCACACAAATTGCTAAGTCATCCTGTGAAGCATTCGAATATTGGTGATAATACCTCTTCTCCTTTCCCGCCGAGTTGGTGCCAAGAGACACCAAAAAGTGTTATGATATGCTGTTTGAGGTAGAATGCAATGCATGTTGTTTAGAGCACACGCGATCAGCGATATAACCTTAAGCCAGCTAAGTTTAAAATACGATGGTACAGATTTAGTTCTTGTGCAAAGTAGGTACATAGGGCTAAGGAAACCGTAAAAGAAAGTGAATTACACTTGGACTTGTATAAAAATCGGAGTAGCAAAAAAAAAGTCAGGAATGCGAGCCATGTAAGTAGGGAAAGAATTATTACAATTAGCAATTAGACATGAAAATTACATACGTCCTGATCTACCATTAAGGGTTTTCTTGTCTGAAAAAAAGGCTTGGATGAATTGCACATACTTAACCCCCTTCTGAATCGTCAATGCCCCGTGCTTACACAAGATAGTGCGATTTTGTTTACTCATACAAAATACGGTAATTTTTGATATCAGCACCTAGAATGAGTAAAAGAACTTCAACGCGGCGTTTCTTATCATCATCACAATATAAATTTTATATTAATGGCTAGGCTCATTCTCAGTGACATGCTAATGAATAAAGTTGGCGACGATTAATAAATATCTTCTAGGTGTTCTTGGTCGCTGTTTAGCACACTTACATATCCCGCGTTTGACGACGTAACAACTTTGGCCAGCCCCTGCATATGAGAAATAACGAGAAAGGGGTGAACAATGTCGTGTCAAAGCAATAACCGACGCCTTCCTGATTCGCAACTCCGCTTGGGTTTCTTCATGTGCGCAGTCCAAGCATATCGGGGAATTGTGTTGGGGTGTACGTGCAGGAGAACATAGTTACAAAATTTCTGGCGTGGTTAGTCAGTGACGGTTACATATTTAGCCGTAAACCAACTAATTCGCTGATATTTCAGTCACTGCAATCTTTTTAACAGCGAAGCTGTTTAGCGAATCGCAATTTTAAGTGTCCGCAGTTAAAAATAACAAGAAATTGTCGAGCGCGCGCACGTTAGCAAAACCACAAAAAAAATTCCCTCGCACTTCCCCGAGGGGGAGAGTGTGTAAGTGCGAATGCACGGTTGTTGATTGCGCGATTACGGTGGATATCGTGATCTTGGAGTGGAGAGGAGGCGCCCAACACCCGCAGTCACTGAGCGGAGAGAGGAGGAGGAGAGTAGCGCCCGCCGTTACGGCGAGGGCTACACGAGCGCCCTCACGCGTCGGAATGCGGAGCGCCCGCTACGCGAGCGAGAGCTCTCCCGCCCGAAGTGGAGAGGAGGCGCCCAACACCCGCAGTCACTGAGCGGAGAGAGGAGGAGGAGAGTAGCGCGCGCCCATCTCCCCCCGTTGCTAGGGAAGACGAGGAGGAAGACGAGGAGCGCGCGCACCCGCAGCTGTTGCTATGCGGACGACGGCGGCGGACGATTCAGGCTCGCTTAAGAAGTGCATTCGCACTTAAAATGCCGACTGATCGTGTGTGCGTGCTCCTAGCGATGTGTCATCACGGGGTATTGACAATTCAAAAGGGGTTTAAGTATGTGCAATTCATCGAAGCGTTTTTTTTTCAGACATAAAAACCTTGAATGGTAGATCAGGGCTTATATAATTTTCACTTCTAATTGTTAATTGTAATAACTGTTTTACTACTTACGTGGCTCACATTCCTGGCTTTTTTTGCTAATCCGATTTTAATGCATGCCTAAGTGTTCTTCACCCTTTTTCACGGTTTCCTTTGCCCGATGTACTTACGTTGCACAAGAATATAAATCGGTACCATCGTATTTTAAACTTGGGTGGCTTTCGGTTATAATGCGAATTGCTTATGCTGTAAACAACATGCATAACATCCTAAATCAAACAGCCTCTCATAAAACTTTTTCGTGTCTCTTGGCACCAACTCTGCTTGAAAGGAAAAGAGGCATTATCAATATTCGAATACGTCACACGATCACTTAGCAATTTGTGTGAATCTCGACTTCCCCACTATAAAGCTACCAAACTGCGTTTCGCCCCTAGCGCATGTTTGTCAAGCCAAGATTACCCACTTCAGGATATTGGCGAAGACTGCAGTGGCCGCCCGGCCGTAAGAAAAACAAAGAAAATGACGACCGCTCGTGTGTGCGGGCCTCGCGGCGACCGCCCAGCGTCCCCGGCGAACGTTTGCAAGCCAAGCATGCCCATTGTAGAGATTGGCCAAGATTGGCAAAAAAATTCCAGCGTTCGCCGTAATCGTGGCAACGCTTGCTCGGAACGAGAAAATCTCCAGCGTTCGCTGAAATCGTGGCAGCATTTGCTCTGAAGGAGAAAGACACGTCATAGCGTACGCCCTGATGTGGTGTCCAATGATTATCACTTCCATAAAATTGAAGGAAGATCACACTTACAGCAACAATGATGGAGTAAAGGTCGAGGACTGAAACTGTTGCGATAATCTTGAAGGTTGCGTATAGCTTCGCTACCTTCAAGTCGTACGCGTTCGTGTGAGCTTTTTTTATTTTTTGGTAGGCAGTGTTTAAAAACTTGTAAACGCTACGGATGTAGGCGAAAAATACACCGCTTCTATGTATATCCTTTCGGCGCGTGGTAAAACTACTCACAGAGTTTGCATTTTTCCGTAGCAGTCTCACAGCCAAGACATAATTTATTCCTGAAAGCTGGCTGATGCGGGTCTGTGGTAACCTTGACACACTGTAAAATCAAACAAGATGGAGATCCGGTGTAAGGATTTGATCAACAATCCCCGACATCCGACCGTAACCCATTCACTTGACCTTCTATTTGGTGTATTGAAGCCTAAAAACTATTGAAGTGGGTTCCAAGTATACAAATATCAAGTAAAGTTTAAAGAAAGGGAACAGACTGGTGTTGGAGACGTTGTAGCTCAAATTAGGCGACAAAAATGGGCATGGGCGGGTGACGGTCGTGAGCCTGAATTACAAAACGTGGGCTATCGAATAAAAGTAGGGGCTGCCAAGAAACAGAAAACCCAATAGGGGTCGGCCAAGGACTTGATGTAGCGATAAGGTATGAAAATATTTAGGAGAAGGGTGAACTCAGCTAGCACTCGATAGACGCGGCAGGAGATCTTGCGGAGAGGCTTTTCTCTAGCAGTGGGCACAACCAGGCTGGTGATGATGATGGTGATGATGAACGTACACATGACTTCATATTTTGCCATAAAAAGTAGCCTTTTCATTTTTTTAATATGATTGAAGAGAGATTTTGCGGCGGTTCCTTCAAAAGGAAACACTACAAATGGGAATTCCGGCTCCCATTTGCCATGTATGTTTTGCACAGAGGAATGGCACTAGTTATGCCACTTTGCGCACATGGATCGGAGAGAGCATCAAGCAAACTTAAGATCTCAGCCCGAGCCAGAGCCTGGAATATGCGCGAGGCGACCACCTCACGCGGGGCTCAAGTGAACTGTTATTCCCACGGCATTCTACTACAAGTCAAGCACCCCACACACTATCACACTAGCTGTAATTTCGTTCGCCAACCTGGCACCCTCTATCACATGTATTTGGAAGTGCCAGCAAACGTCATCCGTTAACCCAATTTTTCACTCAACCTACTAGCATTAGGGATGCCAGTTGGCCACCATAAATCTCAGTCCGAAGTAGCATGGTGAAGAAGACGCGGGCAGCCAGCGAAGAGCAGGAAGTACCCAGGGATTCCCAGGACACTCAACCATCAGAGCCTGAAGGTCCCTTAATAAAAATTTCTTCACTCACTCACTCACTCACTCACTCACTCACTCACTCACTCACTCACTCACTCACTCACTCACTCACTCACTCACTCACTCACTCACTCACTCACTCACTCACTCACTCACTCACTCACTCACTCACTCACTCACTCACTCACTCACTCACTCACTCACTCACTCACTCACTCACTCACTCACTCACTCACTCACTCGCTCACTCGCTCACTCGCTTCTAAGCCAAGGCAAAACGTTTGGCAGACATTGCAGCTTAAAACTGCTTATGACCTGTGGCAGCGAGGCAGCAATTTGGGTGTCTTTTATCAGAAGACATTATTACCTAAGTATCACGTAAATCTACATGAGAAGCCGCAGCCACTAGACAAAAAAGCAAGCACCCAGTGCCAGTAATGCCTGTAGTAGTTCAAAATGCAGCAAAAGTGGCAAGGTAACCATGTTTTGCATATACAGGCGTACCTCACTGCTCTTTTATATTTACAGTTGGTGATGTCCTAGATAGTATGACTCAGTAACGTATGAGACGACAATATCTGTTTTCTGCCGCTCATTACGTTTTTTCTATCAAGCAGCTGCGGTTGTTACGAGTGGCGAATTCTCGTGCCTGTATGATACCGGGGTGCTCCGACTTGGTTTTCTACTCCTATTGGCTCTTTAAGCACGCGCATCAAGCCACGTCATCGGTCCTTTCACAAAATGTGGAACAAAATTAAGAGAGGTCGTTGAAACTTCAGCTAATATAATTGGCATGAGTCAATAGGTTCAGCCATGAGAACCGGACCCTAAGTTAAACTTAGTAAAACCCTTTTTATCTGAGGAGCGGGAAATGTTTAGTTTAGCGGGATATTTTATCCACTCTATTAACACTGCGCTACATACAGAGCGAGCGAAACCTCAAAGAAATTATTATATATTCAAAATGTCATCGTGTGGAACATAGCGAATCAAACGGAATAAGTGAATATCGAGCAGTAAACCGTTTTTACTGCACGTAAAATAAACATAGATAGGCCACACAAAAACAAAACCTTAATAAAATGTTTCCATCCGATCGCACATTCATTCATTCAGCTTTATTCACTTATGCTTTACATTGTTTTTTCTCTGGTCTGCCTATTGAATAATTTTGAATTGAATACTTTTTTGCCTTTCCAGGCAGTTGGTTTAAACATACAAAAAAAGAGTAAGTTCACTCACAAATTTCAAAATAACAAATACTTCTTCCTTGAAAATCACATAGCATAATTACGCATTTCACCACAACAAAAACAGCGAGAACAAACTTACAGACAGGATAAATATATACAATTCTTCGCCAATATATGGTACCTGAGACACAATATTCTCGATTTTTTTTCTTGCGTGTTTTTGTATTATGTAAATAGTTTCGGAGAGCATTAAAAATTCTGATAACGGCCCAGCGGCAATTGCAGTGCATTACAGGTCTCGGAATTGAAAACGGCAACGCTTGATGTATGAGTAGTATAATTCTTGAAGAAAAACGTCTTAGGCACGATTGCAAGGAACACATACATTTTTACATGCAGATGGACATCAGAGCAAAATCAATATAGCTGGCTATAACAAGTCAAAACAGAGTCCTATCAGAGAGCGGGTTTTCAGGTGGAAAAGAACTTGTTCCCTACGTTTATCCTTCAAGCCCTGCACTGTGCTCAGTTATGTCAGGGACATGTAGTTAAGTGAAAGCACTAATGTTGCGTAATTTTAAACGAGATTTTATGCACATACTTGACGGTGTTGTTATATTAAAAAACAGCTCCCCGGGGACCCTTACTTTTGCGCTTGGCTGTCAGATAAATTTCCAGTTCTAGAAGAAACATCCTTGCCACTTGCAGATTACACATCAACAGAATGACTTTAAGCGCCGTGCGTGTCGGAGTCATCCAAGAAGAGATGATGCAGCGGAGGGACAGACAGGTGAGCAAACGTACTCTACACCTTGGAAACGCATGCAGTTTCCCTTGTCGGCTCCATTTGCAGAAGCCTCGTAAAAAAGGCTTCGAGAGATGCTCCTCACATGGCATTTAGCAAAGACTCTGAGGCGAGTTAGCTGGTTCATGGTCTCGAAAAATCGTAACAACGCGGACAAAATGGGACGGGGGATTAGAAAGCACGTAGAGCACAGACGGTAGCGGAATACCAACTGTTTATTTTTTAGCGTACAATAAATGTTTGGCAAATGCAGCACAACAAAATTACTAAGATGGACTCATGCTGTTACAATTTTTATGACACCGCACTTTTTTGCTTTTATTCAATTCTTGGTACCGAAAGTGCCTTTAGAAAAATTACTATATACATTGCGAAGGAAAATTTGACATTCACCTCAATGCAGCCATGCGGCTACAAAGGAAAGCTGTACAGCTATCTCAGATACTTCGCTGTTGAAGAAAAATTCGTCCTCGACCAGGAAAACGTACAGTGAGTGCCGGATTTGAGCACTCATCAGTAATACGTGCAAGTGGCTAGCAGCCTTAAACAGGGGACTACTCTGACCCTCAGCTACCGTGCTTACGAAGAGGTTATCTAGCCCCCTGCTGTGGCGCAGTATTCAAATTGTGTGTGAAATGGTGATGTCTCCGCGGCAGCTCGCATTCGAGACCAATACTCCAATTTAAGGTTTTTATTTTTTGAAGCCGACGACCTTAACCACCTTAGTGAACGTTTTGCCAAATACGGGAGCTAAGATTTCTCTTACTTTGGTTAGCCCCCTTTTTTTAGAGACTTCAAACTCTCTAGGGCTTTGTTGCTGCGACTCTGATGCTTCTCTCTCTCCGGCCACCTAGCGGAGATGTTGATGCCGAGACCCATCAATAAAAAAAGCGCTCATGCAAAATCGACAAAAAAAATTTGCAAATTTTTTTTCTTTTACACCATAAAAATGAAAAATGCATGCTTTCTATCCCTTTGTTTGCCCGTAGTTGTATATGGAAGTTTTGATTAATGCCTCGGGGACGAATAAAATTCCCTTTGGGGATCTGATGAGTTCATGTACGTATATCATTTTATCTATGGTCTTGGATAATTTAGAATACAGCAAAATATGAGCTTTATATTTCGTAGAATTGGAGATTTTGGAGAAATACATTTTGATAAAGACAAACTTTTTTGTTAAAAATCTTTGTAAAACACCCTCCAAATTTGGCAAAAAAATTCCGAAAACACAAAGCCGTATTTATAAGTAGCAGTGACGAGGCCTAGTATGACGAGGAGCAGTAGAAGTAAAATTTGTAGTATTGGAAAAGGAAAATGCCCACCAATTTGTAGGTACACTTTTTAAAGGGAGGAGTGCCCTATTTTAATTGATCACAAATGCAGGTTGGAGCCGTTACCGCACGGGAATCTTCAATGGTTACACAAAGGGCAAAGGTAGTCAGATTTTTTCTGGGATCAATTACTTACTTTTCAGTGTTCAACAAACAGTGCCAGACCATCCGTGGCGGCGAACTATGTGGGAGGACGTGGAAGGATTTAGTTTTTGACCGTGGAAAATGTCTCTCTATAGGGTGAAAAAGTTATGTAACGCTGCAGAGTAGCACCAGAATAAGGAGACAAAAACATGATATTGTAATTGACTATGAACGAGAAATGTCCAGAAAATACAGAAACACAGGTTAAGAAGTACATTTAGAGAAAAACAATGCGCGCGAGGATACATGACATATCAAACTTGTGACACTAAGCAGCCACTAGGGAAAGAAAAACCAACTGACTTTTTAAAACTAAGGATGCAGAGTAAACTAGTTGTCCACATGATATCGATTTTCTGATGTAGACAAAAGAAAAGGATGTTTTCTCAAAATTTAACCGTTAGACTAAGAAAAGGATTTAACTAGAAATGAATCTACCTATAAAGGTCCTCATTCATTCAAATCTCGAATAAAAAAGACAAAAATTTAATCAAAAGGGCAATGATAAGTGAAAGTTATGCAGTAAGTAGAAAACACAAAACGAATGCGCTGTAAGACCCCTGACATCAGCTCACGGGAGGCATGATATCAACCAATTTATCATGAAAACTGACTTGGAAAGGAAGAAGTCATGATGGCACTTCGCAACTGGCAGGGTTGACCTGCTCCAGAATATGATTTTTGTCATGCTGGTATTCTAACAGGTAATGTAAAGGGCGTCTTTTATGCATTAGTGGTAAGATATAGAAGTAAATTGAATTACAGACGCCGCTTTAGACGCACTTACGGCTGACTGTGTAGCGTTTAGAGAGTTTGGGGAGAACTGCTTTCGAACGCTTTTCGTTTGGAAAGCAGAGGTGTTGTAGCAGGTAGTTAAACACTGGCAAAACCAAGTCGACGTTTGTAGAACTCAAGGCCCGATAGAGTACGTCGTAAAAATACTGTGCTTTTTACTCTCCGGTGGCGCATTTATATGGGTGCTGCAAGTAAATTTTGCATTGAGTATTTCCCGTAAGTTCTGGGTCACGGCACAACATTTTCTCTTCTGAGGATGGAGAAAGCAATTGAATACGGATAAAAATGCAGTGAAGGTGCGAATAGTAATTAAGGAACTTGAATGACTCACGGACAAGAGGGACGTTCTACCCTAAAACATAAAGTGTACGTGCGCTTCGTGTTCGACGTAATCATCTCGGAACACAGTGGCGTGGCAGAGTTGAGTACCATTGCAAAAACTGCAACGAACCGGAGTTTTTAATCATGCATTGGATCTCATTAAGAAATGAACAGAAGAGGGGCAAAATTTGAGCCTTGGGTTACTCCGAAAGCACCGCAACGAACCCGGCCTACGTACCACAGCAGCGAACACAATTGAGCATGCTTTTTAGGTAAGCATGAAAAAATTCGTGAAAAGCATACCGCTAGCCATACAGGGACAGCTTGCGTTGTAACGTGGGATGATTTACTATGTAAGAAGCATGGGCGTAGTCGAAATAAATTATGTGCACTTACTAGCACGACCGCAAGTAGCTCTGGATATGTTTTAAAAGCCATCAAAGTTAGTATCTACACAGAGTATGCCACCGATGGGCACCTGGTTCCTTCGTACTTGGAATTTCGCTAAACACCCCATATGCAATCGTCGGTCAGCCCCAACTAGAAATGAAAATAAATGTGGTGAGAATAAAGTTTTCAGATAGAAGACATCATAGCTCAAGTTGTGCGTGGGCTGGGCGTGTAACCTGGATGATTGAGAACCGAAGGGCCACCTTACTAACACAATGGTCACCCTAAAGACGGAACCAAAGCTAGGGGAAGACCCACAACTTGATGCAGGTATAAAATAAAATGATAGCGGTGTAAAGATTGGGCTAATGCTCGAAAGACGAGAGCGGTGGGTAGTCTATTGGAGGGGCCTTCGTCGTGCACTGAGCATACATAAGGCTGGTGATTGTGATGACCGGGAGGACGTAAAGCAATGCTGGCTTAGGTAAAATATCTAATGACCATTCCACTGAGTCGGGAAAAGTAAAAAACCGTTTTCAATACCTTTGAAATGGTGGTACAAGCTAAATAGCTAGTCCACTTTGTTTGGCCTCTAATTTTCGTACCCTGCAATTCAAAGCGTAGTGAAGAACATGCAAAACAAATTAGCCCAGTTTTTCTGAACTGCCAAGCTGAAGAGTCCTGCAAGGACATCGAGAGCACCTTTTTCCTAATAAAATTTCGTATATTTCTGTTACAGAAGTAAAAACCTTGACTAGGGAAAAGAATACAAAAGATGTGGCCTAATAATTGAGAAAAAAATGGTCTAGCAGCTTCCGACAACAAAGCCCAGCATTACATCTCGCACGTTTCTTAGTTACAGAAAATGTCACATTTCCAAGGCAACCTTTTGGGCATTTCTGAGCGCGGAGCATTAATGTCGACGAGGCGTAAGAAGCTATTACAGCAGAATATACAGTATGCCGAATATCCTAGGGTGAACTATTTTGATCATGACCCATTGTTCTACAATTAAAGCCAAGAAAGCAGGTACTGGATTTCGGAGTCAAATTTCTTTTCAATGAAGGTGTAGAGCCCACTTCTCGCGCGAAGAATAAAACAAATAAAGAAATTGTGGAACCACTACTTGCATACAACGTAAATTGCAAAAATATTGAAAGTGCACGAAATGCGCAATTCGTGGCCTATGGGAGAATTAAACCATACATATATATGTATGGCTTTCTTTAAAAAGATTTAAATTTTAAACAGATATTTACTCAACGCACTACTCACCCTGCCTTTTGGGATACACTTTCACGCATGGGGTCTGAAACCCTACAGGAGCCATTTTAGAAAGCATAAAAAGTTTAGAAAGCATTTTAGAAAGCATGAAAAAGTCCATAAGTTATATAAGTATAAGGCGAAACCTGGAATCCGCAGTAAAGAGGAAAAACCGAAAGTGAAATATTTGCTTTTTATACATAAAATTCGGAACCGCTGACTGATTCCTATATTTATTGGAAACTATACACACCATGAACATGAACATATCACAGAATACACCGAAAATACATCAAAGATGTGCTCGTCAACTCGCATACCTTTTACGGAACCAAACTACAAATTTACCCTTGGAATACTTGCGCCATGTCAGGGCATCTAAAAAGACTCAAAGGGGGAGCGGTACTGGCGGCGTGGTGAAGACACCTCCAGCAACTTAGTAATCGGTGTGGCTGTGAAGGCGAAGAAGCCTTTTACCTAAGTGCATCACTTACGATAAGTAGCCGCCGTGCGATTTCAAGCTACGTTGACGCTTGACAGCCTTCGCCGAAGGTTCGCGTTTTCACGAAAGAGAAGTGGACGTTAAACGTATTCTGGTCCCATTGGTATATCGGATCGGTCGTTTGTCGCGTGTTAGCCGCAGTTATTGTGACGTGACAAGGTTGGAAGCTTTATCACTCGGACGTGTGCTGTCATGAATGTCTCCGCCTGCCTGGCACGAGGGAATTGACCTCAAAAGAAGAAGCATGGTTCGCAGCCTATTCAGATAAGCAGAAAGTTATTTTTTCTTGCGGTAGAGGAAATGCAAGAAGGGTTCGGGCGGGTCTAACGTAAGCTGACAGCTGCTTTAAGCTTACTGCCACTTCATCGAATACATTTTACTCGGTACTATCTTTTGCGCGTCTGCGGGCTTGTGCCAGATGTCATCATGCCGCTTTAAGCAGAATGGTAAACGTCACGCTGACTTCTTTCAGGGAACCAGGAGTGGCAGCTCCTTATAAGTAAAATTGAAGAATTCATTATTGTTGTGGTACCTCTATCGAGAAAAATAACAAGTTTCTTCTGCCCGAGAATAAAAAACTAAAAACTGCAGGTAAGAAGAAATAAATAAAACAGATAAGTAATAATGCAACTCTTTCGAGCTTGCCCGAAGAGTGCTTAGTGGTTCTCTAAGGTGCAGAAATAAAAGGGCGGCTATTATAAATCAGTTCGCTCAACAACGCATGGAGGAACAGTAGGTGTCACCGGGAAACCTTCGTATTCTCGCAAACGTTTTACCGTTTTACCGATATATTTTACCGATAACATACCAAGATACCGAGATATATTTTAGCGATAACATTTTCAGTACTGGAACAAGGTTTTGAATGCAGGGCCTTTTTAGTTTACCCCGTAGAAACACACAGATACAAAATCAACAGGCACGGTGATGCGCAAAAGAACGGTATTTTATTCATACAAATAAACTATTTTGTGCACGTACAACCGCCTTCACAACCAAACTGCAATCATCGGTTAGTTAGTCCTCTTGGAGATAACTACTCCCTCTGGTTTACAAAAAAATCAAATGGGTGCTAACAGTCTGGACTTGAATTCTGTATACCCTGCGAAATGTTTCTTTTAGTAATTTAGATGTCCTACCTTTCTAAATTGAAGAAAATCACGGTCATCAAGTACCGGGGCTGTTCACACTCAGCCAAGCGTAACGCTAGTATTACCTGAAGCTACCCTTTGCGGGCATAGCCCATGATGGTACCTGAACCGCTCGTTAAAGAGTGGCCTGAGTGCCCCACGGAAAGGTTATCTCGTAAACGGTTCCAAAAGAGCGCTCAGCCATATTTACCAAGTGCGGTCACCCCGCCTCCCTTTATATTTGTTGCTTCTTTCTCGCTTGTTGCCACTTTTGCTATAAGAGTACGCAGCTTTGCAAGTTTATTTGGTTGAAACGAGAGCTTGTGCTTCAAGCTTGGCCACAAATTTTCTAAACAGATGGGCTAATAGACAAATGTGCGGAATGATTATCTCACGAATGTCGCGTTTCCAGGCGTAACCAGCATTCGTTGAACCACAGCAAAGCTACTCGTTTCTGCCACGAAAATATTCGATGATTTAGCCATTTTGTCTGATCAAAGATGCTTTGCTAGGAAGGTGTGCGGCAACGGCAGGAAAACTGAGCTTTATGCGTACATCGGGCCACGCTTTCGCTATGCTGCGCTTTGCCAAATTCCAACTCTTCGAATGAAACGTGAAAGTTGTTACGATCCCTCTCCCCCTTTCTTTATGGTAGCACCAGCAAGTCTGGGCTTGTTTCAGCTGTTACTATAGGTTTAAGTATTGGGAGTAATCATCCGCCACCCTCACTCCAATACTCAAAACAAAAGAGATTTTCTTCGCCACCGTTTTGTTTGTCCTATGCTTGCTGGCGCAAATTTTCAGAATTATGTCGGGGAAAGGAGAAAATTGATTGTTCTGTGTTTATGAACCTACACTCATAGAAGCCTATACTCATAGAGAGCCTACGTAATATAATGCATGGCTGAGTATCATACGAAGGAACCAAGATAAAACCTCCGCGCGGAAAGCCTGATTTTCGAATTTCTTTAGGAGCTTCCTTAGTCTTTCCTACTGTAAACGGTTCTCGTAAGTCTTTTTCGTGATGGTGCTATAGACGGTAGTTTCAAAAGTGCTCCCAGAGCTTCGTTGTGGTTGTGTTCGGGTTCCCGAGGCACGAGTTTCGAATTCCAGCGTTAGTGCCCGCTCATCAAAAAACTTGCGTCGAGAGAGTGCCGATTGTTACTTTCTGGGGGCTATATATCACGCTCTGTTGCTGGGATTGACCTTGCAGCGTCCCCCCAAGCGTCGTTTTTACAGGAACTATACCGCTTACTTCCTGGCAGCTAATCGCTGGCCGCGTTACTATCCTCTACATTTGGTCGGAAGTTACGAGAAGGCTTACGCCTCGCTCCTCTCAAATCTCTGAGCCTTTCTCTCATCCTCATCAGCTAGTCGAAGGTGCGACCCGGTTCGCTGTTCAGGGAAAGCACCAGTGACGTCTGTATCTGCGACATTATGAATAAATGTCGACATTATGAATAATAGCCCTATCTTGGATTAAAAATTTTCTTACCGGTCGTGTTCAGTTTACTGTAGTCGCGAATAATGAATCAACCCGTGTTGATGTAGTTTCCGGTGTACCGCAAGGTTCCGTTCTTGGGCCTCTTTTGTTTATAATATTTATTAATGATATCCCACACGAAATTTCATCTACCATCCGCCTTTTTGCAGATGATTGTGTACTTTACCTTCGCATTTCATGTTGTACTGACGAAATTGCACTGCAGAATGACTTGTCTACCGTAAATAAATGGTGTTCGCGGTGGCTAATGCAGCTTAATACAAAGAAATGTACATTTATGCACGTTTCGCGCAAGCGCACTAACCTTTCCTTCCAGTATTCTGTGAATTTCCAACCCTTAACCCAGGTCGACTCGTATCGTTATCTTGGCGTAGCCATATCAAGTATACTAACATGGTCCGATCATATAGAACAACTAGTCGCCACTTCAGCAAATCACTGGGCTACATCAAAAGATCCCTTACGTCCTCCCCACCGCAAATCCGAAAATTAGCTTACGAAAACTTCACGCGTACTAAACTTGAATATGCGTCAGCTATTTGGAACCCTCACCAAAATTACCTAATCAACGCATTAGAAGCAATTCAAAATCGCGCTGCCAGATTTATCACCTCACAATACAGTCCTCGCTTAAGTATTACCACTATTAAACTATCCCTCAACCTCCCTCCCCTAGAAATTCGCCGCAAGGTCACTCGGCTCTGCCTTCTGCACAAACTATACTATAATTTCCCTTCACAACGCAATCCCGTTCTTCTCCCTCCCGCCCGTTCATCGCGTCGCCTCTTCAACTCTCTCAGTTTACACCGCTTACATGGTTCAACTAACGCTTTCAATAAATCCTTTTTACCTACAGCCATTGAAGACTGGAATAACCTGCCTGAATCCATAGTGCACGAACAAAACCCATTAAAATTTAAACAGCTAATCACAAATCATTTGATTTGTTAGTAAATTTACATTTGTTGCCGTTTTCTCCTATGTATATTTATTTCCTTCTGTTGACACTGTTTTTATCATGTAGTTCACTCACGATTATGCTTTGTACCATTGACAATCATGCATCTGTTGAATTGTGCTTTGCCTCCCCCCTTATGTATTACCCCGCAAGGGGCCTTTAAGGGTTCAATAAATGATGATGATGATGAAATGTTTGGTAAGGTGGGTGCCCCAATCATCTGTTGTGCGTTGTCTAACTGGCTACGCCGCCTTAGCTCAACTATTTTGCACTTTCGTGCTTCAAAACGACCTACGCAACACTTTCACAGCTTAGCTCGGCTCTCCCACGACATTTACACCTAATCTACACCGAGGTCTTCCTTGATAAAAGTTCACTGAATGCCACCATCTGAAACGCTTCGTACTGTATATGGCAAGCGCCGTTGGGACCGATTATTGACGACGGGAAGGCCTGGAAGTGAATCCCCTCTTGTAAATGGCAGCTCATGTGGGCAGTGGATGGTGACTTGATGGTTTTCATCTGCATCTGGAAGTTGGAGGCTAGACCACTTCCGGTTCTATTGACTGTGTATACATACACTGGGTCGCACGTCGCAGTCGCGTGTCTCCTTTGCACGCCATGCATGTATACTTACTCCTGCACTTCTACGACCGATGGCCATTGTCGTACACCGGTAACACCACAGAGCTTAGAAGGGTCGCTTCTTCTTCATGTGATGCCAAATGAAGCCTGTGATATCTTGGTAGTGTGTGCTTTGATGATTTAAAAAAAAAGCACCTGGAAAGTTCATTCATAGAAGCTTGCAAGGAGTGTAAAATCCTTGTCGACCGGCCTAAGTGCTCAATATAGTCCTTTGAAACCACAAAAACGTGAACTGCAGAACATCGCTTCCTTGCATCAAGCTCGATATGCATGTTCCGCAAGAGTTGCTCTAGTTCCCAGCAAGTCGTTACATGTTCTTCCCCAGAAAAGGAAGATGCCGCGCATGGTGCATTATACTGGAATACTAAGTTCCGGTGAAATGCTACGAAGAACTCTTCCGGCAATAACTCGAGCTGAATATCGTATAACATCCCTGAGAAGCTGCTCGTAGGAACGCCCGGATCTTTCAGACATCGGCCGTTTAACTAGATGCAGTCGTAAAGCCTGGCTCAGTGGCTAAGGCGTTGGGCTGCTGATCATGAGGACGCGGGTTCGATTCCCGGCCGCGGCGGCCGCTTTTCTGAAGGAGGCGAAAAGCAAAAATGCCCGTGTGTACGAGATTTCGGCACATGTTAAAGATTCCCAGGTGGTCTAAATTAATCCGGAGCCCTCCACTATGGCGCGCCTCCTAGCTGCGTTGCGTCAGCGCGTTAAACACCACAACCTAAAGCCGGCGAAGCTCCTCTGTATTCGATGGAGCAACTGCAAATGCAGCTGTATAATCCGGTTCATACCGTCGAACCTTTCCTTGAGCAGCTGAATTGCACTGTCATAGCACGTCTATGTTGTTGGTAAGCCAGCAACGGTGTCTGCAGCTTCACATACTAGGTAGTCGCGGAGGTTTTCAACGTCGTGGTAGTGTGTGTTTGGTTCGTGTAGACTGCGCCGTTGAATTGCTCTAAGGGTGACATCCATTGACCCACATCCCCAGTGAAAAGGATTGATGGCCAGCGTTGGGAGACGACAACCGAAGTTATGGGACAGAGCCGTCATTGGGGAAGTGGAGTATTAATTGCCGTCGAGGTGGCAGACTGGACCGTGCTGCCGACACTTAGGTAACTGAGCTGGCACTGACGGCGAGTTAGAGTCCCCAGTGTGTGGTCGTCGTAGTTCGCTGGAGATTCGTACTCCCTTTTCACATCTGCTAAACGAATCGCGCCCTCGATCTTGGTGATGCTCGTAGGATGCTCTTCGCGGCTCGCGACGAGCTTGCCCATCATGTTCCTGAACGCCGTTCTGTCCAGGCATATTCCGTACTCGGAAGAAAAATTCTAATCTCTGTGTTCAGAAATTGCCTATTTTTAGCGTTTTCCCCCCGAAGGTTTCTCAAGAATTCCCTGCAAATTTCCCTGCATTCTGTTTTCGCAGCTGATAGAGCTCTACGTGAATTCCTGTTCGGTTTTAGCCAGCGCCACTTAAGTCTAGTTTAGGTAGCCTTCCAGGCGCAGACACCGTTCCGAGAATCAGGGTTTTCAGTGGTACTACATTTTACTACCTCTACCACTCCTGAGCATTCGACTGTAAATATCTTTTTTTGCACCAAACAGCTAGCTTATTTTGCATTTTAAAGTCGTAAGTTAACACTGCCCGTATGAAAAACAACGAGACATTGTACGGGTAATTGAGGTGTTATTAGCTTAGCCCCCGGGACATCTGGCGCCATCTCTTGTTGACAGCACGTGGGCTAAGGCACAGCCGAAATGCTTTTTTGTATATTGCGTAAGAATACATGCGAATAGACTGCAGCCCTTCAGCCGCCCGCTCCTTCACGCTTTACTAGCTCTTTGTGATTGAGTATTTTTTTCTTTATTCTCTCTCTTGTTTCATGAACCAGGCTGGAAGCGGTCTCGGATGCTTTCGGCTCAAGGGAACACGACTTGGGATATTTGAACACAAATCCGACGAAATGTTAGGAGAACACTTCAAAATAAAACAAAATATTATCATGCGAAGTCCGATGTACTTACATTATTTTTCATTTTTATTCCACGACTCATGAAATTCCCTCCATCTAATAAAGATTTCCTTTATCCGTTTGGGCAAAATTACAGCCGAAAATTCTATGAAAAGGGAAATTCCCCGCACGGAGCATCACTGGTTTTGTACTGAGAGCAGGTGTAAATGAGCACCTCGTTGAGCATTTTTCTGTTTGGGCGCGCCTATCAGCGCCTTTTGCTTTCAGCCAGTGCATAGCTGCATTAGAATCGCGACTACGTTGCTTAGCAGGTAGACGGTTCCGTGCGTGCTTCCCTAGGTGCGGTATCGATGAAGACGAAGTTGCTCCAGCAGCCGCTTCTAGAAGAATGGGCCATTCAACAAGGATCATCATCATCATCATCAACTCGTCGTCGCCATCGATGGTTGCCCACGTTGTTGGCAGTCGCTCGTTTCCATTGGGTTTCGCACAAAGTCTCGCGGAAGGCCCACCTGGTAAAGGTTGCGCCACCATAAAATGGAGCCTCGAGAGCCCCAACCAAATCCTTTAATGGCGAAGGATGACTGCAAATACATTGATTATGGTACTGGTGCGCTGTTTGCGAGGGGCCACGTCTTCCGCTGCTGCGATCGCCAAGAATGATCATTGAATTAAACCAACTGATCTGGATATTTCGGATGTTTATGCTTGATTGTCCGTAGGGTGATCTTTGTCCTGGTGGTTGTGGCGGAGGGCTGTGACAAACGTAGCAATAAAAGGATGCCCTGCTCTTTTCAATCTCGCAAAATAGGGATGTTCCGCTTTATCCACCCATTAGGTAAAGATAAACTTGCTTCTTAATGCGGTGTTTGAAAGGGGTAGATTTGCCGCTGGTGAATGTACCTCACTGGCCGCAACTCTGAATGCATTTATTACCATTTCTAATCACGTAAGACGATTGGTAGTGGCAGTAGTATTTGTTGTATGGGACCGAGGTAAAGCGCACCCGTTTGTAGGCAGTTGCAAAATAAAGAGGCCAATACTTTTTTTCCACGAAACAGTAAGTATACTTATTACCATGACCACTAACATCACACAAACTACTAAGGGGTTCCGATTTTTTTCTTCATAAATATTTCACTTTACCATGTTAAATAAACAGCGACAAACCCTCTGCGGTTAGGAACAATGAGAGAGGACAGAAGTTGAGTTGCAGGTCCAGTCAAATACGGTACTGTGAGCTGAATAACATTAGTTCATTTCACAGGATAAAAGAACTAGCTCTGGCGAGTCGTCAGAAAGGAGAGCTTGAATAAGCATGAATATATATAGGGTGACGAGCACTTGCAGTTGAATACAATGCCTGTTCAGATTGAATACGATGAACCTTGTGACAATTTGATAGCACCAGTGCGCACAAAAGACCAGGATATACTGCAGGAATTACAGCTGCACTCCAAAGAAAACGTTGTGTTGCTTATAAAAATGATAAGCCTGAAGAGAGAGTGCAACTCAAAATTCCGACTTCCTTACTGAGCTTTTCGATAAATCAATACAAAATTTATTGCTCAATTTTTCGTATAAAATAAAACTGCAAAACTTTTAAGCAAGCACAATGAACACTGGACAGTTACCAAGTTAAAGAGGGGAAAGGCCAAAATGATGCAGTTTATAATCGTTGATGTCTACACATGTGCGATGCACTAAGAATAGCTTAGAAATGAAGCTATCGTTAGTTGAAAAAGTCTCGACGGCACTACAAGACCGACAGATATGATAAACGCAGGGTAATCATTTGGGACTCTTGTTTACAAGCTTGCAACTAAAGTGGATTGAGAACGCCAACCGCTGCCCTTGGTTTGTGGCTAGGGCGTTGTGTAGTCGAGCCTAGGGACGGGTGTTCGATCTACAGAGGAGCGGTCGGTTTTTTAGAGACAGAAAGCAAACACCCGGGTGTTGAGAGTCCCGGGCACGTTAAAGATCTCCAAGTGGTCAAAATAATCACGAACCCTGCAATATTGCGTGCCCCTCAGCCTGAATGCTGATTAAGCATGCGTAACAACATACCCTTTTTAGTTGTAGAGCGATTCGGTAATTCTGTTAGGTGCCGCACCACACATGATCCGTCTAGCGTAATCGGAGCCGTTTCTCGGAGACGGAAAAATTTGTAATATAGTTTCGAACCATACTATAAGACAAAGATCTATATATGGAGGACAAAACTTCGGTTTCTGTCGCGCCTATTTAAGTGATGAATTAGATGGAAGCAAACTGGGATAGTTCAGTCTTGATTTAACGGTGCATCTAGATCAAAATGCACACCGCTCCGTCAGGGGTGTAGCCAGGGGGGGGGGGGGGCACACCGGGCCCGTGCCCCCCCCCCCCCCCGATATATTTCGTGCCAGGCTGGGTGCGGTTCAAGTAGCCTGGAGAACCGCCTGAAGTCGCCTGCAGGCACGGAACCTGCAGTTTTAAGGACATTCTTGTTCATATAAAGCTGAAAACAAGGGCTACGTCAACGTCTGATCCCTGTGCCCTCACCAGATGCTGTAAATGCCAACATATACAGCCCGGCTGCATTTCGCACCGGATACACCGAGCTGCGCCGGGAACCTGCCGCGAGCCGATCGAGGCCGTCACACTATTTCGCTGACGCTGGCGGAACAGCACGGCCAGGAAATGGCGGGACAGCAGGAAAAGCCTCATATAGGCATACATTGTGTCTGCACTTTAACGTGTCATTCCTTGTCTTTACACTGGTACAAAGTGTGATCACATGAAAGAGCATGTCATTTTATTTTGTTCTGCAACTATCAATCCTTGATATGTTTATTTTTCTACCGAAATCACATTTCATTGGCAAATGCAGTTCTAATTTCTGCTGTATGAAAAGCATTCCTCTGCTCATCTTGAATTTCTTCCACATCAACAATACTTTATTGCGGAGCTTTGTCCTTTTTGGCACTATTCCAGTGTTTCCTTGACCTCCCTCTTGGTTAGAATCAGCGTTCTGTAGTTTTCTAACCGGAATTTTACTGAAGCCATGTCTGTTCGATTTAACGGCTAGATATAGAATGAAACTTAAGAAACGTGCCACAAGCTCAACATTCAAAAGCAGTGGCGGAAGTTTACTATTCACGTTACTAGTACAAAAATAACAAAAAGGCCATTACTTAAGGACAAGGACGCACTTTTGCTAGCTTCACCACCATAATATATGAATGTGCCGCATATACAGTCCAGTGCGATTCAAAGGCTATCGCGGGAAAGCTACTCTTTCAAATGAAGCAGGCAGAACACCAGGTTTAGCAAATCTTCCATACCAGTTTTGTTATCGTCGGCGTAGATAAGAGGCAACCAAGTCTGTGCTTGAATACAACGAATGTAAAGTTTGAATTCAAAAGGGTAGCAAGTCAGTCGTGCGGGCCATTGTTGTAGCATAGAACAGCCAACAAGACAGAGAAGAGTGCTAAATCTTGACTTTCATGGTTCCGAAACGAAACCGTAGGCCGGTGGCACGCTTGGCCGCTCGATGCTGGCGCGAGAACCTTCATATCGTGCTCGACTGTACTTCATAGCTGATAAAAAGGCTTATTAGTCCCTTTCCCAAAGGAAAATCTAAAACACGCGAATCTTAATAGTAAACACCCAGTGTTGGCCTCCACTTCCGCCTGATGAACTTCGGGGACCGCGCGCCACTCACGAGGAAACTCATGTTCGCGCTCGCGAGCGCGTGCCCGCATAACCGCCTGCTCTACGGACGAACGAATCGCCCGTGGCCTACCTATAGACCGGCGAACGGAAATTTAGGCATCATCATCCATCATCATAATAATCATCACCATCATCACAACTCCTTAAGGTGGGCTTTACTGTTAGCGTTCAGCCTACCCAGATCACATGTTGATGTCAGTTATTTCAAGCTTCCTTTGAAAAACAACGCGCAAGAAGCCTTGCCTACATATTTCCCCCTCCCATCTTTTGGTCGACCGCGGGCTCCCCCCGAAAAAAATTCCTGGCTACGCCCCTGCGCTCCGTATATATTTTTCAAATTTCCCTTATGAGGTTCATGTCATCGAAAACACCAAAAACGCAAAAAGGAATTTCTTCCTCCCCCTTTACGAAATAAAACTAAACCACAAAAAAAGCTGTGCTAAACTGGCGTCCTGTCCCTAAAGCCCTACGCACGGTGCGGCGAAAGCACGTCGGGCAAATAAGTAACCTGTCAGAACGTGAAGGCGAAGAAGCCTCTTAACCTAAGTGCATTACTTACAATACGTGGCCGCCCTGAGATTTCCAGCTACGTTGACTCGTGACAGCCGTCGGGGAAGCTCGCGTTTCACCAAAGAAAAGGGACACTAACCGCATTCTCCCGTCGGCGTAACGAACCGGTCGATTTTCGCGAGTTAGCCGCAGTTTGTGCGACGCGATAAGGTTGGCGGCTTTAGCGGTTGGACGTGGGCTGTCATGGACGTCGCGTGCCGCACGACACCAGGAAAGTAGGTTCTAAAGATGAAGAATGGCTAACGAACGATTCCGCATAGCGGCAAGTTCTTTATTTCTTGCGGTAGAGTAGAGCCACAAGGGGTAAGTTGAGTCTTTCGGGCTGACAGAGGTATTAAGGGTACTGCCATGTCAGAAATCGCTTGCTTTAGACGATTACGCGACTACGGATTTCAGGTCTGTAAAATAGCTTTGCGTCGTGACAGATGTCGTCAAGCGGCTTTAGGTCTAGTCGTAACTCTTTCAGGAATTCCTCCCTGCTTTCAGGCGCCGAGAAGATTTTCTGCTTCATAATAATAAACAGAAGTAAAATTACCCCGCCATTTTGGGCCTGCAAAAATAGATGATGTCAGGCAAAACATTTTATTTCAAGACATAGATGTGGCACAGAATTTAGGTGCGGTGGGAGAAAGTTTTATTTCTTTTGAGCGTTGAGGGCGGTCATCCTTGAACAATACTTGGGTTATTATAGGCTTTCTTAGCGTACTTGGGCTAAGGCGCGCTTCACCAATTCGAGGCGAGGCGATAAAAAAGGCGTAGCTGTTTCTGTACCCCCACCCCTTATAATAACACAAGAAAATCTGACCTAATTTTAAAATTACCACTTGGTTTCAAATTTAAGGGAATTATCTGCCGCCCTTGATCAAGCTATTCAAGGAAATGATGATGACTAAACTTAATTTAATCCCATTCTGGACTGCATGTGTCGAGATCATAACTTTTATTGACTTCTTAATCATACTCCACGTGTGGAGGCATACCAGTGGGGAGACTCGTTAGTCCAAGAGCCCCTGGGTCTGGCTGGCCGTCCGGGCCCGTCTCAACAGGTTAAGCTGTTACCCATCCGGGTTCAGAGCGGGACACCTGCGCCGCATACTGTGAAGACGTGGAGGAGAATTGGGAGGGAGGCTGTGTGTGTGGGAGCATTCCCATACGATGTGATAAAGAAGTTCATGGGGGAAAAACTTGCACTGTGGTGAGTGAGAGGTGGGGAAGATATCAAAGGCCAAAGTGTACTGTGAGGGAAAGTCCGGGTTTGAAGTGGACGGAGAGTGATTTCGTCAGCCTTTGTTAGAGAGGGGTTAGGCTGAGGGAAGGTGCGGTGAGAGAGCTTGTAATGTGTGAGAATGTTGTAGGTGATTAGGAGGTGGGCATCCAGGGTGGGAGGAGGGCGGGTCGAGGGCAGTGGCCCGGTGTATCCCTTCTCGGGCCGCATCGTGCTCCGCTTCATTGCCGGCCGACACACAATGGCCAGGAGTCCTTAGAATGTGGCACTCACCGGGGAGATAAGTGGAGCGTCCAATGATGTGTAGGGCAGTGCGAGGAAGTAGACCTTTTAGGAGATGTCGACAGGCTTGCTGCGATTGCGTGATTACTTTCCGTGACGAGTGGACGAGGGAGAGCAGAACGGCTATCTCTTCAGCTTCAGTTTGTGCTGATGCCCACGTGGAGGCAGGGGTGATAATACACTGTCGGCTGCCTACAGCGGCGACGGCAAAAGTAGATCGGTTGGGGTAAGGGGATACCTTCGACGTAAAGAGTGTCAGGAAGATTCTGGTAGTGGGTGCAGATGTAGTTGGTGCGGGCGGTGCGACGACCGTCGTGGATGCCTGGGTGCATGATTTCAGATTATGTTCGCACCGTTTTCTCTTGAACATACTTGCTCAACTAGACATCATCAGGTTTAACGTTAAATCAATAGGGGAGTTGAATGTCCTGTGTGTATATTCCTGTGCTCATAAACAGTAAAAGGTGTAGCTGAGTAGTCACTTTTCCACGAAAAATGAGACATGAATCTCGGAGAGATGAAGCCGGCTTATGCTCACATCAAAAATGATTATAAACCTTCAACAATAAAACATAAAAGGGAATGCACATGTGTCGCATTCAAATTTTAGAGACAAAAGAAGAGGTGTAAATGTAACCTGTTTATGATGTATGTAAATATTACTGCAGCCTTCTACAATATTGACATTCACAAAAACAAGTACCATTACCGGTTTCCCAGTCTTATGGTTTAACAATTAGGCGATGAGGAGACGGTAAAGTTTTGCTTGCGTTTTTAAATGCAGAGCATTTCTTTAACTCACATGTAGCGTCCGCCGTGCGTCCGCAACAGCTCAGCGCGCAGGCGCGCCCTCTCCCCCACTCCCCCTCTCCCGCATCACGCTACCCTCCTCGCTCTCAACAACAGGTCCGTACCCCTCCCCCTTCACTATATAAAAAAATAATACCTACCGGCGCCTGGTTTCGATCCCACGACCCTGCGGGCGGAACGCAAGGTACATGGTGCTCTACCCACTGCGCCACAAAGCCGACACAGAATGGAGGGCTACGAACGTGCCTTCTATCCTTGACTCATTCAAACTACGTCAAGAAGCTGCTGATACAACGCATTCACTGCCTGTGGGCGCAACGCGAGGTACATGGTGCTCTTCCCACTGCGCCACAAAACCGACACAGAATGAAAGGCTACGAACGCGCCTTATATCCTTGACTCATTACAACTACGTCAAGAAGCTGCTGATGCAACGCATTCACTACCACCAACTCCCCAAACACTAAACGTTAACGCAATACACCCACCCCCTATGCGACGCATTTACTCGAGTCCCCCTCGCGAGGAGATGGGCCCTTTTTTTACCGATTATACCATATTCATTAGTATCATGATCAGCCTATTTAGGCCCACTGAAGGGTGAAGGCCTCTCCGATTGATCTCAACTCGCTCCTGTCCTGGGCTGCCCATGTTCATTCTCTGGCTCCGATTTTTTTATTTCGTGTGTTTATCTAGTTAATGGCCTCCCCCTTCTGTAGACCCATCTCTAGTATCCATTATTTAACACTCGGAAGCACACCTGCTGTTGTGTCGTCTCTCCACATAGCCAATGCAAGTCTATTTCTTTTTAATAATTCGAACCATGACACCTGAGTGACCATTTTCGAGAACATATAAGTATATGTCTACATAAACAATAGCAGTTGCTTTCACTTTTTCGTCATGCGTACTTCAAGACCTTGGAAAAAAACCTTCAATGCATGGCAGTGCTGTGGGCTACTTATGTCAGAAAATTCTCAGAAAGAGAGGTTTTATGTGCACTTTAGCATTAAAGGGACACAGAAGACTGCCAAGCCGTTTTAGGATTGAAGGAACGGAAATTATGGGAGAGCTTTTTAGCTTACGCCGGAGTAATGCGGAGGGTAATTCTTTAAAAGATTCGTCGTGGAACCACCTTCGTTTGAAGTGCAGTCGATTTTATCTGATTGAGCGGTACTGCCTGAAAGCTAGCACCAAAAGTGAAGGCTTTTGTCGATTATACCTTGCATGGTGACGAATTCTGCTACTGAGCACTGACAGATTGCTTATAAGGATTACCGCTGGCCTGTTTCATGGTTTGGCCGACTAATTTAACATTGGCGGCGCGATTTGCGTAGACATTCACTGGAAATCGCCATTCTTAATGTTTAGGACTGAAAAGGTGCAAGACAGTGGAATTACGTTACACAAATCAGTTCGGATGACAGTAAGTAAATTTGTTGTATGTTTTTTTTCGTGACTGATGACACGATCTTGTTCAGCGCATTAGTCGCAACCTTCGCCGCCATTTTCTAAGTGGAATGTGATTATTGTTTTGATTGATGAATTTTGCGAGCATTGGTTTGTTGCACAATATTCATAATTCACGATTTCTTAACTGTTTTGGTTTTTTGTAACAAAACTTCAGCGTATCGACAACCTCGCCTCTACCATAAAGATTTCGTCAGTGTCTGTTTTTTCTGTTGCTCGACTGATACATGTACTTGACTATTAGGGTAGAACTACGCAACTGGGGCATCTATTTCGGCGCATTTTTTCCTTTTAAAAGATTGTGTATTGAGACAAAATCTCGCATGCTAAAACCAGCTAATTTCTTGCATGCGCCGCTCTCATAGTCTGATCACAGGCTGCTTTTTGTCAAGCTGTCTTCCTGTCTCTCTAGAGATGTTAAAAACGTTCGCACGATTCCCTCACTGATACCTAGCAGTGCATAAACTGTCAAAGATTTCCTACTGTCGTCTTCACAAACCTGGAAAACAATTTACATTGGAATGCGCTTAGCGAGCTCGCAAACGGAAGTGATACAATTTAGTTGGTGACTAACTTGGCGAGAATCTTCGGAAGGGGCAAACGAAGGAGTACACGTAAATATATTAAAGCAGATACGTTTTTTCTGGACGTTCTGAGCAGCTGGAATCTTCGTCTCGTACGCATGCCAACCTTGTTATTTTGGGGATTCCGGAGCCAGCGAAACGTACGCTTGCTCCCGGCAGCCTAGAGGCCGCGCGGGTCAATTTGTTCTCCAGTTGTCCCATGGGACCACAAGGAGCAGATGGAAAATCTCTCCAGAAACCTTTTCGCGAATTGTTTAAATTGCTCGGCAAATGCATGCATGCCTGGGCGGAAGGAGAATTCTTTCCCCTGAGGATGTCGGACTGAATGCAGCGACTAAATTGCATAACTCTCAGGATCAGGGAATTTTATGAGCTTCAGTCGTCTCGCTGTGTGGTGCCTAGGGACAGCCAACATAATTTGCATCTAGTTTATCTGTGCTTCTGCGACACTAGGGGCTTTGCAGGAGAACTGATATTGCCCTTACATGTTGGGTAGGAAATGGGACGTGAAATATAAAATGCACACAAAAAACTTAAGACTCCTCGCGCGTGGTATGCAATAGGGAGCCTTATTTGCTTGTTGACAATTGTTACGTTTCTCTTCCGCTTTGCGTTCTATTTTTGTGCATTCTGCAGACGCTTCTGACAGTTTCTCTTGGCCTCGTGTTGCTTCCTTCTTCGCCTGTATGTCATCGTAAACACCATGAATCGGCACGGCTTCTCCTTAGTGTTCTGCTGGTGGGGATAGTAGTGGGCGTAGGTGCGACAATTGGGATTCTCTTTCGCTTTGCGCAGTGAATTCACTTGTTCCCTCACTTCTTGTTCCATGTCATACTTGCATGGGTGTCCACGTTTTCGAAATGCCGATTGAACAGAGGCGATAAAGTCAGTTACAGTTAGACGAAAATGGAGATGAAGAAGCCAGTGCGCTCATTTCGTGGTGATGGGATTGTTTACATCGAAGATAAACAGGAAGTGGCGCATTGGCACGAGCGTTCAGACGTAAGAATTGTTGGTGGATATGTTTACGCCAACTGAGACCTTTGGAACCATCATAGCAAGCAGAGACCCGGGTGTTTTTACTAGAACGGCCATATTAGGCTTTGGCCTCATGAATAATCCCGTAATATTGTCACGAAGCCAAAGATGACGACAGTTGTCTTGAAGAAAAACAAGTTTATTCGGAGCGAACTTGTGCTCCCCTAACACTCAAAAAATACGCAGGCGGTGAAGCAGCAGTCAACAAAGTGACGTGCGCAGGCGAGTGTCAGCGAAGAGAATGCCACAGGTGTCTGCTCTGTGGTCATTTATATTTCGGCACGGGTGTATCTCGAACTGCCGAATTACATCAAGAACACTGTAGTTCAAAGGCTATTCTAGGCTAGGGACGTTAGCGCGAAACATTCTCCCTTTTAACAATCGAATATGCGCTTCAATTGGGACACCGATAACAAGCCCCGCTCAGCCGGGCGTTAAGAACAAAACATAAATATACAAATCTAATGCATGGTTCGCGGCAATGTCATAGCCAACTGACAAAGAAAACCTCATCAGATGAATATGGCTGACACGAGGCGAGTCCTTCGGGTCTACCCGACAGCTGTCGATATAAAACAAGATATTGCTGTTTTGTGGCTCCATTGACCAGCTCATGTCTCGCAGAGATTTTTCAGAATAGATCACATGCTTGAGTGTTGTTTTAATAGTGCATGGCAGAAGAAAACGCAGTTTCCGTTTGCTTGTGCGTATTCAACGCCCCTGTTTCATCTTTTCTAATGCAGACTCAATGCACCGCAAGTACCACGCAAAATAACAATCTGGCTATTCTGATATTTCTTCTCGGTGACAGCGCTCAGAATTGACGGCTAAAAAACCTGAAGACAAACAAGACCAGCTCCTAAACGCACTGCTTTGTCCTAATTACAATAACGGCCATTTCAGCATACTCTTCAAACAACTAATCGTGATTACAAGGCAAACAGATGATGCAGCGGCAGCTCGGTCGCAATTTTCGCGTTCTGTTCTTGTGACGTCACAGAGACTTGTATGCACGGTTGGCCGCCACCGACCAAAGCCACGGCACCGCGAAAAAACATGATGGTACGAATATGCTAGTGCCACTAAATCCGTTTTGTTGTACCCCTTAAAAAATATATAGTTGGTTTTTAAGTGGTAGAGTTAGTTTTTAAGTGGTACTAGTACTCGGTTTTTGGTATTCGTAACATAGCGTCGGGTTGATGCACTTTTAGACGGGGTATAGAATGGCGGCGGGAACATGTCTGGTTCATGTTTTCTTACCGGCGCCTGGCTGCATTCGATTTCTAGAGATCAGCCGTAATTGCGCTCTTTAACGTGTAACGCGCCGGAGAAACTTACTTGATATTGAACGGGTTCCATCCTTTCATCAATAACCTAGACTGTTCTTGATTGGTCGATAATGTCCTCGATTTAATCGGTGGTTCAGACATAAAGAGTGCCGACAGATAAATTATCGCGCACGGCATTGGATTCGACGACGCTATACTTTGCATGTCGCTTTGTTCACTAGAGCTTCGTTGCTTTTTGCGGAGCACAAGTTTGCTTTATAAACGTTATTTTCAACAAGAACGTTGCTTTGTGCCTCATTATGTGACATAATTATAGTACTGAGACCTCGTGTAACGCGAAAGTTCAAAGTTCTAGCGTATTCTAGCTCTTTCTGGATTCAAACAACACCGCTCTGGTCCAGAATAACAGAAATGAGCGACCACAAATTTGTTATTTTAATAATGGACATTTGTATAATGTCTAAACATCCCTGTATTGCTTTATGGCATTGGGTTTATAGGGCCTCCTCGTTTTCAACGTAAAAAATAGCGTGATCTCCAGTCAGGGCACATTGCTAGTAGGGAGAACCTGAATAATTTTGCACTGAGACTATACCACTCACTGTGCGATAAATAAGGGCGCGGCGCTTCATTAAAAACCTATGAATGTCGCCATTTGAACATGCAGATTCAGTGATATAGAAATGTTATGCCTTCTCTAGGTTCTGCTTTACAAGTATGCTTCCCTATGTGTTGGCATGCGTTGCGGGGGCTTGTCGGAGTGATACGTGTAGTTCTCGCTTGTTTGTGTTAAGAGGGGGTAAGCTATGTTCTACACAAAAACTCGTTTCTGCTGCATAAATATCTCTAAGAAGCTTGATTCAACCAAATAAGCCTGTAGGCTAATCTCGTTTTGCTTTAACAGCAATGGTGTCCACATTCGGATGTGGCAGATTGAAATCACGTATACGATATATTCTGGCCACAATTTTCTTGCAGAGGTACAGAATAGGGACCGTTACGTGTAACTGGGTAAAAAGGTAACTACCAAAACTGCGCTCTGAAAGATCAGTTAGTTGCGTATGCATGGATGACTGTTTTTCTGGAGCTTCTTCCACGACGCCATCAGTTCACCGAAATGATTTTTATTTTATTTATTTATTTATTTTGAATACCCTAAAGGCCCGAAAGGGCATTACATAGGGCATAAATTTGATACTTGAACTTGATAAATTTGAACTTGCGGCATTCAAAGATTTGCATTGAAAACGGACAAATGGGAAGGGTAAAAATGTGATCCATGTTGTCAGTGTAATGTAGGTGAAAATACTGCTCTTTAAGCGCATACCCTACTTTACGGATGGAAACGTTAACACAAAGGGAAAGAAACATCAATGGGCATGCGCTGAAAGCGATACAGACCCACTGAATGATAAGCTTCTTTTAAGCTTTGACAAACGACCCAAGAGACTATCAAATGTTGCGCTGCCTTCAGCTGAGAAAGATATATGAGGCGTAAGAAATGCGGAATCCAATTTGACGACCCACAACGGGTATGAATGGAAAATCGTATGTGCATAAAATGCAGTGATGATCGATGGTGAAGTTTGCGACGCATTATACCAAGTTTCTTTACATTATACGAGACATTACACCAAGTGGAAAGCAAATTGGGGACGCTGGCTTCCAAGAACCCTTTGGAGCCTTTTCACAGAACAAGAGAGAATTTGTTCCAAAGCCCCAGATTTGAAGCTGAATCGAGAATTCCGTTCTTGGCAAGTGACCCACAACGTCCTAAGAATAATACGAGTTGCGTTGTGGTAATAAATAAGAAAGCATTACTAAGATGGGGCGCTTGAAAACGAATCGACGTCTATTTTCTTTGTCTACTCGAACGTCACTGAAGATTTTTTATCTAGTCTACTTCTTGAATAATTTATGCACTTCCATTATAGGGCCTAAACGCTGCATCTTGAATAAGAATGAAACTCTCAAGTTTGAGCTCGGATATTCTTCTAGACCGTCGATATACCTGCAATCGCAGTCGTAACTGAAGGTTTGCGTAAGTTCGGTGCCTGAATTCGGTCTGAAGTGTCTTGAGTGAAAAGATTTTTTCTCAAAGTGCAGCGCACTTACGACCTAGTTACTTTTGCCGTTCCGCGATTTGCATTTGTGTCATCATAAAAACTTTACCACTTCCGCTGTTCATCGCTAGGCTTCCCCGGCGAACGTGAGAAATGTTGTCCAGGAAGTTACAATTAAACACACCTAAAAATGGCTCTGAGTGTTCGTAGTACACAGGAAGGCCCAAAGTTAGGGCTGACTCGCAACCCATAAGGAGTGGGTGACGAACGTGCATTAGGCATGAAGTACTGGTGGTTAATATCGAAGCTTTAAATAACATAAGACGTTTGTGTACATTAGATTGATGAAACGAAGAACCGTAACACAGTATAATGAAAATTGTTCAAAAAGAGTGCACATTAATTATGCTAACCTTATTATTAGAAAAATGGAACATTGCGCTGATTTTCCTGGTTTTAGCATCGCAACATACTCCTTAATGGACTGAACGATTTTTGTTGATTTGAAGGTATAGGAACAGTATTGCAACTTGCTGTTTGGTCACGACTGGAACAGAAACTCTAACTTAGACAGGAACTTTGACGGTATATGTTTATAAACACCTGCATTAGGCCTTATATCAATGCCCCATTGTCCAACAACACAACACGCATCAAACAGTTGGTTCTAGGAGTCTCTTCTGAGAGTTTCTCTCCGCTGAAGGCGTGACATACAGCCGTGCTGGTCTAACAATGTTTACTTTCAGCGAGACGTTTCCACGTTTTTCCTCTGCGATGGGTGACGAAGTTGCCAAGCTGCCACCTGGAGGTAAAGGTGGAGCTTATCCCTTGGGAGAATCTAGCTGCACCTTCTTAGCACATCCTGGACTGAGGACGGTTCAGCGGGCAAATGGTTCAACCAGCTGCTATTTTGCTCTGAATAAGCGTGCATTATTTCTCTCCCTTCCTTCGTGAGAGACGTTCAGCTTCCCTAAATTTGCTAACGGACAGGTGACACCTCATTTGGAACCCCTATTATCCCAGCACAGCAATATAACTTTGTCCCAAGCAGGATTAATGGTCGGTTGTACAGGACCGGGACATTACCCGGCACATCATGTACTTCATCGTTGCCGGCTTGGCTTAAGCTTTTCTTGAAGAACCAGAACTTTTTTTTCTACTGCGGTTTAGTCTATGCATGGCATTAGGTCCAATCCAAACCATGCTCTTATAGATAGGCAAAGAACTGTTTTACCCTCCGGTATGGTGTTAGAGGCACAAACGAAGCAATTACAATTCCTTTTTTTGTATGAACAGCGTCAATGTAGTGCGAGACAGTTAGGAAACTCCTTGTATTTTACCACCGCGAATGATGAGGAATTGGAAGTTTATCCGCGCAGCATGTAAACACAATCCTCGGTATAGCTCTAAGAAACTGGAAGATTACTTTTTTGGCTTGCATCACATCACTTTTATTTTTGGGTCTTATAGAAAATAAAACACAAAGGGAAGTAAAATGGGATAAAGCAGCGTTGATTGTTATCAAGTGTGGGTCATTTCTGTGATACGATATTTTAAAATGCCAGAAAGGTTTAAGTTAGGCTTAAGGCTTGCTCAACAATTAATGAAGCAATATAGGGCGTTGTTTGCAGACGTGAGCTTGACAGATATAAAGGCAGCAAGCTTGTACTTTGTTTGGTGGGTACCTACTGCCTAATAAGTTCACTTAATGCCTTATTAAGTTAACTTGGAATTTTTTTCCTGTACTTACGCGAAAGAAAAATGAAGCATTTTTCACTTCGTGCAATTCAGTTTGAGTGCTTATGAGAGCTTGATCAGGGTTGCTTTGTAGCAAAGGAGATTTCATTGAGGCTGACGCAAACAGCAAAAAAAGTTTTCAAACAGACGGTAAAGTTTGAGCATGTATGTTTACTGTCTGACCATCGACTTTTGCTTACGATGTTTCGCTGATGTAAAACAAAGTTCTAAGCGGGTTGGACGCACTTGAAGCGACATGGAAAGCAACAGGGAAAGAAGCGCATAACTGTGCGTGCAGCTCAAGAACTCTTCTTCCACCATAAATCAAAACGGTTGCAACAGAGAATAGAACATGCCGGCAAGCCAAATTCGTTTTATTCAAACGTAACGATAACCAGGGACCTCTTACGATCAGCCATACGGCTGAGGATATTGCTGTCGTGGCGTGTGCTTTTTGAAATTTATGGAAGCGCAGACGGCTCAATTCAGGATAGGGTGCACTAGAAATAGGACGCGTGTTGTGTTTTCCAAAGACACATTGCACGCTGAATCTGTGGATCTGTACTCCAAAATGGCGTTTTGAATGCTATATGTATTCTGACAGGCGGACAAACAAGGCTCCCGAGGCTCCTGAGGCTCCCGATCATTGAGAATGAGTTAGGCTTAGAGACAGCATAGTGCCTACGAACGTTGTTTGGACCTTCGCTAAGTGTTAGACCGCTCTGTGTAAACTACGTGTTGAGCGGGATTCTTTAAAAACAAATGCAAAAGAAATTGTCAGCACGCGGGATATAGCTAATTGGAGCTTCGTTACAGATCGCATACATTTACAATTCCACTTCGACAGGAAATGGAGAAAAGGACATTCTACAGTGTCAATACTTAGCGTGGCTATTAGTGCTTGTATATTGCTCGGAGCAGATGGGTAATTCACAAGCATACAGATTAACACATCCATCCATCATCCGTCCGTCCGTCCGGTCCGTCGTCCGTCCTCCGCCTGTCCGCCCGTCGATCCATCCAATCCATCCATCCATCCATCCATCCATCCAAATCCATCCATCCATCCATCCATCCATCCATCCAATCCATCCATCCCATCCATCCATCCATCCATCCATCCATCCATCTCCTCCATCCATCATCACCATCAGCCAGCCTTCCTTCCTTCCTTCCTTCACTATTTACGCCGGCGCCAGGAACACCCGGGTACACTGATAATCCACCACCATATTTTTAGCAGTAAAAAGCTGAGCACAAAGTCCGACCTTTCTTGCAGTGGTCATTCACAAGACTTGATTACAGACATTATGGCGGTCTGTACAGAAAGAAGCGCTACGATATTAAGAAGGTGTAAAGGTGTAAGCCAGTAAAAGGGTGAAGCACAAAATGCTGCCTTCATTACCGTGGTCACTCAGGAAGACTTGATCACAGACATTATGGCGGTCCCTACAGAGGAATTCGCAATGATATCAGGAAGGTGTAAAGGTGTAAGCAGTAAAAATTTGAGCACAAAATCCGGCCTTTTCTGCGGTGGTCACTCAGAAGGCTTGATTGCAGACATTATGGCGGTCTGTACAGAAGGAATCGCTACGATATCAAGAAGGTGTAAAGGTGTAAGCAGTAAAAAGTTGAGCGCAAAATCCGGCCTTTTTTGCGGTGGTCACTCAGAAGACTTGATTGCAGGCATTATGGCGGCCTTTACGGATAGAATTGCCCACTTTTCTTTGTCTGTTCTAAAATCCGCTTATATAATTCTGGACAGATGCGCTACTGTTATGGAAAATAAGTGGAGCCAAAAAGTGATAAGTAATGCCGGGCAACCTTACCGACATGGTGAGTTGCATAGTGAAGGACGGCCTGAAACTGCGGAAAAAAATATACCCTGGTGTCCCTCTTTTTTTTCACCTCAACTCTCAACACTTATTTTCCTTTCGGCAAGGGTGGGCAATTGATCAATTAACCTTCCGATTAACCGAATAATGCTTTATTCGCGATTAATTTTCTTAACTGGTTAATCGGACGGAGTCACGTGACCAAAATGGAACAACAGTGTCTGTTGAAAATGTCAGCAAGCGTGTTGAGAACAGTATTCGTTGTCATATAATAAGCCTTCGGTCACATCTGAAAGCGATGTCACTATTGCCAGTGATGATAGTGCTTAAAATCGAAGCTAGTAGCGTTAAAAAGACTGGAACATGACTACTCTAATTCAGGTTTCATCATCATCATCATCATCGTCGTCGTCGTCATCATCCTATCTACGCCAACTGCAGGGCAAAGGCCTCTTCCATTATGTTCCGGTTATCCCGGTCCTGTGCTGACTGCGACCATCTTATTTCCGCGAACTTCTTGATCTCATGTACCCATCTAACTTTCTGCCTCCCCCTGCCACGCTTGCCTCCTCTAGGGATCCACTCTGTTGGTATTGATGACCAAAGGTTACCTTGCCTTCGCATTTGCATTCGCATGTTCGCATGTTCTGAATACTTGCAAACATGCTGTGAATAACATTGGACAAATTGTGTCTCCTAGTCGGACGCCCTTCCTTATAGATATTTTGCTGCTCTTCTTATGGAGGATTGAAGGTAGCTGTGGACCCCTTGATATATCCTCTAGTATTCTTACATAATGCCCGTCTACACCCTGGTTCTGTAATGCCTAAGTGACTGACAAGGTTCCGACCGAGTGAAATGCTTTCTCATAATCAATGAAGGATACATACATATAGGGGTTCAATTACCTGATTGATCGTGTGAATATGGTTCATTGTTGAATAGCCTTTACGAAACCCTTCTTGTTCATGAGGTTGACTGAACTCTGGCGGCAGAAATTCTGCTAGCGATTACCTTGGTAAATACCTATTAGACGACTGACAGTAGGGTGTTCGGCCTGTAATTTTTCAAGTACTTCATGCCCCGTTTCTTATGGATTAGGATGATGTTCGCGTTCTTCCAAGATTCCGGTACACTCGCGATCCTTAAGCATTGCGTGTACAGGTTTGCCTGTTTTACTAGTAATATTTAGTACTACAGTAGTTTACTGATAGTACTAGCAGGTTTTATACCAGGTTCCAAAAACCGCGAGCGGTCACTCACACAACTTAAGCGTTGTGCAAACTGTGGCGCAAGCAAACCACGATTAGTCGGAGCCCCCGCAATTCCTGTCAGTGGCGCTGTTCCTGATTTCATAAATACCGGTAGTGACAAAAGCAGGGATGAGCGTCCCGCCCGCATCAGCCCCATGATAATGATCTGCTTACCCCCATCTGGCAATCCCTTTGAACAGGCCGAAGAGTGTAAAGATGCAGTTTTTAATATATTTTTTTGAGTAATATTAAAATATTTTTTGCGATTTGTTTCTGAAACAAAAGCAATGGATTAATCGAGCAATTACCCGATTACGGGTGTCGATTAACCGGGTTAAAAATTTTAATGGAGGCGCAGCCTAACGACCTTTAACGTAGCCTCTAACCACCTGTCTCCAGAAGAATGCCACATAACCCACCCTCATGACGGTTGTACTCCAAGGTATCTTTTCTTCTTTGAACTCGACAAAACCCTGGGACGCATTCTACGACACCCCTGCCCCTTTATGCGGCATAACTGCTGCTGCTGCTGATGATAATTAGAGGGCCTCCCCTTGTATAGTGACGTATGTTGTCACCAACTGACTTGCCGGTGTTAGTCTACTTGTTTGCCCTAGCCTTCACTAACCTAATCGTTTATCACCCCTCCCCCACCGGTTTTAAACGCCCATCGTTCCTCTCTTCCTGCTCTTCCACCCCTGTTTACCTCCCCCCTCCTGTTCTAAATTCTAATTCGGTATATTACTAATCGTACGTCCCAACTCTTCCTTACTTTTCTTCCACCCCCTCTCCAGCTGCCTCTTCGTCACCTCTATGGCCCTGAATTTGAAGCTCCCGCTCACACACAAATCCTAAAGCCTCCGTCAACGTCCCTTCCCCATCGCCTAGTCGGGGTCGTATCTGTGTAGTCTATGACAATATGCCCTACGGTTTCCCGATCCCTGCCGCAGCATACACAAGTTTTGTACTGTTGCCTGTAGTTAGCCGTGTATGCCCGTGTTCTTAGACACCCTGCCCATGCTTCAAAATGCAATGCCCTGTCTCACGTATGGCCATAGAAACATTTCTTCATGATTTCTAGTTCCTCTGTTCCCTAGGTCTCCAGGGTTTTTCCCCTTCCACTCTCTGTACCCAATTCGCCGTCTCTGCTGCCTTCACCTGCGTTTTAACTGTTGTGTATACCCCAGCTTCCCCTACTGAATTTCCGTACCGCTTGGTCAGCTGTCTGGTCCTCCATCTCGACCTCATGTCCATGCTCCTCATATACGGGTACTTTAACACCCTCGCGGCTCATTTGCCCTCCGCAATATCACGTAGTCTCCTGAAATTTTATCTTGCTCTGCGCCTCCCTAGCCTCAAAGGACGTCCGGCCCATATCTCCCTGTACTGCTTCATTCGTAGTTTTGCTATGGGCCCCGAGAGCCAGCCTACTTACGCCCTCTGATTTAACTGCACGCCCGCTTGGGTCTCTCGTTTCATGCCAAGAACCGAATTTCCCAAAGTCAATCCTGCTACCATGGCCCCCTTCCAGACTACCCTTACCACGTCGTATTTGCTGTAGCCTCACAGTTCTCTATGTTTCAATATAGCCGCGTTCCGCTTTCCTTTTGTTTTGAGGTAGGCCTCATGCACATGTGTGTAATCTGCGCCGTCGTTAAGCCGTACTCCTAAATATTTATACCCCTTTACCAGCGATGCTTGTTCTTGTTTGTGCTCTTGCCCTTGTTTGTTTGTGATACCGATTTGTGCTTACGTGTGGTCGTTGAAAACCATGGTTCCTGATTTTTCTCTGCTAAAATATAGCCCAAGGTGCGTCGCTTCCTCTACGCATATATCCATTAGGCCCTGTATACCTATCCCGTCATCCGCCATCAACAATATGTCGTCTGCAAACATTAATCCTGGAATTCGCCGTTCTACCACCTGTCCGTTTTTAATGTATGATAAATCGAATCGCAGCCTACTGCCCTCTAACGTCCTTTCTAAACCTTCCATGTAGATCATGAACAGCAGTGGAGAAAGAGGACATCCTTGTTCCAAACTCTTGTAGGTGTGTAAAGGCCTACTGTATGTTGTCTCCTGCCACATTATTTTCACTTGGTTCTCCGGGTATAGCTCCCTGAGTAAGCTAATGAATTCTACTAAAACGCCCTCGTCCTCCAGGATACTCCATCACCGCTCCCTGGCTACATTATCATGAGCCGCTTTAATGTCCAGAAAGGCTAATCACAAAGCTCGGTTTTGTATCTTCGCCATCACCACCACTATGCATTGGCTTACTACAAGTAGGATGTCATCTAGTATTCTGTCCTTTCGAAACCCATTTTGAAATTCCGCTGGCACTCTATTCTCTTCTATCCATTGCTATAGTTCACATCTCACTGCCTGTATTCCCAAACTGCATAGCACGGTGACTCGCTTACACGAGCTTGGCTTAGCCTTGTCTCCTTTGCCCTTATAGATTACCGTAATTACCCGATTCTAACGCACCCCCGATTCTAACGCGTACCCGATTTTCCTGGCAAAAAAACCGAAAAAAGTTGAACCTCCGATTGTAACGTGCACGGAACTTTGTAAGCAAGAAAAACGAAAGCGAGAGAAACCGGCGATTTATTTCTCGAATACCACTAATCTCACTCCTCGTCGCTCTCCGCTGACTACGACATCTCGTCCTTGGTGCCGTCAAGCAAGTTCGCGATGCCACACTTCTGAACGAACGAACGTTCAACCATGGTTGATGGGATCGTGGCCCACGCCTAGCACGCCCATCCCGCGGGCGTCTCCAGAGGCGCACGCTTTAGCCGACCGCTCGTTTTGAACGCGTGAGAGCCCCTGCTGCCATTGAAGTTATCAAGCGCGCAAGTGGAACGATTTGACGATTTGTGTGAACGCCGATAGAAAGCCTAGGCGCCTATGCTTCCTGCGTCCAAAAAATCTTTGCTAACAGCTTTGGCACCATATTGAAATGGCGTTGGGTGGGACGAAATTTCAGCTGTTTCGGCAATTTCGGTTTCGTATACGATTCTAACGCGCATGCGATTTTTCGACCCATTTTTCCGGAAAAAAGTGCGCGTTAGAATCGGGTAAGTACGGTAAGCCCATCCTGCAAGCATGCCACGTGTCCGGTATTGCCTTTTTTCCTATCCCCGTGCTAATGGCTTGTAGTAGCCTTTCCTTGCTCTTTGGTCTTAATTGGTTGATCACTGTATCGGTATCCAATACGTGCGCACTGCAGTATTTTTCGGGACATTTCCTGCTGCTTTTCCACACTTGAGCTTGTCCTCTCCTATCTCCAGACCTTGCGGCCTCCCTGTCGTAACATCGCTGTGGTGCTGCGAGGACGCTCATTAACCTTACAAAATTTCTCCGTGATAATTTTATGAACGTATGCCAATGCCTGCTCTCCCTGGAGCATCTGCCCCTCTCCGGGATCTGTAGTAGCACCTTCTGTATGTCCCGTGCGTTTCCCTAATGCCCGCACATGGTTCCGAAACTTTTTCGGTGCGTCCCCTCCAGTTGCACTTCCACTTTTTTTTTACTTATATTGCTCCCATTTTATGTCCACCTGTTCCTGTTGTCTCCCGGCACTCTTGGCAAGTCCGTGTTCTTTAGACGCCTGTTTGCGCCATAGCGTCCTTTATTTCTGCGTTCCACCACCTTCTTGGCGTTTTCTTTACTTTCCATTTATTTGCCCTTTCTGCCTTGACTATTTTTTCCTGCATAATTTTGATGAGCTTCTCATATCCCTACATTTCTCGAGGGTTTCTTTCTATATCAACTTCTACGCTTTTAGCTACAGCGGCAATTAGGTAACTGCTTAACTTTGTGTATTGCCCCACTCGGTCCTGTATCGCACCCCCCAGTTTCACAAAATTCAGTTGCATACGCTTGTCGTCGCTGCCCAGACTGTTACCCCCTTCCTCATCTATGCTCACTCCATCTAACCATTCATAAAGTTCCTACAAGAAGAGGCGGTAGTCGATACTCGACTTTCTCCTGACATATTCCCACATGATTTGACCGTCTAATTTTTGTTCCCTATTTACTATGATCAGGTTCTGTTCCTCACACATACCCAGCATTAGATATGCCCGTTTTTGTCTGTGTACCCGTCTAGATCTTCGATGGGGGCGTTCATGTCCCCTAGCAATAGTACCTCCCCGATCGTTTTCAAATCCTCAATGTCCATTTTTAGGCATGCCACCAGGTTTTTATTGTGTTCCTTACTCTCCTTACCCGTCCACAGGTACGACACTCTTAAAGACACCTCACTACCCCATACCATTCCTTTCACCCACACATGCTCTTTACAGTCTTCTTTCACTCTTTTCCGATTTCCCCCCTTTCGTATAAGCATACCTACTCCTCCCCCTTTTCTAGACCCAACCGTCACATTGCAACCTTCCTATACTTACTCTCGGATTACCAGAGGCTCTTCTAGGTCTCTTAGGTGCGTCTGGGTCACTGTATGTAACCGGATATCTTCTTCTAGCTGTTTACGAATCTCCATCCATTTCTCTTGTTTCTCCCAACCCTGCATGTTTATGTAGGATCTTTAGTTCTCGCCCTCTCGTATTTACACACCAGCGTCTCATCTTTCTTCCACGTGCACCCACCTGTACCGACATATCTCCCTCCCTTCTTACAAAGGCCTGCGGCCCCCTAAAAAAGTATTTCAACTGCCGTTCACCGCAAAACCTGGTGAAACAGTGGCTACCGCCGGAACGAGAAAGGTGGAAAAAACAGAAGGGGAGAACGGCCCAGCTGCCCTGTTGGGAAACAGCGCCCCACTATCTTCAAACGCCAGCAGTCCGAAGAACTCCTGTGCACAGTAGATGCTGGATACCCGTCATTCTGTCTACGGTTGCCTGGTCGAGCCTGACCGCTGCTGAATTTGTCACCGTTGCGGTGACGATTTGACGAATTATTTGCGTTTCCTGCCTTCTCTGTAATTTGCGTCTCATTTCTCTCCATTTCTTTTATATGTGCTGTTTCTTCCTTTTTTCTTCCTTTGTCTTCTGTCATGTGGGCTGTCCCCTCCTTTTTATTAGGCTTGGCGCTGCTACATGGTTCGGCAATAGAGTTCAGCCATCATTCTCTTGTTCCAATTGTTGCCAAACCCGTATTTCTCTACATTGGCTGCAGGCTTTCCGTGCTGCGTATGTATGGTAAAGTTATTGTAGCCCTGACGCATAATCATAGATAAAATATGTGGGCTTGGAGCCAAGACAGATAACGAGTACGACATTATTGGTGTACATACTATAACATCATCTGAAGATTTTGTCATTATCATTGAAGAAGAAGGGACAACTGGGCTAGTTGGTAATGCATATGGGACATCTTGAAGCGCTGTGGTTTGTCGTTTCTTTCGCTAGCGTCCGTGTTTAAGTGCGCTACCTTCAAGATGTCATTGAAGAAGGTCGAACGCACGTCATTGCGATGGACTCGAGGAAGTATAGGTGTGTTCCAAGCTTGCATGAGAAGCCGCTGAGAACGCGTTGATTTTTCCCGAGGGCATTTTCACTAGCACTTAAAAAGGGAAAGTCACATAGCTCATGGCCAAATGTGGTTAAACTTGCCATTTGATGCTCGCATGGCTATAAAAGCTTTAACGTACGGGAAAAGGAAGTTTTTTACGTAACAGAAGCCAAATGAAGAGCCGAGCTAGTTGGTGAAAAATTTCCATGAGTGAAACGTAAGCGCAAAAATTTTTTACAGGGACGAGAAAGGGAACGGCACAGGCGCTTACTATCAACTGAAAGTTTTATTGGTCGGGGGGTGGTATAAATATGTTTTCGTTTTCAATAAAACTTTCAGTTGATAGTAAGCGCCTGTGCCGTTCTCTTTCTCGTCCCTGTAAAAATTTTTGCGCTTAAGTTTCACTCATGGAAATTTCTTTACGTAATTTGTATAATTTATGAAATGCTTAACACCGAAGAATAATTCCAATCTGCCATCATTTGTCTTAGGCATTTCACCCATGTTACATGCGTGCGTAAAATTGCATTAATCAGCCTGTAGGTTCATCCAAAGTAAAAATTTTAGTGCCCTTCTACTTTTTGAAGAAGGAAGACCTGTGAAGCTAGACGCAGGCCACGGAGTGCCCGAAAGAAGACGCGTCTTTGCACTTTGAGCTTGAGCACACTTCCTAGCCAATTAGCTAGATGAAACTTGGAATCACTCGTGCTTTATTATAGCGCACAAACACAGGGCTACCTGTTTTCATCCTGCGTCGTATTCACCTTACTGTCTGTGTAACACACCAAACCACTGCGCTCGACCAAGAAGGGCGACGGACAGACCGCAATGTGTCATTTGACGTCCAAGTTTAAATGTCCCGCCCGCACAACGGCCATGTCATCAGTGAACTCATAAAGCCTATAGCTGAGCGTGCACGCCCCCCCTTTCCACTCCCCACCCGTGCACGCATCACCCGGCGCCAATGATGTGTGCATGCCTAAAGTGAAAGACACTGGTGAAGGTGTTGCTCTAAAAGCCCTTAAGCTAAACAAGAAATATTTGCTGACGTCACGATTTGTTAATCATGGAGGGATTCCAGCTACTTGAAAGAGAGAGAGAGAGAGAGAGGAGATAGGAGAGAGTGAGAGAGGAGAGGAGAGGAGAGAGAGAGAGAGAGAGAGCGAGAGAGAGAAAGTTTGAGATCTATGAGCTGTCTTAGCGTCTTAGCTATGGCTCCCCTCTCGCTGAGCAGAAGCTTGTCCGAGAGGCAGGGGCCGGACAGCCGTGTCTCCCACTGCTCTTGAGAATTTGGGATGCGGGGAAAGGGTGGTGGGTGCTTGTTTTTTCTACACTATACTATTTCTATACTACACTATACTATACTTTACTATAATATTTCTGTATTATATTATTTTCCCACTTAGTGTACCATATTCTTGGCAGTATTTGGATTCTGCTGGATATTGGGTGGGGGATATCCGGTGTAACCTAATTGGATGCATGAAGGTGTTGATTTGTAGGAGTCTTTGTTTTGTTTCCAGAGATTTTATGAAGTTTGGCTGAGCTAGCGGGAAAGTCCGTCGATTAATCTTGTTATGTGTTATTTGGTGGCATTTTACAAGAGGTATAAGTTTCTCCTCTTCCTCTGAGGCCTGGTCGGCAAGTTCTCAGGCCTTTTGGTGGGCACATTTGTTGCCCTCTATGGAACCATGTGCACGTGGCCACACAATCCTCGTTTCTGTCGGGGAATTTGGTTGAGAGCAAGCGGTGTGTTGCTGGTGCCACGCAACCCTACCTCAAGCTCCTGCACGCTTCCTGGGAGTCTGTTACGACCACCGTGGCTTCCGTCTGCGTGACGGCCAGTGCCACAGCTAGCCCCTCTGCTTCTTTGGTCGATGCGGTTATTACGGTGGCACTGACAAGAAGCCCCGTCTTTGTGGTGATTACCGCTGCCTTTGTTCTTCTACCACGTATTGCGGCTGCATACGTGTAGACCGTTCCCGGGAGGGTGTCGTATTTCTTGTCTAAGGCTTTCGTTCTAGCTTCTCGCCGACCGGAGTGTTGAACCAGTTGCATGTCCTTTGGCAGTGGGTTTTCACAAGATAATATGCTGTCACCGCTCAGGAAGCTGCTCGTTCGGCTTCACGTCTCGGGAGTTCCATGTAATTTGGTTCAAACAGTTTCTGACCGTTTTTTTTTCGTTGCAAGCCGCGCTCTCTGGATAGAGACGTGCCCCTGAATGAGCTCGGCCACCGTGTTGTGCAGACCCATGCGAAACAGCCTATCGGTTGACGCGCTCATGAGGATCCCAAGGACTCGCTTCGTGGCTTTACAGAGAAGGGTGTGAAGTTTTTTCATGCCTGTCTTAGAGTCATTTAGAGCACTACGTATGTCAGCATCTCGATAGAATAAAGGCCTGGATAAGGCGGACGATGCCCCGGTGTCTATCTGTAACTCTACGAATCATATGCACAAACTTTTTCGGGCGTACTGGTGAGGCGCTTGAGCATTATGTCCCATTTTTCACCAGCTTCCACAAAAAGCCCATGTACCCTGAGTCAGCTGCAGGGATTAGTTGTGTGTCCCTCTAAATTGATTTCGATACTATACGAGTAATTTTAGTGCGACGACGCTGGACCACCAAGAGGTCTGACTTCTGTGGGGAACACTCTAGACCACGTTTCTTTGCGTACTGCTTTGCAGCGTCGGCTGCTCGCGGCATGCAGTCGCGAAGCCTCCCGATCAGTGCCAGTCCAAATTGCTATATCATCTGTGTAGAGCGCATGGTTTAAATGTGGAATACTCTTCAGCTCTGCAGGCAGACCCAGAAGCGCTATGTTAAATAGGAGTGGGTACAGGACCGAGCCTTGGGGTGTACCTCTACTTCCGAGGGTGATGGGATCTGAGGTGACACCCCGACTTTGAGTCTGGCTGTACGGTCTGAACGAAAATCTACATAGTAGTTGTATGTTCGCTCCCCGCATCCTGTGTTGGTGTTTTTCGTAGAATTTCCCGTGCGACACGTTATTAGAGCCCCTTTGAGGTCGAGCACTAGTATGGCTCAAATCCAAACATGGTGTCTGGCATGGCTCACTAGTATGGCTGAAATCCAAACATGGTGTCTGGCATTTTCTGGGTTTCATCCAGGTATTGCTGCATATGGTTGAGCACTACGCTTTCTATCCCCTTTCCCACGCCCGATGTGAGGGATATTGGCTGCAAATTATCAATGTGCGGGGATTTGCCTGGCTTGGGAATAAATCTTATCTCGGTGTTTTCTACAGCTGTGGAATCTTGCCTTTACTCCAAAAGTCATTAACATAGTCCAGCAAGGTCTCGAGAGTCTCGTGGTAAAATTTGGCTAAGAGTTTGTAGGAGATGTGGTAGGGTCCAGAAGCGATGTTGCACTTGTTTTTGGCAATTACAGCCCGGAGTTCGTACAGTTGGAACGGTTTGTCAAGGCCTTAATTCGCATTTCCTGTGCAAAGTTGAGGGTAATAGCTCTTTTCGGTTTGGAGGTACTTTGTTTCCAGATCCTTGAGGAGTTGGTTGGAGTCTCTTTGACCTGAATTGATTCTGGGAAACATATGGCGATTGGTTTCCCCCTGCCTGGTTAGAGGGCGATGAGTTGACGGAAGAGAAACCAAGTCTTTCTGGTGAATAAGGTTCCCTGCAGGCCGTCAAAAAGTTGAAGCTAGTTTTCCTTGCACGAAGACAAAGCGTATTCAGCCGCTTGTTTGTTGATTGGAGCTATCTTTTTGCATAGTGTTTTGTTGTGCCTTTGTCTTTTCCATCTCATTGTAAGGCTTCCCCTGGCTTCCTACAGGTGGAGAAGTCTCGTGCCCACGTGGGCTGTTAAATCCGTTGTAGCTCCTAGCAGTAGTGTAATACTTTAGGTGTCGGTTTTGCAATTCGTCATAATTTAAGTGACCCAATCATGGTAGGACTACCTCGGGTTCCTTTCTCTACTTGTTGGAGTCTTCCGAAACTTGTCCCAATTGGTGATGTGGGCGAAATCTTTGTGGGCGCATTTCTGCTGCGTCTCAGGAAGTATTCGCGTGATCAGCGAACGAACGGCAGCGTGCGCTACTCTGCTGCTACCTTGCAGTGCGACGGAGCCGCTGGCCAGCATGTTGCAAACCCTGTTTAAAACTTCCGCGCAAATGTCCCGAGGTTTGTATTAGCGGACATTAGAACAGCGTGCAAGGAAAGTGTCAGGGGGTGGGCGCTCCTTGGTGGTGACGCATGGGATGTGTGAGGGAAAGGCATTAAGTGAGATGACGGCGTAGGCACACGTTTCATACTCCATTTCACTATTTGCTAGACGCTCCTTTCCGTTTCCTTTTTTTGACGCTGCTGCGTCCGCTCACTCGGTTACGCGGACACAAACAGAGGCCGCTCCCGCGAAGCCGAGGTTACATCTGGCCTTAAAACCACCGAAACTCGTCGTCGCCTTTTCGACTGAAATTTCACTCCGCCAAGTAGTGGCTAACCGCTCCCGGTTGAAAAGAGACTTGCACAGTTGGAACGCTGGCATGAGCCCATATTTCTTTTTCAGCTTGGAAGGCCTTCCAAGCGACATTTTTGCTGATGTCTTTCACGCCTAAGTATGCGCCATCACCAGCTGCCGGTCTATGTATGCACAGTTTGTGGGTGGGAAAAGGGAGCGTTCCCGCACAGTAGGGCTTCATGCTGCTACCGATCAAATGTCGTTTGTGATAGTGGGAGATTTAGATGTCGAAATTACATGGGTCAATGCGCCTAGGTCGGCCGTCCTCCTTAATCGAGTGGTTCGGGTGTGGGTTGATGTGTTACGCTGACATCTTACAGAGACAGGAAGATGCCTATGAGGGGAAAGGGAAACAGACAGCCACATGTTTGTCGCGAGAATAAAGCTCAAGGGCTTCCACGTTTTAAATCGTTATGGGACTGATGCACGCCGTTCGTTTGGTAGAAGAAAAGCAAGAATTGAAGCATTGGCCTGAACACACTCGCGAATGAACGCAAAAACAACAGAAAGCTGCTGGCGGCGCTATTTTCGCATGAAGTTCAGCCCGTCGAGTAGCGGCGAGTCCCTCCTGGATAAACAGCAACTGTTCCGCTTGGAACACCAACGTGAGTTGATATCACTTCTTCAGAGGGCTTTCAAGGGAGATTTTCGACCGCGTCTGTCACTTCAAAGCACGCGCACATGAAGGTTGCCGGTTTATGCATGCACAGGTTTGTAGTGGAGAATAGTTGGAGGGAAGAGGCGGGGCGTGCACGAGCAGCTATTGGTTTTATGCCCGTAACGATGGATGGCATGTCCACTGTGCAGGTGGGAGGTTTAAACGCGGACGTTAAACAGCCCAACGGGACCAATGTGGAGTGGTTAGAGGTAGAGTGGATGGGGTGCGTGTGTTACACAAACAGTAAGACGCTTACGACGAGGGAAGGACACAGACAGGCACATGTTTGCCTGCAAGAATAAGGCTTGAGATCCTTCAGATGTCCATTCAGCTAATTGGCTAGAAAGTATGCTCCATCGCAAATTACAACAAACGTGTTTTGTTTCGTGCCCTCTGTGGGCTGGGCTCAGCTTTGGAAGTCAACCTTTTTCACGGAGTGGAAGGGCACTAAGTTTTTCATTTAGGCATTTGCGCAAATTTATTGAAATAGATAGACTGTTTTGTGGCTAATCATCCCTTTACAAAGTGGTCAGTTGCAAAACCAAACATAGACAAATATAATGCGATGTGCAACACAGCTAAAATGCGAACCACTCCAGTTATAACACGGCTACTAATACCACACGAGCCCCAATACCGGCTGTGTAAAAATCTTTGGTAATGTTTTATTGAGAGAGTGCTTTATTGAGACGGGAGTACTGGTAAATGAATTGTTGATAATTATCCCAGGCCTCAAACGTGGTTAAGGCGTATGCAATATTGAGTATTCTGATGAAGATTTAGGAAATCTATCTATGGTATTTATGTGTATTTCTGGTAAAAAGCGACGATTTTTTTGCCTTGCGTTGTATTCAATAAAAACTGTATTATGAACCTATTTCACTATGAACCGATAGATTTATTTTGCAAGTGTACTTCATCGTTAGGTTTTGTGCAAACGACGAATGAGACATTCCTAAAGGTTTTGTGCAAACGGCGAAAGATACATTCCTGAAGGAAAACAGTTTATCGTATTTATACAAAGCTTGTGTTTTTTATTTGATAGGTCTGTGGAAATTATAGAAACCTTTCCAGTGTTGAAAAACTTGTGCGGTTTATTCGAGACATTTTTTAGTAATACCTACACTTTTTGTGACTGATTTCCATGTAAACTGCAATTAGCTTTGTTCTCAGAATCCTATTTTTTGCCAACTCTTATAGGTTTGCATAGTATTTCAGTGTATCTTCCTCTTACAGTATACATCAACTCTCCGGTTTTGTTGCTCGTCAGATTCTTGCCGGGATTCTGAAGGACATCGATGGTGGCTTTTTTATAAGGTAGGTTATCTCCCCTACTTCGGGTAAGACGATAAGTAAAATATCCCTTGAACAGAACTTTGGCACTAAAACGGCATGACTGGAAAAGATAAAATATCGATTAGCAAGAATGTGTATGATGTATATGTAAATTTAATACCATGCACAATAACAACAGTATGTTCCATTGGGAAGTCTGCTATACATATTGCTGGAGTAAATAGGCTATCTTTCCAGTCGAATGTATTTGTTTGAAATTGTAGTAAAAACGTCAAGTACTTTGTAAGCCATATTTTCACCTAAGTCTTGGGATTTTTGTACCTGGGATTTTGTACCTTGGAAATACATGACACTTGTGAGTAGGATTTCTTTGCATTGGTATTTCTAAATTTAAAAATCAATGTTCTGTAATACTAAACATCGTGATTATTACTTCTAGGTAGTTTTACCTCTGATGACTGCATTATTGTATATTATTCGAATGTAAAATATTTTGGCTCTTTTGGAAGTGTTATTCTTATTTTTTGTTACGTGCAAATCCGTTATAAACAGCCTTTGAACGCCCTAGGAGCAGTGAAACATGCAGAGTAATAACGATCAAGTCAGCTATAGTGGCAGAATTTAAAGCACTCCTTAGATACATATTTTACTAAATGCGAATTCGTGTAAATGCAGGTGGCTCTTGCGGGTGTGGGTCAGGGTAGCAATCGGTTGCAGAAACACAATATTTCCAATTTAGGAGGGATACTGTCATTAAATATGGAAGACTAGGGCTCATAGAAGATATGCTGCAGCGTATTTATGGCAGCGAAAGAAATATTTTCATCGGTTCATTTACGTTATCTGGGGATGCAATGCCCCTGTTGTGTCCTTCCAACCACTCCAAACCAACAATGCTAAACACACAACTTGCATCCAAATGTCCATATTTCAGGGCTGCCATGTTTCAGTCGTCTTTTCCTACTTTTTGCCGACTTCTCTGTAGCTGTACCTTCACTGGGCGCCCAACGTTGTATTGTTGTTCACTGAATATATCCAGCCAAAGCCCACAATTATTTTTGATTCCAGATAGGATGTTTTGCTTTCTGTATTTTTTTTTCAGAAAGTTTCGTGCTCGTTTTTGAGCACAAAGCTCCAATAGTTTTTCTGCTCTGGCTGCTCCATCTCACCAATGGTTTTTGAATGTGTCTTCCATGGCACATTTCTTCTCTGCCCATTAAGTAGCCAGGGGAAGTAGTAGTTCGTTTTATGCAGCCGTATTTGCTGACGCAAGTCGCCACATTTTGCTGCAAAAGAACGGTTGCAACCATTTCCAGCGCAGAATGAATTCCACGCCGGCTCTTTCCCTCGCGGCTTCAACCAGTGTCGGCGTGTTGCCCAAGATTGAAGGCATTGTAACAACAAAGGCAAAAGTTGGGTTTGTGCAGGCCGGTTCAAGGTCAGTTTTTTCATTCACTTTTTTAGTTATTGGACAAAGGCGAAACCGGATGGTGGCTATTTGCACAAATTTAGTTTCATTTACCAATCCCAATAGATTTACCAATAGAGAAATTTAGCAACAGTGAAAACCTACATATGACTTCTAGGAGACAAATAAAGAGATGCACAGGTAGGATAAGCCTCCAGAAGTCGAGCGATAACTTTCCGATCCATAAGGGAGTAAGTCAGGGAGTTACTATCTCTCCAAAACTATTCAGAATATGTCCGGAGAGGGTATTTAGTCAGTTCGACAGGGAAAATGTATGATCAAGGGTAAACGGGGAATACTTGAGCCATTTGAGGTTTGCGGACATGTAGTCTTGTTGAGTGAGACTGCAGAACACATGCAAACAATACTTGAGGAACTACAATAAGAAAGCACGGCCGTGGGGCTCAAAGTAAATATGAATAGGTCTAAAGTAATGAGAAAGAAGCACGCTAAGAGCGTCTTTTTCAGCTTATGAAACAAAACGCTAGAGGAAGTAAAAGAGTATAACTACCTCGGACAGATCGTTAGTGCTGACCCCAACCATACCGGAGAAATTCACCGTAGACTAGTTATGGGCTGGGGAGCACTCGGCAAGCACTCCCAAATAACGAAAACATAGTTACCTCTGTCACTAAAAAAATCTACAAGTGGTGCATACTGCCTATAATGACATACGGAGCTGAAACTTGGCGCATTACTAAACAACTAGAAAGCCAACTCAGGGCGGCTCAACGGGCCATGGAACGAATAATGTTAGGAATAACACTCAGGAACAAGGAACAAGCTACCTTGATCAGAGAACATACTAGAGCTGACGATATTATAGTTGAAATAAAGAAATGGACTTGGGCTGGCCATGTAGTGAGACGAACCGACAACCGGTGCACAATTAGGGTAACAGAGTGGATACCAAGAGATGGGTCCAAAGAAGGGGAAGGCGATAACACGATGGAGGGATGAAATACGGAATGTTGGGGGTAAACAGTGGACTCGATTATCAAAGGACAGGAGTGATTGGAAGTCGATGGGAGGGGCCTTCATCCTGCAGTGAACCTGTACAGGCTGATGATGATGATGATACCAATGTGACTATGCATTTTTTCACCATGATCTGTATCTTCGTGTTTAGGTTCATATATAGTGTGGTAAGCATAGGCTGACAAAATCACGAGAACTCATCGAAACTCAATCAGATTGGCTTCTCCCCGTTGTACTCACTCAAACTGAGACTCAAAAGCTCACCAGTACTCAAAATCTGTCGTATTGAATCATCAGGACCTATTTGTGATTGTACTTACCTGTACTCTAACTCACGTGTTCGCACGAGTAGTTGTACTAAATGTGTACTTTCTCACACTCAACTCATCTGTACTTACTCGTGCTGAACTCATATGTACTTACTCGTACACGTACTCAATCTGTACTCACGAGTATTCGTCCTCAATTGTGCTGAGCTCACCTCTGTTCACGAATATTCATTTGGAATCTGTAGTCACTAGCATGGGCGTCGGCAGGGGGCTGCAAAACTCGCACTTGCTCCCCTCCTCCTAGCCGACGAATACCTGCCACCCCCCGCCCTTCCCCATCTTCTTCAGCCCATGTATTCCAGTTGTGCTTCCTTTTTTCCGCTGACATTGATGATGTTCATTCTTACCGTAATGTGTTTACCCTGCAAATTTTGTCCTTAGCATTTTTCTTCAAAAACGAAATAGTCCTCCATCAGATTTTGAGAACTACCTTGGGTACTTCCGGATTAGCTTTGCCTGGGTTCTTTCCTAGTCACCTTCTCTCTTAACAGCAGAAGTTGAGCCAATCAAAAGCCTTGTTAAAAGCGTTCTGAAGACTGACTTCTTTGCGTGTTGAACCTCCGAAACCTTTTGGTCGGAACGTGCTGTTCGCAGTCGGAACATATATTTCCTTTTTCCCCACAGCTCTTTAAGGCCGTAACTGCAAAGATTTAGGTTCTCGTGAATAGGATAATCTGTTCCGACCCTGCATGCACCCTTTTCGTGTTAAGCGCAAAAGGAAAAAGTGGAAATCAGCGGCAACGCCTCTCCCACCGACTTCGCACCGCGGGCTGGGTGCCCGTGGTATGTGTTCTAAGCGTTTGCTGACTGCTTCTGTCGTAACTGATTTGGCCCGTCTTGCTATCTGTCCCTACCCATTGTCCTCTTCATAAGTACAGTGGCTAGTTCACTGTGTCGACTGAAGTCGCACTTGGGGCTTCCGTTCGAAGGGCAAAAAATTCTTTCTCTCTTTTCAACACTCTTCTCTGTGAAAGCGACCGGTTAAATCAGCAGCAGCAACGTTCAGCGAATGATCTTGCTTAGCGTCGTACAAAACTATTAGGAACATTCTCACCTAAGGCAGTAGTGGTCAGAATTTGTACATCGTTGGGCAAAACAGAACACAAAATATGCGGAGAAAAATCCGGATAGCTATTTTCCAGCCTCCATGCGCCAAAGTGAGCTCTCGTCTACAATCACAACGGAGCTGTCCTGCACTTGCGAAGCTAAAATGGACATCACGAGCTTCTTTAAAAAAACCCGATATTGCTTTGCATGTTGCGCTTTGTTTAGTAAAGAAGAGTAAACGTTCCAAGTTGGTCGATGATCCCACGTACGAAGATAGCTCTACTACTACTGCCGCATCTGAGCAGCCTCTACCACCGAAAGACCGCCCAAATAATCTCTCGCCGGCAAGCTTCGTCAGAAACAACAGTCCGGATTCAGTCTTCGCCGTTTAAATATTTAGGTACTACGTCTTTTTGGGCATGAAACTAGTCGAAGCTGATTGATTACCAAATTTTTGTATTTTTTAGGTCTTTCTCATTATTCTTCAAGGACACATACCCTTGTGCTACGTGGGCCCAGCTTTACTAGCCCCATAAAGATGGCCCGTTGTCCTGCGATATACATGATTTCTGGATAAATTATTAGAGCGAAGCCTTAGTGTCCTCACTGATGCCGTTGTACGCCAATACGCCCTGCAGGAAAGCCAGCTTTCTCTATGGATGACGACGAATGATCCAGGTTCAAGTGATAGAAAAAACCGCTTCTCGTGGCCAGAATCAAACCTGGGTACTTCGCGTTACGAAGCCGGCGTCTATCCGATTGCTCCATTTCAACATAGTGGAAGCAAACGCCAAAAAGCAGGTTCCGATTCGCGCTGTACACCCCCATCTAAACGTTAGGCATACGGAGTGCACAGCCGAGAGTTGCTGTGCGTATTCTAGAGAAGTTGTGCGCCCCTCCAGAGTAGCACGTACTCGCCAGAGTCCATCACTCGAAAGCTTGGCGTTCAACAAATATCGTCGTTAGACACAGGGGTGCATGATTTTAGCACGCTTGTTCTGATCTTTTAGTCGCTAAGCATATTAAAGTTAGCTTAGCTGAAAGCGTCTGTTTTATTTCTCATCCTGACCGATAGATGGGCCCGTCGGGTTCATAGCAGGACGCCGAACTTTAACAAATGAATGCATTAGCAGAATAATTAGCAGAATAATAATTAGCAGAATAATATTGCATGCGCAATATTATTTTTTTTTGTTATGCGCAATTTGTTAAAAAGTCAATACTTTTAAATAGGTCACACAAAATTCACCCCAGGGTGTCTAAGCGGAGCCGAACCGAACCAAAAAGCGTAGCCGTACCGGTATTTTGCCAGAACTGAACCCAAATCCGAGCCGTTATTTCTGAGATAGCTGCACCCAATGCGGCACTGAACTGCAGAAATAATGACGGTTACCGGATCACGACGGAACTTTTCCGCCAACCTTTGCTATTTGCCGGTCAATGTCACTCGGGATTTTTTCTTTCACGCACCATAAACTTCGTAAAAGTTCTCGCGCTTTTCCCCCTTAAACGCAAGAACACTATCAACGATCTCTTCATGGTCGCCACATGCAGAGAGGTATGCGCATCGATGTTGGAATGGTATGTTGCTGAGGGCCGCGTGGGTGGAGTGCAAAACTGAGCGATAAAATTGACACCCTCTCGGCATCCTGCAGGTGATACAAAACATCGAGTTTGCCCTTCCTTCATTGCTACTGTATCAGAGCGGTCAGGTTGCATATGCGCTGCACTGCGCAACAGCAAAGGCCCACATCGTAAATGTGCCTCCTTGTTGCATTTCATAGCCTGCTTCAGAAGGTCGCACATCTCAAAAGGGTGAATATTTCAGAAGTGGTATCACCAGGCGTGGTTGAGTTGCTATGACAATGGCAAGGATAAATATTCCATCATCGCCACGGCAGCTTTTTTTGTAATGAATACGCAAAACGAGAACGCCCATGTGTCGATATTACGACGTTGCCAAGTAATCAATTTTTTTTCTGCCGAGCTGAAAAATGCAATAGCATCCCCCACGTAAATATTTTAGACCACTGTATTTCCGAAGGAAAACAAAAGGAAAGGAACATCACCTAGTTTTACATTATTCCGCGCACAATTTTTTCACAAATATTTTGTGATCTTTTTAAATGCCTTGAGCCAATAAATGAGCACAGACACAAGACGTAGATTTTTCAAGACGTCTCTTCGTTTGTCCGATCTGACCTTTCTCATAACCAGTCTTCTCATCAATGCGTATATGTTTGACAGGACAAGTTTGGTCTGGCCATTTCTCGTCTTACGTTGACGTTACAAATTCGTTAGGAGCCACTCTAGTATGTCACCACAGTACAGCTAGAACCCCATAATTCGTGCTTTTGAGCTTCAAAACTTCACAAGTAATGCAACATACTTCTGATGCAAGTGACTTAAAACAACCTTGGCTTCCACTTATGACAGTTGAAAAAAACCCATTATGACATTTTATATGGTTTCGCAAATTAGAGCAAATACCCTACTTAGCTGCAAAAAGTGCACATTTCAAATTGAACCATTTTCGCTTGTTGGCAGCGAAAATGCAAAATGATGACGCGAACATGCTAACAAATCCGACTCCGTAACATGTTTACATGCAGAATAACTGGACCCGGCGTTTCAGCTACTTTTAAATATGTGTCCTGTTTGTAAAATTTTCTTGGAAAACATTCCTTCTGAAAACCGGAAAGGAATACGTTAACTCGTTTAAAAGTATGCCATGTCTTTAGGGACAAAAATTCTTCTGGCTTTTTGTTTGCGGGATTCTGGACTAGAAAAAACTTTGTAATTCTTGCAATGTGCGCATGGCTACATCTGTGCGCGTTTGCATTGTCATGTACGCTTTGGCTCCTTTTTGCTGTTAGGCACTCTGCGCTTCCTGGGGTCCATTCGCTCTATTTTTTTACTTAACTTTGCTTAGAGTTTTTTCCTTGCATTTCATTGCGTGTCATTTTTGCGTGTCGATTGTTGCCTACCCAATATCTCACATACACTTCACTGCATTGTAATCACCCCCATCTGGCGTAGCAAGCACTGCCGCTAGCAGAGATGACCTCTCCTGCCCACATTAAAGAGTTCTCTCTCTCTCTCTCCGCAGTAAAGAAACTGCAGCAATAGCTGCAATACGTTGCATTTTACAGAGTTAAAATGAGTATCGCGCGATAGTCCAATGCGTCTGTAATCCGAGCTGGATTTGAAATTTTTTAGGCTACTTCTTGACGTCCCTCAAGTTCTTTCTGCTCTTTCTGCTAATCAAGATACTCGCCATGCTGAGGTTATGGGCGTTCTCACTGATTTAAGGCAGAATCAGGAGGCGCTAGCTCAAGAGTGTCTGACCTTGCTACGAGGCTAGCCACGGTAGAATCGGCAATTGAGAACCTTGAAAGTGCTCCACCTGCCGCAGACATTCCGCAAATCGTCAACGAAGCCATAAAAAGCGAATCCCTTGCACTAACTTCACGGCTTAGCGAACTAGAAGACCGTTCTAGGCGAGATAACTTGCTTTTTTATGGAATTTCGGATAATCAGCAGGAAACGCGGGAAGACTCTAAAAAACTAATTTGTGACCTATTATCTCGCCACTTCCAAATTCAGCTCAAGGATGACGAGATCGATCGAGCCCATAGGTTAGGACCATTCGTACGGAATAAAACCAGGCCAATTATAGTTAAATTCGCATCATTTAAGACCAAGGGCGGCATTCTAGCGCAAAAAGCTAAGCTAAAGGGTTCGAACATCTCAATCGGGGAAGATTTCTGCCGAGAAACGCGCCATTCGCGTAAGAAGTTACTTGAATTTGCCAAAGCAAGCGGGCAGGCTTACTCCCTTCGGTTCAATAAACTGACCATTGACAAAAAGGTATATACTTACTGCGCAGCCACCGACACTGTGTGCGAAATTGAGTCCCCCCGAACCGCGACTGTGGCAGATAACAATATCCCCAGTTCTAGCCCTGTTCGTCCCGGTCCTTCGTAGCTACCTTCTGTGCGCAATATTAACCATGCCTCTGTTTTCTTTACAAATGCTCGAAGTGTCCTGAACAAATCTATTGCACTGTCTAGCGCTGTTGATTCGTGTTCAGCCGATATTGTTATCTTGTCTGAAAGGTGGCTTTCGGCGAAAATTAGGAACAATGAAATATTGAACTGCGAAAAAGCGTACTGTTTTTATAGATACGACAGAGACATTCGTTCAGGAGGGGACGTTCTTATTGCTGTTAACGAAGTGCTTGTTTCACATGTAATACCGGTTGTCTCGTCGTTAGAACTTGTTTGTGTGCGGGTGCACATTGCTAGTCGCGAATTCATTATTTGCGTTTGCTACAGACCACCCAGTGCCGCTCGAACCTTTTGCAATGACTTTCACGATGTTCTGAACAAACTGATCATTAGATATCCCAAGTCACCACTTCTTATATTAGGAGACTTTAACTTCCCGGATATAATATGGCACCATGATTCTGTAGTTGTTAAACACAACTCATCTGAGTGCATGGAATTTGTAAACCTATGCTGCGATTTTAACCTCACGCAACTTGTTCACATACCTACTCGATCTACAGGCTCCACAGCTAACATCTTAGACCTAATTCTTGCTTCTACACCGGAATTAATCTCTACTATCACGCATATGCCAGGAATAAGCGATCATTCCATCCTCCAGTTTAATATGAAAGCCCAGGTCCCCTGTAGGAAAGTTCACAAATAAATACAGGATTATGGCAGAGCCGACGTTACCTCAATAACAGCCGAATTAGAGTTGTTTCTACAAACTTATTTCCATGGCTTTTCAGCACGCACAGTTGACGAAAACTGGTCGCTGTACAAGGATAAACTCTTAGCGCTAATCGATCGATATGTACCGAAGAGAACTATAATAACTAATCCTAGCTCGCCTTGGTTCAATAGCTCGCTTAAACGCTTGCGTAACAGGAAGAAACGTTCATTTCGTCGCGCAAAACTAACAAACCGAGCTGACGATTGGCGCACTTATCACACCATTAATAATGAATTTAACAAATCTGTAGCAAGCGCGAAAAAAACTTTCTTTAATGACACATTACCGGTGCTATTACGGACGAACCCGCGAAAATTTTGGAACACTATTAGCGGCACCAAAAGGAACCTCATTCAGTTGCATCATTCAAACGCTCCGGTCCCTCCAAAGCAGTGCTGTACAATTCTAAATAACACCTTTGCTGCAGTGTTCAATTCTACCCATCCTGTATGTACCCCACCGTAAATTTTATCGGATTTTTTACCAATGGATCCTGTTTTTGTCTACTCTGTTGGCATTGAAGCATTAATTAGTAAACATAAAGTTTCCTCCTCTCCTGGACCTGATTGTGTTAACGCGAAAATGCTCAAGTGCACTATTGTCTACTCCTCTATTATTCTGTCAGAAATTTTTCAGCAGTCGCTGCGTTGTGGTGCATTGCCTCGTGACTGGAAGGGGGGAAGTGGTTCCAGTTCATAAATCCGGTGATGTACATTCTCCCGAAAACTACCGTCCCATCTCTCTTACAAGCATACCCTGCAAACTCCTTGAACATATAATATATTCACAACTGGTTGAATACCTTGAGTCGAATTCATTTTTCACTTCTTCTCAACATGGCTTTCGAAAAACATTCTCATGTGAAACTCAACTTGTAGCCTTTAATAATGACCTTTTGCAAATAACGACCTTGGATTTCAAACTCACTGCATATTTATTGATTTCGCTAAAGCTTTTGACTCAGTCCCTCACAGCCTATTAATTTTCAAGCTTGGCCAACTAAACCTTGACCCTCTAGTACTTGCATGGATTACAGACTTCCTGTCTAACCGAACTCAATATGTTTTCGCTAATGACTGCACGTCTTCTACCTGTGATGTAACATCTGGTGTTCCGCAAGGATCGGTGTTAGGGCCTCTACTCTTTCTGATATTTATTAACGATTTACCCGACTGTGTTAAATTCTCGTCGATAAAATTGTTTGCGGATGATTGTGTAATTTATAACAAAATTTCTAACTCCTCTGACGTTCAAAATCTTCAAAATGACCTTAACAGCGTTACTAAATGGTGCAATAACTGGTGTATGCAATTAAATGTTTCTAAGTGCAAAAGTATGCAAATATCTCGCCCTACTGATAAAACCAATGCTTGCCTGTATTTCCTAGATAACGTTCCCTTGCTCTCTGTTGTTTGCTATAAGTACCTAGGTGTTCACATTTCTAATGACCTTTCTTGGAATACCCACATTGAATACGTTGTAAGCAATGCTAACCGCATGCTGGGCTACTTACGCCGACATTTTTCAATCGTTTCTACCTCCCTTAAACTTAATCTTTACAAAACGCTTGTCCGTTCCAAATTAGAGTACGCGTGCGCATTATGGGATCCTCATCAGGTCACGCTCATTCATTGTCTGGAATCAATTCAAAATCGTGCCGCTCGCTACATCTTATCGTCCTATTCACGTACTGCCAGTGTTTCGTCAATGAAAAAAACGGTTAACCTCCCTGACCTGTCAGTGCGCCGTAGATGTTCTCGTCTGTGTTTATTTCACAAAATATATCACCATAACCCTACCTTAAAAGAACAACTTATTACCCCGCCTCGCTATATTTCATCTCGAGCGGACCATAGTTGCAAAGTCGGCTTGCCGTCTTGTCGTACTAACGTATACAATGACTCATTTATTCCTAAAACGAGTGTACAGTGGAACCACCTCCCTGCCGCCATAGCATCAATTACTGATACAACCCTTTTCAAAACTGCTGTACATAACACCTTTTGCTCGTAGAATGTCATAGGAGATTGTGTATTATTTTGCTGTTGTGTAAACAGTGTACATTCATTGTTGTCGTACGCGCATCTCAAACAATCCATTGTCGTAAAAACTGCACATTGTATTCTTTTAAGTTTACCACTCCTTTCTGTTGTGCCCTATGGGCCCTGAAAGTATCTGTAATAAATAAATAAATAAATAAATTTCTTGACGTCCCTCAAGTTCAGAAACGTTATTCCCTATGCAGAACAAGTTATATATTATATTTATATCAGTAACAACTAAGTTTGCATCCCGTGAGCGTGCGGGTTGTAATTGCAAGGAGCTGAAATACAACGTGTGTAACAGCTCAGCTATGGTTTAAGACCAGGCAACGTACACCACCTGAGCGACTTTCTTATCGAGACTGTGGGGCTTTGGAACTTTGATTGTTTCATTGCGAGACGGGAAGCGGTGACACTGCATGACTGCCTCACGCTTTGCGGGCCCGCCCAGCGTGAACTTCCAAGTTTCATGGTGCTTTTGCCACTGCTGCTCCCCCTGGTGTTTGAATCCTGTTCTCTTCCTAACGAGGCACCTGAAAAGGCGGCTGGCCGGTGTCACTTCTTTATATTTCTCGCAGAGTTGAATCATGCGATGTGGTACAGCCGACGCAAAGTTGCATAATGCCCTACCCTGGCAGCTTTCCGCAACACCGGCTAGTTAGGTGGGATTTTCGAGTGACGGATTGGCGTGCACGCTTTTTGGAACTAAAATTGTTGCACGGAAATTCTGTAGAACATCACCACTACCATTCTATGGCAATAATGAAGGCGAGAAACTATAAGTTATTTCACTGACGGACGCGGTCTTGTGTTCTATTTCGTGTTCTTCTTTTGAGCGGGTGCAGCATTTTGGGAGGACGAGACGGAATATCTGCACGCTATCCCCAATGTCGTCGAAAGTCTTCTGGTGTTCCTGTCACGTAACTGTCTCTTCTGTCCCTGCACCCACCTCTAACGATGTTACCTCCTGTCTTGGTGATCCCATTACAAATGCAGCAGAGGTATGCAGAATTCAATTCCGTTTTTCCGCGGTCACACTGCTGGTGCGTTACCTGTGGGACCATTTGTTACGTTTGGCTTGGCGCGTGAGCCATGGTCACCAAGCTTGAGCAAGAGCCTGTCTTTTATTTTTGATTACAATATTGTTGTTAATGCATTTCTTAACAGCGAATGCTCTTTCAGTTGGTGGTTGGGCTGGGAAAGTGCTCAGGAAAACCTCGCCGAGTTACTACGTCATTGAGCGCGTCGGCACCACTGAACTTTAGCTAAGCCTCACCGAACTCGGGTGGGACTCGTGTCGTCACCTGTCGGAGGCGTGATACAACTGTTACAAGCATGGATTTGGAAACGTGCCTCGGGGAGGCCTGGTACAACTCGTACAAACCCAGCTTTGGAAACGCGTAGCACGGTGGCTCGCTCCATCGCTTGTTGCGACGAGTGGTGCCGTTTTGATAGTGCTACAGTGTACTGCAAGAGGGCAGTGGGCTCACTGGTCAAGATCTGCTGTCCTTGTTTATGTCGAATCGGCACGGTGGCTCCACATGCACTATCAATGGAAACTTTGCGTGCTGTTGCTTCGCGCCGCAGTTACCGGTTCCGATGACGAGCAGCCTTTATTCTTCAAATAGTGTGGTGCTCCAACGGAACTTCGATTTGGAGACTCTAGCAATGTAAATTCCTGCTCTGCTGAGCGGGAGTCCGTTGTGCAGTCGACTGCAGGAGCAATTTTGAGGCGCCCAATCTAACTCTTTCTGTTTGGGAAGAAGTTGGTTTCAGTTGCTTGAACTAAGTAATTTTTCAGAAGTTTTGCCGCGCGCTTATGCTTCCTTTTTTTGTGGCATGCGGCACGCTCATGCTCTAGCGACATGTATGCCGCGGTAAAAGCGAGAGCTGCGTCGCTGTAGCATGCGCGTAAAACACGGTGGTTCTTGGAGCCTTTGGAATTAACTAAAAGTTATTTCATTAGTTAGAACGTGCATAATAACGGGTGAGCTTGTCGAAATACTAAAAAGCTTCTCATACCACGTTATAAACCGTAGTGACATTTTCTCTTGGCTTAGGCAAAAGAATGGCATGCACAATCCCAAGTTTAACTTGTTTCTTTTTATGGAGGGTTCACATGTCCTTTTTTTGCTTAAATAAACTTGCACATTACAAAATACGGTCTATTACTGAGGACAACACAGGCCGTTGCGAAGAACATAGAGCGAGCATTTATTACAAGGAAGTGAATCTTTAGGTACAATTAACGACAAGAGGAGCGGCTCAGTTTTAGGTGTTTAGCCTTCTGCCGCTTTCCAGGTTTGTCACTGTTAATGCCTTTGACATAAAAGTGAAGTCGCGCAGTGACGTAAAAGCTAGTTATCTTATCTGTGAGGCAAAAAATATGCTCAGGGCAGCCGACTTCAAGAGTAAGTTTCGTCATAGTCCTGCAGTCGCAAAGCACCGCGCACAGCTGCATAGAGTCAGTTTTCTTTAAAACTTCATCTGCCTCTCTTCTACTTTGCACTGGGCACTCCTTGAGCAACACCCCTCTAGCGTGCACTTTACAGTACATGCCAGATGGTGACTTAAAAAACGGCCTCTCCGAGTGCACTTCCCCACTTGAGTTTAATGTGGCCGTGCAGTATACAATGCCGTCGTGATCGGGAAAGTCATGCCTACTCCAATAGGGCGATGGGATTTCTAGGCCGAAGCAGCACTCACTCGCCAGCAGCTCTTCACTTTGTACAGGTGGGCTTGCTTCAGTGTTAGTCTTCAGAGGCTCATCGCCGAGGTTTTCCCGACCAGCGTCCGCGTCGTCGGAACATTGCGTCATGGTCACGGAGCTATCAATTTCCCATACAACGACTGCGTCGCCGGGACAGAGCAGCGCGGTAAACAAACCACTTCCACCACTGCAGACGCTGCGTTTTGGGGAATCACCGCTGGTTCCTGACCGTTTTCTCTTTCGAGAGACCCGCTCCTTCGGCGGATTCTTCGTGAGATAGGCCGGCAGATTCGGCAAGATCGTCGGCACGGCATCAGCACTCCAAGTGTGTTACCCACACCGTATCCTAACTCCTTGCCCTTGGATCATATGTACGTAGTCCTTGTTCACAGAACCAGGTTCGAAATGCAGCTCGCACACTGCGCTGGTGTCGTCCAGAGGCTTGTCGGCTCTGTGCAGGCTGTTTTCCCACACCTTCCGGCGCGCTTGATCCTTCGGGACGCCAAACAACGAGATCTTGGGTGCGCCCTTAACGAAAACATAGCCTGTCTGACATCCGGGCGCATAGCAGTGGTTCTGCCGGTGCCGCGGCATGCCTCACACATAAAAGAAAAGTGTAGAAAGTACGCGAACAAGGCACAAACGAAAAGAAATTCACGCACCCGACGCTGAAATCACTCAAGCGCAGTACCTATGCCAACTGAACTTGACCATCGCCTCCTGTAAAATACAGGAGGCGATGACTGGACTCGCTCCTCTACGTTGAATGAGACGGGAGCGCCGCCGCGCGGTCAGTCGGAGAAGCTAATTTTGTCGACATTTCTGGCGCCGCAGCAATGCATGGCGTTCGCCGCGGAGTAAGCCCACTGCCCTCTTCTAGTACACTGTAAAGGTGCAATGAGAAGAGCTGATGCCAAAATGAAGTACCGTTAAACCTGAATATAGCGAAGTTGACAAAAATTTGCATTTTTTTGTTACATTTAGGTTTTGGATACATGCAGGTTTAGAGTTTAAGTTTGCGTGAATAAAACAAAAAGGAAAACAATGCGCTAGACATCAGTGATTCTGAAGTCACCCTTGTTCAAGGATATATTTCACACTGAAAAAGTGCGTGCTTTGCCCCTGCTGCTAGTACACGGCACCCGTATTCAAAGACGTAACTTAAGTATCAATTTTTTTGGTACTTTTCGGTGGCATAACGCGTTGCAAGAACAAAATGTATGTTGAAAGGGCACCTCTTCGGGAACTTGATGCTCTTTTTCGCACTCAAAATTGTTGAGGGGATTCTAGCTGGGACATTGCACCAGGCGGTGTCGTTCTTCTTTCTCGCCGGCGGACACCCCCTCTAAAACATAGAGCTCGTCTTCAAAAGACAAAACTTTTCCTGTTCTGGCAGCACAACGTATCACCGACGAACCGATACCGCACATATTAGTGGAGACGCGCGACTACACTCCTAACCGACACCGCACTCACACGTGGAAACCCACGCGTGATTGCGGTGCGGGCGAAATTGGCTAAACTGGTGCATTTAGCCAGCCGATTTTTCAGAAACAGGGCAAAACTCATTGACTTATTGGCGTAGCGAATTCGATAAATCGAGGTTGGCCATCGCAGCTCCCTCGTTACATAGAGGTCGGGAAGACACCTTCTTCAATGGAGGTGGAAATGGGGAAAGGAAAAAAATTGTTACATCCAGGACTTCATTCGTTACACAGAGGTCCGTTACGTCCATGTTTAACTGTATGCCTAAAGCTGAGGACCACACAAGCGGAAAGGTGGCCACGAAACGAGTTCAAAAATTCTGAGCAAACGCTCGTCTCTCTGCGGCATCATGCGGAATCGGTACTTCAAAGCAAAGCCGGTGGGCTCGGGTAAATTGTACATACTTATTGACAGAGTGTTTATTGCTATTTGGGCGCTAACACCGACAAAGGCAGAAAACGGGACAGAGTTTACAAGAATAACCACGCAGAAAACTTGGCTGAGTCTCCAAGCGGAACGACGCGCAAACTTAGCTGAACCAAGAATATGCAAATGGGGCCGCCAGCTTCACTGTTTGCACAGTCTTCGAGCCACTAGTGCGAAGCTGCTCCACTTTTCTTCTTTGTTGGCGTATAAATTATAGCCACGCGTATTATTATTAAAGAAACAGTGCCAGGATAACTACCGTGTTGGTTTTTTATTTCTGATATCACACGTTTTATTTTTGCTGAAGAATGTTGACAGGTGCGATGTACTGCTCCAGGTTTTGTAGCCAGGAAATAATTTCCCTAGATCAACCTTTCGTTAAAGAATTCTTTTGACTTTTGACCGGATAGCTGAATCGCGGGACAGGGTTGTGCACATTATGCTATTAGCGGCGACTCCTGTAGTTGGCGGCTACCCCAGAAAGACAGACAAACAGGCCAATCTTTCCCCGCTTAAGAAGCCAAATAAAGACTTTTGTCTTTAAAAGCAGCTCCAGAGCGATGCTGTCGCCACTATTTCGCGCGCTGCGAACATCGCACAACTGCCTCCATCGCCTCCGCCGTCGGCCTTCCAATAAGGAAAAAAAACAGACGAAAACTCGCGAGCACGCGAGAAGCCAAAGGCCCCACCGCAAGAAAGCGACAGGTCAGCTGCGCAACGCGTTGTTTGTTTATTTCGGTTAAGAGGCAGGGCGGAAGCTATGGGTTTGCGTGGGGGGAGGTTATCGCTCGCAGTCGAGGGCCGCAGTGCACGGAGCTACAGCAAGTGTTTGGCTGCTGTTACAACACCGACCAAATGCTTTGTCGTGCTTGTTGAACACAATGTCGATGTTCCTGACCCGTTTTTCGGAGGCGTGATAGCTTGCACTGATGCCACGGTAATTTCCGTGATGGTACGCTGGTCGCACGGTGAAAATCCTGAGTTTTTTCCCGGAGCAGCGCTTAAAATGCTGACAGCGGTGATCCAAAAAGGGCGGTAGTGTCGTCATGTGGGAACCACATATTTCCCAAGACGTTCCAATACGCTATCTTCAGCAAAAAGCCCGGAATTTGGCGTCGGCGTTCATAATAATAAAAAAAAACATTGCCCCTCCACGACGTCTTCTATGGTGCCAAAATGAACTGGGCGGCGGCCGCCGTTAGGGGAGATACCAGCACGGCGGTATAATCGAGCATCGGCGCAACGAGTCGGTGACGGATCGACGCCATTCGAAAACATAGCGGTCTTCCAGCGGCCGGGTGGCATAGCTCTTTGACAATGCGACGCGAAAAAAAGCGTCGCAGGCATTCAGCTGGGAATTATTCTTTCAGATTCCCAACCCACAGGCGTCTTAAATGTGCTCGCATGTTTTGTTTTTCTTTCACGGAAACATTTCACCACCATTGCGGCAGGTGGTGCTATATCTTCACTTGGAAACGGCACTGCACAAGAGCACAGACCTAGCGTACCTGAGCAAGTTGTTTCACAAAAGGAACCTGAAAAAACCACACGTCCACGTGTACAAAAACAAATTATAGCTTGAATGCGCCCACCAGAACGGTGGCGAACTCTTCGATGGCATATACCATGCAGCCGATCTCACTCGAAACACAGTATTTAATCATGGTTATAGAAAATACATTATTTAATCATGTACAAAATACATGGTGCAATACATTATTTAATCGCAAGGGTTTACATGAGGGGTTCGGCTCGCACAGGAACAACACTGCACGACGCGCGTCTGCGAAAAATGCTGGACAGAGAAAAAGCGGCTTCAGTGCGCGTAGTACATACATTGTTGCAGCCTCTCCCCTCTAACAATTTGCACGGAGGAATAAGCGCGGCGAAGCTATCCACGCTTTCCCATGCCGGGTATTTGTAAACAAAAATAGTGCTCGCCATGAACACATGCCGTTGGAGAAATGCACCGGCAGCCGCGTTGCCCTCCCACCGTCGCTCCCTCTTTTTTTCTTTTACAGGAAAGCTGTAAACCTCTATCCCCCGATGTTTTAATCTCCATGGGCAAAAACGCCAAGGAGCCAAGGCCTACGACACCATGCGCATGTGTCAGGGTAATCAGACATACAATGTAGAGCTCAGAATTAGTTTAAGAAAACCGCAATACAAGTACCGACACCGCAATATGGATTATAAGCCGCCTGTAAACAATGGGATTACCCAGATACGCGGGCCTGGTAAAGATTATGTTTGTAGATTACCTTTGAAAGCTCGGCAGTGCTAGTGTCACTAAATGGAGCAGTTCTTGCCCAAGACGCCAACCGCATGCATCAAGCTAGGGAGGACCCATCATTTGCCGCCCAAGAAGCCGAACGTAGTGTCACTAAATAAGGTATTAGCCCAGGTTCAGACTGTTACCGCAACGGTCGGGATAACTTTAAAGAATGACGTCATTTCACGTCTCAGCTAACCGAAATGCGTGCCACGCTGTTTTTTACGTCCACAGATCACGATGTGGCTTTGCGTCGGTAGTCTGAACATAGCCTTAAAGTACCGCCTCTGAGGCAGGCAAGTCAGCAACGGCGGCCGTTTAGGCGTTTATCAGTCTTGGGAGATTGCCGCATCTGAGGTGTCGCGGTTAAATGTGGCCAGGTCGTTTGTTAACAACACTACCGAAGATGCAGCAAAATGACATCTTTGGACACACTTCTGCTGCTTAAATGTAGGGTGCCTCGATGCAATCGCGAATAGAGGCACCCTAGCTTAAATGCTGTTACACACGTCATCTTTAATTTGCATTCGGAGCAACGTCAGTCGCGCGCACTCGCATAGCAGGGAGGACCAGGTAAGCTTACCAGGGTTGACCGACTAAAACGCATAAACAACAAAACTGAGGCGCGCATGAACCCTTTCAGTGTCAACAAATGTCAAGTAATGCGAACTGATAAATGATCATGGCGGCGGCACTGAACAATACGAGAAAAGAGTGCCAATACTATGTACCTTATCTAGTGACATTGGCCGAGCGCAAGTGACAAGCCCACCGAGCAGACGAGAAACATTTCATACCCCTTTCCGTACATTACCATTTGTAGTTGTTCACAACAGTTTTGCTGGACATTCACTTTCACATGGGGCGACAACGGCCAATTTTTTAACCGTGCAACACCAGAGCGAGTGACCGCCCAAAAGTTGTAACAACGCCAAACCAGGCAGAGAGTAACAAAATTTACAAGACAAGGCACGGAGATAGCCGCAGTTCTCTTTGTCTGATTTTACCGTCCTTGACAGCTAAGCGGTGCACCGCCAGCTCTAAATCTATGCGTCTCGACACGCGCGCCGAGTCGAACTCGTGATCAAAACTATTTGCGCTATTTAACTAGTGACACAGTACCCGCGAGTGCATTGCTCACGAGTGCACGGACTTGTGAGTTCTGTATTCACGACGAGTACTGTACTCCCGGGCAATGCTTTCGATAGTATAGAACTCATGACTACACTACTCGGGAGTGCAGTACTCATGAGTACACTACTCGCGAGTACCTCGCTCACGAGTAAAGTACTCGTAAGTAGTGCACTAGTGAGTACTGTACTCATGAGTACTATATTCCCGAGTATGTCTATTCACGAGTACGATTCTCACATCTGTACTCATTGTCATCGTAGTCACTTTTCTACTCTGGGCTGGTACGTACTCATTTGTACTCATCAAACTCTCTCGAGTTTAGTAGAAACGAGTGTACTCACTAGTGAGTACGGTGACCTATTGTCGTGTGTGGTACTGTGAGAAAATGTTTCCGAGATCTAGCAACCTGTTGAGGGTCTGCGCCCCATTGTAACACCCCCTAAATCTCAGCGCCCCGAGATTTAGCTCTCCGTTGCGGTCAGCGCCCCTCATCTACGTGTAGCGCTCAGGATGAGCGGTGCTTTGTTAACAAAATGAAATTACTTCCGCAAGAGATAATTCTTGGGTGTATGCGCGTGTAGTACCATTGATGAAATCGAAGACGACGAAGCACCACTCTGAGGCTTACTGCGCGAGCCTCGTGGCGCGAGCGGTCAGTGCTCCTAAGAACTCCGAGCGTTCGGCCTGGCTTAGCTTCCGCTGGCCCGTCAGATGCGGACGTGCTCTGAATATATGTGTTGGTCTGTGGTTCGGCGTTTTCATTGCCTCGTATTGCCACGGGATTGTTGACGCGGACGTGACGCGAGCAATGGCGAACCGGTTGTTTACCTGGGCTAGCCAGAGCTGTGGGTCCTCAGGCCAGTACTGGGGAAGCTGATAAGTGATATGTGATGAATGGTGTGTAAGGTAACCAATTCTAACGTAAAGGTTGTCACGGCAAATAACAAAGGCGTTAGTAAAATACTGCCACTCCTTTACGGCTGCAGTACATTCATAATCAAAAAGCAGTTCATGCCGAAACATACGTTGCTCGGCAGGACGTGCGGGATGTGGTAGAATGTGATGTGCGCGTAGTGTTGAAATATGCGTGTGACTTTTTTTAACGTTCTCTATGTTTTAGGACTTTATAAACCCAAATCTCCCTGCGCAGTTTTTAAAATAGATGTGTATGCGCCCTTTGCGAGGACCAAGTTTGTAATAAAAATCAGTTCTTTCGTTTATTTTGGTCAAATTTGTTTCACTGTAGTTGTTTCTTTTTTGCTGGTGTATATTATTGCTGCTGACACACTTTTGAAGTTTTTTTTATGAACTAATTAGCTACTCACAAGATTACAAGAATTCCATAGTGCTGCGGATAGTCGGAGAAGCCGCATTTATGCCTGCCTTTTCATTTCCTATTAGGCCACAAACTCCGGGAGCCCTACATTATGTAGGTACAAGCTTACGCGCCAATGCCGATAAAATATATCTGTTTATTTGAACTATGAACGTTTCCCCGAGGCTTGAAGACAGGGGTGGTACACACTTAAGAGTTGGTCCTAATGACCAGTTTGAGTGTTTTTGTTGGTACTATCTGCGAAGAGCTAACCTGATTTTACACTTTTTCTTTTAAAATGACTGTACTGCTTTTCAAGCCTAATATTACGCCCATGGGCATCATAGTGTACCAAATATTACGTCTTCGAGGCTTCCGTGAAAAATGTCCTGAAAATACATCTGTGTTCTAAGCTTAACGTTAAAATAGTTTCAAAGCGGCTTTATTGAGTATTTTTGCACATTAGTTATCACACATGCGATTAAAGACTCTCCATGCGACGAAGAGATCTCCAACTATGCTGCATGCGGAGGGGCCAGTAAAAACGGTTCTCTTGAACGCTCATTGCAATATTGATAAACGATGTATCTTTGCAAGAGCAGGATGGTTTCCAAAAGTCATTTTCACTGCATATCAAAGATGCTTGTAGCTGCGATGCCTTTCCTGGGGATGAGTCTGAATATCAACTTTGAACTTTTTTCACCTTGAAAAACAGCCCTCGAAGAAAAGCACTATTTTTGGCCCTTTAAAAACAGCAGTATTTTTATGCCGTCTTCTGTGCTAGCTGATGGGGATTCCTACCATTGTCCCGCGGTTCGAACATTATTTAATAAGGGTATCAAAAAATTGTGGGCCGAGAGCTTTCTTTGGTTTGTATCACGGAGAATAGCGAATTTTGTGATTTCTGAGCGTGTATAGATAACCGAAAGGTATTTTACGAGAAGCAGGTCGATTTCTTTGCGACAGAGCGGGGGCTGTTGATACTGCAGTGATATTGTTGTGTAAAAGTCAGAAGAAATATTTTTCGGCTGGAGAAGCACCTTCACTAGAATGACTGCCCTAGAATACTTCGATACTTAGCACGAATCAAAACTTCACCTCCTGATGGTGCGGCTAGTGCTCAACTAGCAAAAAAGCAGTCGACGCTGACTATAGATTGAATGTATGCAACGTCCCACTGTGTGCAAGTTTATTCGCACCAATTCATGACAAGAGGTACCTGCGCCAAGTATACAGCAGGAAACATGGGCCCCACTTGAGCAAAGTAGCGCAGCTCGACAGTGGGACATACCGGTACCAGTTTATTCCCAGCAATAAAACACGTAGCTTTTAAATTTGTTGTAATGTAAACAAGAAATGATAACAAGTTAACCTAGAATGTTATCCACGTGATAACATTTGTTCCCTTGTTGTGTTCACCAAAGGGATAAAATATATGCAAGGTGAGTTCATGGATTTCTGAATGATAGGTTCCAGCCTTCGCCTTTAATCCTGTGGAATAATGCTTGGCGTTCCGTTCACTTCTTTCGTTGTTGAACATGTGGCCGTATAGTCTGCGACACGATGGATGCTCAAAAGGTTTATGAAAGGCATTAGCTTGATCTTCTAACTTGTCCCCAGTACTATTATTATTCAAACTATGGTCCAACACGGTGATATATCCATTCACCAGTTTCTGTCTATTTACGAGTTTACTCAGGAAAAATATTTTCGAACAGTTTCTGCTCATAGCAAGTAAATGGCATTAAGCCGTTTACACTTCTGGATGGATTAAGATTCTTTTTCCTTGTGCTTGCTTCGAAACACGCATGCTTGCACCTTGCTTTAGGCATTTATAGTTAACGGAGATAAGGTGAAAAGGTGAAAAGGAGAGTGGGTGCGTTAGGGTACATACGTTTTAGAATCCTTTGAGCAGCTTGAAAAACATATCAATGCTGTACGGTTGTGTACGCAGTTTGAAAAAAAAAAACATATTGAGCGATTCTCTATTGGCACTTTTTCTTCAATTGTTTTTGCAGCACTTGTAATTATGGGGTTGTGTAATGATTTATAAAATCGTGGTTGATTTCTCTTCCATAGTAATCGGTCAAACACGACAGTGAAATGTGCGTTCACCGGATCAGTTGAATGTTTACTCTGCATCGAAATGAACTTGGAAATCGCTAGTTATATTTCGTCGGTATGACACCGTCAGATGCCGCAAAATTAGACGGTGGATTGCACGAGCCGGAGTACTGCGTAAACTCGAATGAAACCTCATGCGTTCGCAAACCCTGCCAACGAAACCGAACGGGTTGCCAGCAAATTGCTTGGTGAACTCATGGTGCACTGCCGCGAAAGAGCATGACTTGCGGGGATATCCTGTGGGTGTGCTTAGTGAGCGACGAGCTGCTGGCGCGTCGCTATGGTAAATGTGCGACCACTGCGTTCCTTCTCCGTGGAGGGTACGGCGACGGTTGCGTTGCGACGAGCTCAGCTGGCGCTAACTGTCGGCGCTCATTACCAACGTTATGCAGTCCTTCGGTTCACCTCTCGTAGATGGCAGCAGGTTAGATGGAGAAGATTATAGGAAGGACAGATTTCTGTGCTGCACCTCATAGCGCAGTGGCTGGCCCCTCCCGCTGCAGCGAAGGTGATCCCGCGTCGAATCCTGGCGCAGCCGCGTCATTGGAACTTTTTCGGGCGATGTCACCTCTGTGACGCATACGACGTCAGTCAGGTCTTGGTGCATCCTGGTATAAAAATATTTCGTGTTAAAAAATATAAAATGTCGCTGCCACACTTGTGTCTCTTATGTGCACTCCGGAGAAGAACATTGGGAAAACCCTCAGCCCGGCCCATTGCACCGGGCGTGCTATATCTGTTGCTGTAAAATTTCGATTTTTTTGGGAAATAGGAAGGGTTCGTGTAGAGTGAAAAAACGTTTTGTGATTTTCCCCTTGTTACTGGCTTGCAACAAGAATCAAATGTGACAATAACCTCTGAAATGTCTAGCTAGTGCTAACGGTTCGGAAGGCTTATTAACTAGTTTTTGGAAATCAAAACTACAAATATAATTTGAGGGAAGGGTTGTGGAGCAAAGCGCAATGTGGAAGGTTATCGTAAGCTTTTGTCTTTCATAAGTATACCTCATTTTTACGAAGATAGCCGGAGCTCACTCTCACTAAGATTACTCAAGTTTTCTTGTGGAGGGCCACCCCGGGCGACCACGATGACATTGGTTTGTCGTGGTGACACACCTATGGTGTATTTGAGAAAACGACAAAACCAAGAAGGTGCACATAACAACGTGAAAGTAGGGGCTTAAGGTAAACGTCAGCGTACGTGGCCTTTTCAAAGTCAGGGGGTAGCACCTATTTTGATTGGCCCGTATTGGCTGAGGAGCACCGGGCGAGACACGCAGTGCATTTTTTTCCCAGCAACTATTACTTTTTGCACAAAGGCCTTCGTATCAGCGAGTATTGCTTCCATAAATAAAAGATTTGAGCCTGGCTCTAGGATGAAATAAAATTTTACCCTTCATAAACATTATATATGGCGGCAAGAAAAAAAAAGATCGTGCAAACAATGGTACCATGAAGCTAGAATTTATGAGCGTCAGATATTGCAGCTGGAATACAGATTTCTAAAACAGTGAGAATAATTTTTCCGTGTAAGGTGAAATACTCTTGAAATGTTTTCTATGGACTTTCGAAGATGACAAGTGGCACGGGAATATTAATTGGCTCTAGTACTTTCCGTTCACTCGTGTTTCTGAATTCGCCAATTAACTTTTAGTTAACACACATCTGGACCGGCATGAAAAATTTTGCTGATATGCTTAACACGAGAATGAAATAGGCATAAGTTTGAAGTGCACGAAGCTGAGGCAGGTGAGCTTCCCATAGTGGAATAAAATAATGCATACTTATGCCTTTTCGGTTTCAATTGTAAACGCGGCTTCTCTAGCTAAAATATTTATTACGGCGACTGTGAGGAAAATTGTTAGTTTATAGAATCGATACAACTCTGCTTTTATAGCTAAGGTTATTTCAAATATTTTATGCTTGTGAGCAGGTATTGATGGGACAGACGAAGGTAGAAGTATCTAAGTTTTCTTACAGCATGTTTTCGCTGCGAGTGATTGAGGTTCCAAGAAGCAAAAAAGATGGAGTATTGATCAGTATTGAGCGCGTTTTCTTCTTTCTTTCCACAGCTCCATGCAACGTTTTTTTTTCACCATAAGCGCCTCGGTTACACCCTAATCCATTATTTTCGGTTACCTTAAAAGCTGGGTTTTCGTCATTGAAAAGGAGCAGCGGAAAAAGTTACAGTACTAAAACTTTTTTGATACGCTGGAAAACAAACAGGCCAAACTGTTCTCGCAACATTTACCACTTTATTTTACGTCTGTTACTGTGTAATTGGCATATTCAAGATATTAATTTTTTGGTATAGAAAAGTTTGATACAAATTTAGTTGGAATTTTTTATTGTTCCTAATGGTTTTGTTCCGCACGTTTTTAAAAGATATACTATACCTAATATCCTACCAATGTATTATATTACCTCAACTTACCCTTTGTGATAACAGTCCCTCATGTATTGGCAGGCTTGGGCGTTGGAATTTGATGCTGGTTTGGTTGTTCAGATTAAACAAATAATGGCTCCTCGTTGCCCATTTCGCGGTTTCTATGAAAGGAATTGTGAAGTTTACCGTGACATTAAAAGGGCTGGTAAAGCCATTCTCGATATCGAAAAATATATATTCGTCGCAAGGGTCTCTTGCTTGCAATTTGTTTGTCTGAACATTCTCACATATCCATTCCACGACTTCACCTGTAATTGGCAACCTGCAAAGCACCAATATAAATGTTACTTTTTTGGCGGCTACGAGTATGTAGAACTGCAAGGTGATAGACTGGCGCTCTTCTTTGCTTGTACTTGCAGACATCACCTACTAATTCTTTTGGGCTACACAAGGCATAACTATTTATTGGAGATTGTGGATGTCCTGCTTCGAAACAAAATAATCCATGCACTGCTAAAATATCCCTATAAATTTAGCTCGATACTTAGGTGTTATCAACGACCAAATGTTCATATAGGCTACACCAATTGTAAAAATGCTAGTATCATTAAAAAAGAGGTCAACAGGCGAGAAAAACATGGACCTTGATTTAGACTGAATAGAAAAACTGTGTGAGGAGAAGGCTGGAGGAGCAGGGAATGTTTTATTAGAATGATGAATTTTATTCCGGAGGTACAAATGCAGCTTTTTAGGGTTACAGAGCTGTGCGTATGTCCAAAGCACAAGGTTAGGTGTCTTATAAACTCTCCCACTTTAGGTTGGCATAGAACGTCTGATTCAATTAGGCTACCAAAATACCAATTATTCCTAATATTTTTCTATCTTCTTTCACAAGAATAACAAAATAAACTGGGGAACAACACGCCTCCAGCAAAGCTATGGCAGGTGTGGAGCCAATAAAAATAAAAAAAACAGGGCAATGAAGCAATCATACTTTCATTCTGTAAAAGCCAATTAGGAGACTACAAAAATAAATGTCCACACATATTGGTTTGCTTTTGCGCAGTTCAAACATGGTAACGCACATCCACACGATAAGAAAACACGCGCGCGAACATACAACATACCAAAATACCATAGAGCATGTCATCAGGACATTGAAGGGGTCCCCGATCCTATCATGCCCACAGAGAAACACGTGAACACAACTTTTGAAGTGGTGTTCCCCACATCGTAGCAGGAGCACAGTACTGAGGAGCAACGCCCAGAAAAACTAGGTAGCCTGTGACCGCAAAGACACAAGAAACAAGTCACAGACACCGACAAACATCATAAAAGTTATGAATGAACTTGAGTTCGAACACTTATCCGTACACACACCGCCTCGAGACATCGCTCAATGGTGGTAGGGGATGGCAGCGGTCATGTGCAAGGTAAACAGGCAGAGAATACGGAAGAGCAGCTTCACTGCCCCCGAAACGTCTGTTATGGTAATATGGAGAAGCTCGATTAGTTGTGTTAAATATTTCACTGCTACAGAGTTACGCAGTGTCTGACGCAAATAAGGAGGTTCCAGTAGGAGAAGAACGACGTATCTTAACTGTTACACAAGTGGAACTGTTTTTGCACAATCCAGGAAGTAGTGGCTAATAGAAGGAGCACTGCGACCGTGGCAGCAGCTATTTTTGTGCAGCAGATCGACGCGGTGGAAATAACGGGAGAACTGTTCATATTGGGTTATAAGTTGGACGAGTGTTCGGGGCGGTATAAATTAGAAGGTGTATGGTGAGTACACTTGGGTCTATAAAAAAGTCACTGTCTGTGTTTTGCGAGCTCCATCTACGCCACCACTCCAGCCAAACTACCATCAGGAGCCGCGCTCTTCCGATTCGCTTCGAAGCACGCCCCTTCACTTCCCTGGTTGCCGCACTTGTGGCAACGAAATCAGCGATCTCTTTGATGCGGCGACGGCAGATGTAGTGGTGGAAGAACCATTTTTCTAAGAGTGTATCCGCCTGGGCTCAATAATATCTGCAAACCGACGGAAGAGCGGGAGCGGGAGCGCAGAGCGGGATGGTAGCTGGTTGGAAGAAGAGGATAATCCACCGTGCACTGGAAAATGCATGTATCATGCAGAAGAATAGAACATCGCCAGTGAGACAATTCGAAAAGACATGTTTGGATGTCCAAAGTGATCGACAAAGGAAGGGGGTTGGCCTATACTTCTAGCCCGTGGTTGTGGTTGTGACTGTGTTTGTGACTACACATGACGAAGAATGCATCACAAAGGAATTTTCACATTCAAAAAGGGCTGTGGGTGGTGATCGGACCAAGCCGCTGCCGCATAGGTTTCAATCAACAGAATGGCTTTGATGTAGAGAAGGCAAATATGGCTGCATTCAAGGAACGAGTGCAGCATCGCAACTTTCATGACGGCGGCGAGCCTCATTTGCATGCGGTTCTGCAAATGGTTCGAATTGGAGGAAAATGCCAGGATACAAATCAAACTTAACGCCCGGAAGGTTCTCCTCAGCAAATTGCCGCTAATTCAGGGCACACACCTTAATGGCCGGTGTTCGCTCTTCCCCTCTCTGCGACCTCGATACCAGCAGGCATGTACACTTGGTGGGGTAGTGGATTGGCTTCGGAGTGCTACACAAATACCAGTACGATCATCGTTTGCCTTCTTCGTTTTGTAAGTAATACTCATGGTAGTTCACTTTCCTTGGATGCACTCAGTGTTGCAGGCCAGCCTCTAATTAAAACAAATAATAATCGGGTCACTTTGGAAAGCCTATGTTTTAACATGACGATAATGTCTAAATCATCGGCTGACGATGTCATTGGCCACAGCCTGTTGTCTCAACGTGTACCCGATAGGTAGTCTAACCTTAGAATTCTCTGGAATATGAGCCTACACCTTAGTAACAGAGGCAATGACAACTAGATGCCACAGAGTAAGAGACGTCACTTGTCGGCTGCCGGAGCAACAAGGTATTGTATTGTTTCATGGAAGTAGAAAAGCCTTCAGTGTAGAGGCTAATCGAATGGTTATTTTTAGCTCCGTATATGATGTTACGAGAACGTTCATGGTCGAAGGTTCTACGCCGGTGCCTGCAAGACGAAAGAGGCGTAAAATGGGCACACAAAAAGTGATAATACATGCACATTGATGACTGCCTTGTTTCGAAAAAGTTTCTCAGCTGACAGCTTCAGCAGCAACATGTTTTAGAAGTCCATTCGCTTGGTGGGAAGAAAAACCAAATCCCTCCTATGCTATCCAATCTTGACAGCGTAAAATGTAGGCCAAAAAGTTTCGTCTCAATCAAAGTTATATACAGCAAGATGCGTTCAACTCATATAATCTCCCTTCTACTTTGCATCAACCCGCTGCCTACACAAAGCAGTCTTTCTCACGGTAAGTAATGTGTTAATGTGTAAACTTTGATAGACTTGATCTCACTTTATATTTATTGGGTGCTGTTTTAAAATTATATTGCAATTCTGTTGGTAGCTTAATAAACATTGCTAAGAAAGTATGTTATGAACGTTAGGGCTTCCATTGCAAAAGTGAGTGATTGTCCTTCGTATTTCAAAAACGCATAATAATGTCATTTTCTACAGCACAGAAGATTCGCCGCAAATAGAGCCAAAATGTTTGTGAGTAGCCGGGAATGCCAAGTTTTAGTCCCAAATTGTCTATACTAACCCTCGCAGACCTGTAGAAGCAGAAACCCTAGGACTAAGCCATAAAGAAAGTCTTTCGTAAGTAACTGGACTTAAAAAACGCATAAATGTTTATGCCCATAGTTCATGTATCTTCCGTGAGAAACAGGTATCGCTTTCATTTCGTTAGAAACAATACGAAGAATCCCAATCACCGGGCAAATAATGTAAACAAGTGTAGCCTAGACCACTACAAAAGCGGCAAAAATGTAGACAAAAAGGATTTATTAAAATTGCATGCTATACATGTGTTCGTGCATCACGCGATTGCTCTTGGGTAAGGACATTGTTTTGAAATTGCCATTGTTATTTATTTATCTATACAATACAGCAGGCCTTGTGCGGCCCAACAATGATGTCGCTGAGCTTTTTTTAGAACCACTAATTGCGTTGATGAGCAATCATGCGGCAACACTATGTCGCAATAGACACAGTTAGTCTCCAGGCTGGGTAATTATGGTTAGCAATGAGACTCCTAAAAATTTATTTGCGGTTTAGGAGTCACGATAACACCGCTGAGGCTTTTATTCCTTGCGCTCTCTAATTGCTTCTTCTTTTAGTAGGCTACATCAACACTAGATTTACAGTCACTATGTATTCGCTGCCTACAATTGACATCAGGGCACATTTATCACAGGAATCCGCCTGACTCATTCTGGTTCCTTCACTTTTCGAAGTGATATGCAAAAGTGGTTATGCAAAATAGTTTTTGGTTTTTGCATAAATATTTGCATTATTTCGTAAGGAAAACTATAAAATACCCTTACTACGTTGCCCCTTCCTACTAATGCTGACACGTGCATTGCGCACCGCGGAAAAGCGTGACGTATGTGAGTGTGTGGGCAGCAAAAATAGTTTGGCAGAGTGCAGACATAATGGCATAGTACGGAGTTTTTACTTTGCTCATTGCCAATTCAATATCGTTGTAAAATATGCCACAGACTCATCATCATAAGGGGATGTAGGAACATAAGCCTGCACCACAAGCAACTCGTGCTTTTTGTTGAGCCTAATAACGAGAGATGTTACGCGCTCATTAATGCCGCCACATTCTACGACATTCCCTGCTATAGCCCTGTGTATTAAGAACCGTCATGTGTTTCAGAATTCTGCAGATAACAGAACATATCTCTAGGGGGCATAATTAGTGGGTATCAGAAATACCTGTCAGGCCTTTCTTACCTGGCTCAACCCGATTATGTCCCTTTGAATGTCCGATAACTCATGTAATAGAACTGCTAAACTAGCTTCGCAAGAAAGAGTTCAAGCAATAAATGTACAAATAAATAATTTCCATTACGGCCTACCCGGACTCACAGATTCGTAGCACCTTCGGCTGCATTGCTTGCCATCCCGCCGCCTTGTGTAGGGGCAATGCAGCTGCTGGGGACTGAAGGCCGATAGTGTAATTTAAAATCATTCGGAGGTTTTTAAATGTACTCAACCAACGTTTTAGAATCCTTGTCTGGTGGCGAAATACTGTTTTGTGTCCCAGAGAGCATTACCTAGTTTTGTTGAACCTATCTATTACAGCCTCCCGTGCTATCCGGTGAAGTTGTGACCAGACCAGGCAGCATTTTGAACCTGGTAATGTAATGGAGGGCGGTTGCTGAGCATTGGTATTCTCAGAAATTGTGACACGTTCTAACGATGCAGATAAGCTGTGAAATCTACAAAGCCCCCTTTGTATTGACTAAACGGTTATCCTGCAAATTGGAGGTACTCTTTCCCCGCAAGCACTGTCCAATATATGACGTTTACGTACAACACTCTACAGGCGTAGCATGGAAAATACCTGCAGTGTGACCCGACCCCTGTGCCCGGCAAAAGGCATACATGTATGACTTTTACCCTATACATAGGCGGGAACGTGCAATACCCATCTTCCCCTTTAAGTGAGGAGGAACGGCGGTTTGTGGCTGGGGCATACAGCACGCAAGCAGAGGGACAAGGCTGCTCCATTCCAAGCCCTGTGCCCATCCCCAGCGTGCCCATCCCCAGCCCTGTGTCGCCGGCCAATGAGCCGACATAACGAGCCGCGACATGACCAGATGAGACGCCGTTCCCCTGCCCAGATCCCTGGCGCGTATCCAGTGGCTTTGGACGTTGCATTGCTGCGTCGATGGCGTCGCGGTTCCCGGCCAGCCTTCCTACAGCCCAAAGCTGTCAACGGAGACGGCGAGAATTCACTGTGGACTGTCTCATCTCATCTCGTTCTCTCTACAAGCGTTCAATCTATGCTGCATTGACCGGGATGGTAACCTTCGGCGCGGGGGCTGTGCTACAACACGGATGAAGAAGACGTTGCCCATAGCTCCACACTGCATCCGGGATTACGAAGAAGCAGTGCGTCGCACGTAGCCGGTGTCGGTGCTGTCATGGCCATGGCCATTATCATATAAATAGAATGCTTCACTAACAACCATCGTTTCCTTCACCTGCCTGCGCCACATAACAAAAATTATATAATATTATATATATTATATATATAAAAATATATATATATATATATATTATATATATATATTATATATATTGTACGGTGGTGAGCACTGGGGTTTTAGCAATAAAGAAAAACACTTTATTAGGGGCGAACTTGTGCCCGTAAGTCTGCTGTCACCGCTAGCTACAGCGTCCACCGAAACTGCTCCTTCGTCTTTCTCTTCGCCTTTTTCTCAGCTGCTGGCTTCAACGTCCTCACTTCGAATACTGGGTGTGGGCCGCTGGGTCTGTCTGGCAATGATGATAATAATGCCGTAGCATTACTCCCCCTCCCGGAAACAGCATCGACCCGATGCCGGATGGTTGTTCCTTGCTATTCCAGCCTAACCAGTCTGGGAAACGTAGTAGCTGAAAAGCGCCGTCTCAGTGTGCAAATACGTAAAGGCAACCAGATACGTTCAGTCAGGCTGGACTTGGTCTGAGCGAAAGTAATAGGGCTTCATGCGTGCCACATGTACGATCTCTGGGGTAGGCCGCCGTCTCGATGAGCACGCTGCTGTTGCCTTGGGTTCTACCTCGTAGTTTACATCAGATACGCGACGAAGGACTTGATAAGGGCCGAAGTATCGGCGGAGAAGCTTTTCCGAAAGCCCACGGCGACGGGCGGGTGTCCGTACTCAAACAAGGTCTCCAGCTAGATATTCAGGGTTGCGTCGTCCCTGGTTGTATCTTTGGGCATCGACTGTTTGTTGCCTTAGAATGCGGAGTCGGGCAAGCTGACGAGCTTCTTCAGCGCGCTGCGTGATATCTTCAACGGCATTGTCGGCAACGTCGGTGTGATCTACGGGAAGCATAGCGTCCTGTGTAGTGGTCACCGGGCGTCCGTAAAGAAGTTGAAACGGGGTGAGTCGAGTTGTTTTGTCCGTAGCCGTATTATAAGCGAAGGTAGCGTAAGGTAGAATTTCGTCCCAATTCCTGTGTTCTAAATCGACGTACATGGACAACATATCGGTGATGGTCCTGTTGAGGCGCTCCGTGAGCCCGTTAGTTTGAGGGTGATATGCCGTGCTTTTACGATGCTCGCAGTTAGTTAGCCTAAGGACGTTTTTCGTGAAGGAAGCAGTGAAGGCGGTGCCCCGATGCGTAATTACAGTGGTAGGTGCGCCGTGTCGCAGAACGATGTTCTCTACGAAGAATTTGGCGACTTCTACGGTGGTTCCCCGAGAGAGAGCCTTTGTTTCGGCATATCGCTTTAAGTAGTCAGTGGCTACAATAATCCATTTGTTTCCCAGAGATGATGTTGGAAATGGCCCAAGTAGATCCATTCCAACCTTCCTGAATGGCGCGTCGGAGGGATCAACTGGGTGAAGCATTCCGGGTGGTTTTACGGGAGGTGTCTTCCTGCGCTGGCAATCGCGGCACGTCCTTACGTAATGTCTTACCTTTTGAAGAAGGTTCTGCAAAAAGTACCTCTGGTGGATCCGCGCAAATGTGCGACTCACGCCGAGATAGCCGGCTGAAGGCTCATCGTGACAGGCTTGCAGGATTTCCGCCCGTAACACAGTTGGCACGACAAGAAGAAATTTCTCCTGGCTATCATATCTCCGTTTGTACAGCACATTGTTCCGCAGGCAGTACGCGGCTACATTCCTAAGGAAGGGACGCGGCACGGTGGAGTTCCTGCCGCGCAGGTGCTCGATGAGTGGCCGTAGCTCGGCGTCCTGCATCTGGTAGTCAGCCATGTCAGTGGTGTGGAGCACTCCGAGAAACGGGGTGTCCTCTTCTGATTCACGTGTGTCGGATGAAATCGGCGCCTGCGATAAACAGTCTGCATCGGTATGTTTCCTTCCCGACTTGTATACGACAGTAATGTCATACTCTTGGAGGCGTAGGCTCCAACGAGCAAGTCGTCCAGATGGGTCCTTTAGGTTGGCCAGCCAACATAAGGAGTGGTGATCGCTTACCGGCCTGAAAGGGCGACCGTACAGGTAGGGGCGGAATTTGGTTATGGCCCAGATCACCGCTAGGCATTCCTTTTCCGTTGCAGAGTAATTCGACTCGGCTTTTGAAAGCGTGCGACTGGCGTATGCGATAACGTTTTCTGTCCCCTGCTGCCATTGCACTAGGATAGCGCCAATTCCAACATTGCTGGCATCAGTTCGGATTTCTGTCTCGCTAGAGTCGTTAAAGTGGGCCAAGATGGGTGCGTTCTGAAAACGGGTACGTAGCTCATCGAATGCCGCTTGCTGCTCCCCTGTCCAAATGAATGGCACATCGTTTTTGGTAAGGCGCGTTAATGGTTCGGCAATCTTGGAGAAGCCTTCCACGAAACGTCTGTAATACGCGCAAAGGCCTAAGAAGCGCCGTATCGCCTTCTTGTCGGTGGGCAGTGGAAAGCAGCGCACAGCAGCTGCTTTGTCGGGATCGGGTCCGACGCCTTTAGCGCTGACAACGTGTCCAAGAAATTTTAGTTCTTTGAATCCGAGATGGAATTTTTCAGGCTTGATAGATCTGCAGAGCGGAGAGCTTCCAGAACGCATCTCAGTCGCAGAAGGTGCTCCTCAAATGAACTGGAAAAAACGACCACGTCGTCTAAGTAAACCAGACACGTCTGCCACTTAAGCCCCGCGAGTACAGTGTCCATCATCTGTTGGAAGGTTGCAGGGGCGGAACACAAGCCAAACGGGAGGACTTTAAACTCGTAGAGGCCGTCAGGTGTTACGAACGCCGTCTTTTCGCGATCTCGCTCATCTACCTCTATTTGCCAATAACCAGATTTCAAATCTAAGGATGAGAAGAATTTAGCATCATGGAGGCGGTCTAACGCGTCGTCAATTCGAGGAAGCGGGTAGACGTCTCGTTTTGTACGCTATTCAATTTGCGGTAGTCAACGCAAAACCGAAGCGTATTGTCTTTTTTCTTTACTAAAACTGCGGGAGAGGCCCACGCGCTATTAGGCGGTTGAATAACATTATCATCGAGCATCTGCTTCACCTGACTCTTGATGATTTCCCTTTCCCTTGGCGCCACCCTGTAAGGTTGCTGGCGCACTGGCCTGACAGATTCATCCGTGAAGATGCGATGCTTCGCGATGGATGTCCGGCGCACTTTAGATGACGTGGCAAAGCAGTTTTTGGAGAGGGACTTGGCCCGAGCGGTCGAGAGTTCGGGGTTGATCTCAACGGGTATGCACAGAGTCGCTGCCAGTGGATCAGATCGCGCCCTTTCCAGAGCGCTCACGTGCGTTACGTCAGCAATCTCTTCAATGAACCCTATGGCGGTGCCTTTTGCGAGGTGCCGACGCTCGTTGGCAAAATTAGTGAGCAAGACAGGCGTACATCCGCGTTGTAGCCTCACTAATCCTCTTGCTATGCAGATGCTTTCCTATGAGCAACCGGATGTTACCTTCGGCAATAGCAGCACAATCGTGGAATGCATCCTTTTAACATTCACGAGCACGCTAGTGCGAGCTGGTAGCGTGACATCGTCGTCAACGATGCGCAACGCCTTGTCACGCTTGTCTTCCACATGACTGGCAATAGCTCCTTTGGTAGAAAAGCTAATTTTAGATTTCTCCAAGTCGATAATTGCTCCGTTGGTCGCCAGGAAGTCCATGCCTAGAATTAGGTCTCTCGAACACTCAGGAAGCACAATGAATGCATTGACATAGGTGAAGCCGTGAATCTTGATTCGGGCAGTGACCTACCCACGGGAGTAATCAAGTGGCCTCCAGCTGTACGAATTTGAAGGCCAAAACCAGGGGGTCAGAACTTTCTTTAAAGTAGCGGCGAGAGTTTGACTTATAACAGAATGTTCCGCGCCAGTGTCAGCCAAGGCAGTCGTCTCGCCGCCGTCGATGTCCACACGTACGTCACACGATACCGGTTCGGCGTAACAGCGACTGGGACTAAGATGACCATTTCCTTGTCGTCGTCGTCGTGGTCTTCGCAGTGGAGGATGTTGGCGGTTAGCGACGTCAGTGGCCTCACCTCCGGAAGTCGCTGCCCTCAGTTTCCCCGGTTCTCGGGGCTACCAGGGCGACGGCTGGTAGAACTTGGCGCGACACGTGGACTCAGGGATCTGCGTCGGGTGGGAGGAGACGGTGACCGGGGCTCACGGCGTATGGGAGGAAACATGTTCTGACGTCCGGCGATGTACTCCTCGATCTCCCGGGGTCGTTCTCCGTATTTTGGGCACGGTGCGTTCGGCGAAAATCCCCGCAATCCAGCCCGACGGTATGCACAGGTGCGGTAGACGTGCCCTGCTTCCCCACAGTGGAAGCAGAGAGGCCTGCGGTCGGGGGCACGCCATACGTCGCTCTTCCGGGGTGTTACATCCATCTGGTAAGGCACGTCGCGGGGTCCCAAATGTACCTTAGGCTGCGGCGAGACGGGGACGATCGCGGGCGGAGAGCAGTAGGCAGGGTTCCCAAGGTAGCCGCGTACGAAATGCGTGGCTCCTGTCGCGCCATGTCTGCTTGCTCCGATGTCCTCACAGCTTGGCTGATTTCTTCTCTGACAATTTCGGCGATGGACACCGAAGCAGGTGACACGTTTCCCAGTTGAAGGCGGTGGAGCTCCTCTCTGACTATTTGCCTCACGATCTCGCGGAGCCCAGGCATTCCGAGCTGAGCTACGTTTGACACGGTGGCTCCTTCGCGGTGGTATTGCCGGGCCCGTTGCCGAAGCGCCCTCTCGATCGCCGTAGCCTCCTTAATAAATTCGGAAACGGTTAATGGCGGATTCCGTACTAGACCGGCAAAGATTTCTTCCTTGACCCCTCGCATGAGGTGCCGCACCTTCTTGTCCTCAGCCATGTCGGGGTCTGCCCACCTGAACAGACGAGACATGTCTTCGGCGTATGTCGTGACGCTCTCATTAGGACGCTGACTCGTGGCTTGAAGGGCAGCCTCCACCGTTTCTTTGCGGTCACCGGTCACGTAAGTCGCAAGTATCCGCCGGCGAAACTCCTCCCAGGACATCATCTTGGCCTCGTAGTTCTCGAACCACGTTCGTGCGCCTTCCTCCAGAGCGTAGTACACATTATGTAGCTTGCGCTCCTCGTTCCAGTCGTTCCAGCCAAGGGCCCGCACTCCGCAGGCAATCCGCGTAGGCGTCGGCTGATCCGCTCGTGAACTGCTGTAATTTCGGTACCTGGCGGCCTTGTAGTCGGCGTCCTGGTAGGACCGGGTATCATGTACCCCGCAACTCCACCCCTTGTAACAGTGAAAGTGAGCACTGGGGTTTGTAGCAATAAAGAAAAGCACTTTATTTAGAGGGCGAACTTGTGCCCGTAAGTCTGCAGTCACTGCTAGCTACAGCGTCCACCGAAACTGCTCCTTCGTCTTTCTCTTCGCCTTTTTCTCAGCTGCTGGCTTCAATGTCCTCACTTCGAATACTGGGTGTGGGCCACTGGGTCTGTCTGGCAATGGTGATAATAATGCCGTAGCAATATGTATATGTATATAGTGCAACCTCGATGACACGTCCCCAGGACTTACGACGAACCTCTTCTTACGACGGATCACGGATCACCGCGGTCCTGGCGAACTCTCCATAGAAACCATGCATTAGAAACCCCGGAGATATGCGCTCGAGTTTACGCGGTCTGCTTCATACGAAGGACCCTGGCCCGGACAAACCAGCGTTTTCTCATATTTTAGACCGCTTCGCTGCCCGTCGTGACGTGATTTATCCTTAACCCCCATTTGACGCTGGGTGATGTTAATGGCCCTCAGGCGGGTAAGACCATTTACTGAACAGACGCAAGCAAGCAGGCGGGTATTCATGAGCGGGAGTTAACCTGCGACAACACTACGCGGAAGCAGTACTCCAACACGCCAACTGCGAGAGATCAAAGTTAAGGTGGCAGGTGGACCATGAATTTAAAGCGCCTGTTGGGCCGGCCGACGATCGCGGAAACACATACGACGCATTCCCACGGCGATGACCAGACAGCCAGCTTTTCCGCCCGCTCGATTGAAGTTTCTTTCTTTCATGACGCTCGTTCTCCCTATATCTCTGCTCTCTCCTTATAAAAGCCGCGATGTCACTCCGCTCTTTTTTTTGACAGAGTACCGAAATTCACGCGCGTCCACCGCAAGGGCGGAAAAAATAAGGAGGCGATGCGGGAGGAACTACCCGTTGGCCTCGCCTATTTGGGTTCCTCTCTGGCTGCCGCTGCAAGTCACTGTAGCAAGACCACGCTATAATTGTCGCCGCTACACTGTTTACTCGCGAAGGTTGAATTATTTCATCGATTTCTCGTTGCTGGGTCCTCCGGGAAACAAAACAGCCACGCGGTGAACACTACGAACCACTAGAAATGGCACGGGATCGTTCAAAGGACGCCTCCAGCATGTACGGCATTGCTGTGTTTTGTTCATATCCGCCATGTACAATCGTTCGTTTCGCTTGGCCTTGACAGTTTCAAACTCGCCTTTTCCTCTCTCAATTTGCACGACCACGTCGCCCTTGGAATCGCGTAGCGCGCGGCGCTTGGCTGGCGGCATAGCTGGATGTCATAAAGGGGAGGGGGCCACAACATAGGCATTGCTTTTTTTAAACTTTGAATTTCAGCTAAAGGTTCGCTAACAACGCGAGAACGCGCAAAATATAGTTGTTAAAATAAGTTGTTAGCCCACTGGTCCCGTTAGTCCGTGCACAAGGTCGGTGCTTACCGACACCCCGCTCGTACGACGCTTTCTTGTGGTCTTTTGTATTATCGGAGTGCAACTGTATATATATATAGTATATAGAGTATAGTATATATATGAATAGATATATATATATATGATATATATATATATAATTGTTTGCCACTAAAGAGCAGATTTAACATTTCGGCCAGGTCGGTTTACGTCCGAACTGTCTGATATATATATATATATATATATATATATATATATATATATATATATATATATGATATATATTTATATATATAGAAAATAAGGGTTGGCAGTCAACAAAACCTCGGAAAGCAAAGGGAGAGGTTGTGGTGGGTCATAGAAACTAGATTAAGAATTTTTGAGTCAGAAAGAAAGTAGTGAAAAAAATGCCCGCCGGGTGGGATCCGAACCAGGACCTCCAGAATACCGGTCTGGTGCGAGCACACCAGTGTTTTCGGCTATTCTTGTTATAATATTCCAGCGAAAAACAATGTTGTACTATTGTTTTGGTGATAAACATAGAAGAGGCTAAGCTCGTGCATTTTTAGGCTCAACTTCGTGCCCTGAACGGTGTTACTTTATGGGATTTCATGACTGCCTATTTAGAAACAAGTGTTATTTTAAATTTGCGATAACAACAGAGCCTTGTCAACTACGAAGTCTGGGTGTTAATTTAGTGGCGGTGTTTGAAGGTGAGCTTAGCAACACTTAGGATACGACTCGTTTGGTTAAACATAATCGCCAGCATACTAGCAAACACAGATTTCGTGAGGTTTTTCTTGATCAACGCAGCTTGTTGAGTTCACGCACGATTTAGATCTAGGAATAGATAACAATAAAGTAGTTGACTGTATTTTCTTGGCGTGCAAAAAGCATTTGACGGTGTTCCATATGTCATTCTTGTTAGCACATTGTGGAATATAAACTGAATGAATCGATTATTGCACGGATAGCCCAGTATCTCTCTCTAAGAGAGCAGTCGGTCGCTCTCAATGATTGTTCGTCGGGATATGAATTCCCCAAGGCTCAGTTGCGGGACTTATTTTGTTTGTTATATATAAATGATATTAATATTGGCCTCAAATCTTTGTTCAAAATGTTAGCGAATGACGGTGTAGTTTGCAGGACTATAGCGAATGAACGTGATTCGGAATACCTGCAGCGTGATTCGAATTTAATACAATCCTGGTGTGCTGATTTAGAAAATTCGTTCAATGTTACAATGTATGTTAACGTCACCTTCACAAGAAAACCTTCACTCCAATTGAATACGTATAACGTCTATTACGCTGCTTTAAGTATGGCCGGGGAATAAAAATAACTAGGAGTTTATTTAACACGTCATTAGAGGTTAAATAGGCACGTTCACAGCATAAAAGTTACGGCTGCACTTGTTTTTGCCTTTCTGAGATAAAATTCCAGCGAACCTCCATCTAACCTAAAGGAACAAACAGTATTTCACTCATGTGCGCTCATTGTTGGAGTGCGCGTATGTTTGCTGGGATCCCCACACTAAAGATCTGGTTGATACGCTCGAAAACATACAGAATGGGGCAGTGCGATTCGTATTAGGTAATTGGCACTGTCAACTTAGCATGAGAGAAAATAAAAGTAAACTTAAATGGTAAGACGTGAAAGACCACAGACGAAACCTCAGGTTGAAATGTTTCCGTAATATCTATTATTCTAAAAATTGAATCGTATGGGGAAAGTAAATACCAGCGCCATTCTATATATCCCAAAGTGGGACGGTGATCTTAAAGCAAATTATTAACTTTCGTTTATTGGGGACACCTTGCGCGATTCATTTTATCTTTTACATCAATACGAGAGTGCAATAATTATCTTCGACATATGATTGTGTCCACTGTATATAATAACGAGTTTCCCCGCACTTTCAGATATATTTTCTTATTTATTCTCAAATTTGACGCTTAGTGTTATGAATCTTTGGGGTGTAATGCATGCAAAGGCAAAGCAGGTATCAAATAAATAAATAAATAAATAAATAAATAAATAAATAAATAAATAAATAAATAAATAAAAATAAACATGCGGAGCCGCAAGTTCACCTCCGACGAGTTGAGAGCCTTGCGAATCCAAACTCGACCAATGAAATATTCATTGTTTTATTCATTGCTGTATGCAAGGTTTGCTGTATCCATACTACCACTGCTATGTTATTGGTTTGAAACAAATTATTAAACTCTGGTCTTACGCCTGGCATTGCATGAGCACAGAGCGATACAACTGCAGCCACCTGAAGCAAGGCGTCATTCGCAACGCGTGTAAAATTTTTTACCGTAATACGACATTAGAGAAAAATTAAGTTCTTTTGGGCCATTAAGTGGTGTGCCCGTAACTCATAAAAACAACTTAAAAAATAGGTTGAAAATGAAAGCACTTGTTCGACCTTTCCTAGGATCAACCCTGTGAAAGATCTTTAGAAAAGTTGACCTAGTAGAAAATTTCTTTGCAAGAAAAATGGGCAAATACTGGACATACTTTTTGTGTGAAGGAAATTATATTGAATGCTCCTGAGTTTTTGTGGAGTACCAAAACCCTTTGTAAAGGCATTCGCGCCGGTTTTATATACAACAAAACTGGTCAAGCAACTGTTGTAAAAATAGTTGATTTAGTCAGAGCATGAAAGTGCTCAGGAAGATTGTCCTAAATGAAATTGGCTAAAAGAGGCTTTTTCGTTTTTGTGGAATTCAGCAACCTCTCGCACCACCCCTTCCCTTCCTTGCCCTTTTATTGCAGGTAAGCCGCCCCACAGAAGATATCAGGACATGGACAATACATCTGTTCAAGCTCTACTAAAAACTGAATATTTTCTGTATTCGACAGTAAAAGGGGCACAACAATTAAAGGGACGACGATTTGTGAGCACTGTTTAATAAATAAATTTTGGTGTCAACTGACGCTGATAATTAAGCAAGGCTGCGCTGAAGGCTGGACGGCTGGTGGTTGCGCGCGAGCTCACTTTGATGTGGCTGCATTGGACCCAAAATGCTGGGTTTGTGCTGTTGCACAGCGCGACTGAGTCATCTGCTTGCGCGACATGCAGTGACCGGCCTCAGTACAGTTAAAGGGGCCCTGAAAGGCGTTTTGAGCACACTAAATTGACTAGCGCAATCGTTAGATTGGGTCTTCAACATCATCTGTGCCAAGTATTACTCTTTTACGCGCAGCGGAAAGCTCACACTTTTGTTGCAAAGTTTGTCGCTTTTTTCTCACCCTTTCCTTCGTGTTTTTGGACGCCGCCATCTTCACATGTCTACATCATCGATTCCCAGATGTTCGTCATGAGCTAGGAATCCTGCTATTGGGCGGCTTTTTCACGCACTTCCGGCAAAGAGATGAGTCGTCTGCTAAGCGTCGGCTCGCCGGCTGATCTGCCAGCGGAGTGCCGGAGTGCTTGGACATTTTACGACAAACGAAACAAGTGTAAACAAACGCTTAACCGTTTGCAGTGAATGCAACAGGGCCAAAACACGACATGAATATTCTCTTCCTTGAGTACGTTCCATAAAGAAAGCGTTGAGGCCCCGTGGCACTACTTTCTTGCAATCGCAGACAACGCCCTGAGCCGAATGCCCGGGTTTGACGCATACATTTTATTCAACTTCCAAAAAAATCCAGAGATGCGTTTCGAACGAACACAACGTCACAACATGCGTTGCAAGTCCGAACCGCGATTGACAGACGATGGGTTGCCTCCTCCTGCCCCTCGTAAATTCGGCACTCACTTCGCGCGCGGTTTGCGGGGACGAACAGCAAGTCACTTAACTCTGGTGCAGAAGCCGAGATGGCTTTTAGCCACGCACACTGCACATACGCCATGCGAGGTTGAGTCGTACGCCGCTTGAGAAAGATAATCCAGACCATGGGAAGCACTATCCACCCGCAGAAGCACAACGTCGCATTTCATCGCGAAACAAAGGCGTCCACAACACACACACCATCGCCTCCTGTAATGCAAAACGCATCTCGCACTTCCAAATGGGAGTGAGTAGTATGCCTGCACTGCCCATACGCCGCGAGGTGGGGCCCCAAGCTGAACCGAGATCACGCAACCGCAACTGACTTCTAGAGCGGTTTGTGCCTTGTTTCCAGGGCAACCGATGTTTGATATTGTCAAAGAAATGGTGCTCGCTCCAGCGCTAGAAAGCTCAGAGCCGCGGAGGAGCATGTTTTGCCAACGTTGCCGCTCTCCACCACGCGTCGCCCCAAGCTGAACTGGCGTTTTGTGCACGGGTTCTGTATCGGTTTAAAATGTATTTTTCACATGCCGCCGGCAGGAATTACCACCGCCACGAAATAAGACCCGGCAGCAGCGGGGCCACATCTGATACGGCGCTTTTTGGATAAACAGTGCGCTGTGCATCCAAGGGAGCGAGTGCAGGATCCTCCCCGTGCGGCTGTGAGTTCGCCGCCGATAAAAAGTCGCGTGCCGCCGATAGCAAAGTTCTGCAGCAACGTACACCGCGAAAGGGCAAGGCCAGGCCGCCGCACACATGCGGCCAGATTTTTCGTTCGCTTTTCCAGCCTTGAGCGGAGAGCGGGATTCATGGTGTCAACAAAGCTTGCCCGTAGCAGACGGCTGTGTGAGCAGCGCAATAGCGGAAGTACGTCACCGCCGAGGAGCGCAGCATCATGGGAGGGAAGGCTCTCTCGCCGTCAACAGCGGAGAGTAAGTTGAAAGGAGGAGCAAACGCGGCGCGACGATAATACGCGGTTTTTGATTTACGATTTCTCAGCTAATACTCATCGCTTCAACAAAATTCTTGCGGGAGGAAATTGCTAATACATTGCTTTATTTGGTTATATGTACATCCACGCATCGGCGGAAGGTATTTCAGGACCCCTTTAACGTACTGTGATTGAACTCCAATGCCCGCACGACGGCCGTATTTCCGGCAGTTTTAGTCCGGCTGGATTCCGACGACCGCATGTCGCCTGTCCTCCGGTGGCCATACTTCGGCCGTACACGGGTAGCTTTGGAATGGCCGGAGCCCTACGGCTGGAATCGGGCCGTATGAGCGTAAGCCGGTAGACTGGCCGACGGACACTGGCCGTTGGAGAGCCATGGGAGTACGGCCGTATACGACCAAGATGCGCCCATTTGGACACGGGCCGAACATGGCTGCCGGAAAAAGGCCGGACAGAAAATCACCTGCCAAAGTACAGCGGCTTGATTTAGGCCGAACAGCCCTGTGCTGCCTGGGAGCTCAAGTAGTGAAAAGAGGGAGTTGTAAGAAGTAAGTTTGTAATTTGTTGTCGCGTGGGGACTTCCTTTCAGAAGTGGTTTTATGTTTTAGGAAAGTGTGTTTAGAGTGCAGAAGTGGACACGTGTTCGAAGTGTTGTGCGTGTGTGTTAGCCGGTTCTTGGAGTGCCTCCCCTGTTACGTTGACCGAGGACAGGTTGTGTGTATGTTTCCTTTTTAGTTTACGTATTCTTGTCAAGACCATGTGTTTGTCTGTGTATGAGTTAATGGATAGAAGGAAGGCGATATAATTATCCCTATTCGCCTGACAACGCAGGCGCTTGATAAGAGTATTTGCCCGTTAGACGAGATTACGTTATTTGACGTGGGTACCGGCGAAGGACAGCCTCACGCCTTGTTCAGGTCCTCTCGCGTATGCCCGCTGCCCTTGTTCGAGCTCCTTGGTCCCGTGATTAGGTGTCGTGAAGTCAAGGTGGCGGCGACATTAATATAAAGCCACTGTATATATAAAGCGCGAAATGTTTCTAAGAATAAGACACCTTGCTTTATTATTACCTAAGGAAGTGATGAAGGTGCTGTACTAGACCTCATAAGCATACACAATGCGCTCAAAATTTTTTCTTATGATGACTTCCGAATGAAGTGGCGTTGGCCGAAAAGGGCTACGGGGCAACATATGTACTAACCATTGTTACATTTGTAACACCCGCTCAATGTTCGAAACAACCAAGCGTATTCTGCTCATATCGGTTTCTGCAGTGCTTTACTTGAGGTGAATTTATTTTTCAGCAGTTTTCGGACCACATGTCAGCCTCACCAGCTTTCTTTTAGACATTATTGTCATGATGGTGTAATAGTTTGTCTACATCTCCAAAGCATATAATGGCAATTGCGGGATCCTGTATCTCATTTATTTTTTATTTATACACAGCACGTCTAAGAAGATTCCCAGTTTTTACCACACAGTTACCAGGGGGCATTTTAGAAGAATGCATACGGTATTTATGACCATTATCAATTTACACTGATTTATTGTCAGAGAAGAAAATACCTTACACCAACGTCGGTCAAAGGAGTTGTAAGCCAGTAATGCATATAAAAATCTTCCTACCACCTTTGGTCACGGTTTTGTCCGCATTTGGTTAAATTATCCTATCCTGACGGAAGGACAAAAAACAGTAGAAAACAAAACAACGCCCCTTTTGCATATTTACAGCGGAAACAAATATGTAGAAACTAAGCAGTAGGAGTTAGTTTCATTCACCTTGGTTCCAGTGGCTAGTCTACGCACAGAAACTTAAAACAATCGTTCCTTGAAAGCCCGATGCAGTAAGACATAAGGAGACGTATATGCGTGTTATTCTCAAGTCCCTCAAATTATTTCCCTATATGTTCGAAGATTATACAATTAGGGCCTGATGTCATGAGTTCGAACGGGCAGGGGTAATTTTGTGTTACGGCTGCAGAAGAATGTTTCCGCTTTATAAATGTTCGCTAATTCAAATGGACTTTTTTAGTAAGAGATGTGCATTAAAAATATTAATATATTAATGGTTTCGAAAATAAAAATGCACCAAAAACGGCATACTTACACATTTTTGTTCAGGGAGGTACTATCCCAGTATTCATAATTTTTAGTTAAATCCCACCTTTCAATACTTTCATCAGTTTTGTCCTTCATATACCGTTCGGCTTCATCATAAAGATGAAGCCAAGTGCATTGACCTAAAAATAATATTTACCATTGCATTAGAGCTTTTACACGAGATATCTTATGTCCCGTACCAAAATTTCGGAAACATAAATGTGCAATTCGCATGTAGATTAGCCGCCTTATGAGCTACATAAGCTATGAGCTACCTTATTTACGTACACATTTTTCTTTGTAACACTTCATAGTGCATTAACGCATTAATCAAAGGGCACCAGCTAGATTTCGCCACTCCAGCTTCTTGGTGAACGATGAAGACGGAATAGTGAGGTTCTTTTGATGCTCGAGCCGAGGGGACGATCTCGACTCGCTCTGATGACCGACGTCCGATGCTTGAAGCGGGTTAGGAATGAGGTTAGGACTGCCTTTGTTGCTGGATATTAGGTTTATTTACGCTATTTACATTACTCCAAGCATTTACATCAGGACAGAATGACGGTTACGGTGTCACTCTGCCCGCGGCATCCTGTTCGACCAAGATCTATACTGAACTAGATCCCTCTCGACCGACCGACCTACCGATTCCCGCACAATACCCTGCACTCTGGTTTTGATCCCAAAAATACCACGCCTCCAAAGGGGCGTTCAAGAAGGAGCGAAACTCCCTTTTAACATGATTCTAATGAGGCACAGATTGGCCACAACAACCAACCAATCCTAAACATGTCCCCACCTACGGTCACATTACCCAACGTTCTCTCTCATGCAACTCCTAGTACGTTTCACGCGTACGTTATTGCAAGCGATATGAAAAGGAAGAACATCTACTACCCAAAGTCACTGACCGTGCGGAGGGGTTACACCATTACGTTGAGTGGGCCGCAGCTGCTCAAACCCAAAGCCGAACGCTTAGCCGACCAAACTAATATCTTAGTGTCCTCGCATTGCCGCCTCACATTTGTGCGCGTTCGCTCGCCGGCAGAATGAGGGAGTCATGGCTAATCCCTTCCCCAGACTAAGGGACGCCGCTGCCCACCGCCTGACTCGCGGGAAGAGCTGCTCTAAGTCCAGGCGACTATTCTAGAGGCGAATGACCCATAAACGAACAGCACCTACGCCGGCATAGCAAATCCTCCAACACTACACCGCGCGCCGTTTCGACACTAAGAAACGGCATCCTTTCGGTTCCAGTCAGCTCGACCACCTTGACGAACGACCGAGCCACTTCCCAATGTCGGCAAGCCATAATAGCGGCAAGCACGCAGTCCGAGAGGGAATTTCGTGCCGGAACTGTTTTCACTGCTGTGCACCCCTCGCCATTCACTGAACCAGCCCGGTCGAGCTGACCGCATACCAACGCAACGGAGGTGCGCGGGCTAAGCACTCCTGTCTTTTGCCACACAAAAGGAAGGAATACAAAGCATGCACTCGGCGACCCCAACTTCACGTCCCTGCGGCTGTATGAAAGGAACCCAGCATGGCAGCTACAAGTGGAGGCTACGCCGATACATAAGCCACCGGTGGCTTTCAATATTTAAATGAGTATCCCGAACTCAACAGCACTTTTTGCGAAGTGTATCTTTTTGTGAACTTGCGACCATGCCTTGAAATGGCAAGCCTCTGCCAAGCAAACAGAATAAGGCTTTGGATAGTGTGATTGTGCACTTCATTTATGTTTGGAAAATATATATTAGTAATTTTGTTCTTATTATTATATCCCCTAATCAAAGTGCTGATTGAGGTACATCCTTCTCCACCTTAAGTGCTCCTTTTCAGGCCTACATTATGTTATTGCGAGAAAATCGCGGACGTGGTAGGATTTACGCGTCATTTATGAGAACAAATAATAAAACTGTAAAGGCTTAAGCAGTTTCTACGCGCGAACGCCAGCTGTCTGGACGCGGTTGTGCGTACAGCAGCAAAACGGCTCGGTGGATCGTGATGCGGGCAGCACCGGCACCATGGCTCTGCCTCTGCGTTTAACATGACAAAAACATTAAGGTTACAGGTATTCATCACATCCCAGAATAAAACAAATGCCCAAAATATGTGGCGCATGCGAGAAATGGGATGCTACAAAAGTAAAATTTCTTACCTTAGTCGTCACACGCGCTAGTAGTGAAAATGACGATCACATCTCTGCCGTGATATTAAGGGTAATGGGCTACACAGTAACACAGGAAATTATCCCCGAAGGTGTTAGCGATCTTCGCCTGTCGAAAGTGACTAAAGGGGGAAATCTCCCAATGGGTACATGAGTGAAATCCCGCCCACAGGCCATACGCGGGCCGGAGCTTCGCGCGCTGGCTTCGCTTCCAGTAGGCTAAATGACTCTGAAAATGTGCATTTGATAACGGCCCCATTAGTAAGATTGCACTAACACGCGACGGCGTTTTCTAAATTGATGATTGATTGTAGGGTTTAACGCTCCGACGCAACCCAGGCGATGTGGCACGCCGTAGTGGAGGGCTCCGGAATAATTTTGACCACCTGGTGATCTTTAACGTGCGCCGAAATCTCGTACAAACAGGCGTTTTTGCTTTTCGCCTCAATCAGAAAAGCGAACGCCGCCGCCGGGAATCGAACACGCGACCTCGTACTCAGCAGCGCAACGCCCTAGCCACTGAGCCACCGCGGCGGGTGGCGTTTTCTAAATCAGGTCCTTTTGCGAACACTTGCCACAGGCTGCGGTAGGGCATAGGCTAAGTGTTACATCTGAATGCGGGGATTGGATATTTATTTTTACAAGATAGTTTGTCCTCAGTACGCGAGTGACAGAAGCAATAGGTACACCAAAAACGTAGATCGAACATAGAAGAATCAAACATAAAATAAGCTTGAAATGAAGTACCAGGCATACTAAGTCAACTGTTTCCCCTAATGTTCATTTTCTGCGCTGTGGACCGGAAAGGCTACTGGAAATATTGGCAACGCTATTCAAAGCGAAGAGGTCAAGTGTATTGAAACTGCCGAGAATGCAGAAACTTTAGTGGCTTGTTAGAGCGCGCGAAAATTTCAGTTCACTGACAGAAACATATCGATGCTACTATGAATCTGTGGCCTTGTACAAGGCATACATTAATGTAATGCGCCCACGCCTGCCTTGGTGAGAAGGAAGTCATGATTACGTGCATGCGCCAGATGACGAATAAAGATCAGTGGAAACTAAATCGCATTAGTTTCCGATGTATGGTCACTAGCCTATTTCCTCCACGTGCAGTGTAGGGTGAACATACCACTTACAAATTGTTTAGTACAGTTAGGTTTATGAATATATTACCTCTTTATTTACAGTCTTTGGGAGCTTGCCTAATGGTTCAGTGTACGTGTCGATGTTTTCAATAGCCCTAGCACCAATCTTTCCGATATCAATGTGTCGCTTTAGTTGAGCAGTTGAGGAAATCCAGGAGCTGTTATATGTTGTTGTAACTGAACCTTAGCAGCAGGTTTTCATTATTTTCGTGTTCAGGCCCTACCAGCGGCATCTTGCTCTTTCTTTCGAGTAGGGGGGGGGGGGGGAGCCACTTTGCCCTCTGGGAATCTGCGCTGTGGAAATTTAAGCTGATAGGAAACATTCTAAGTGGTATTCGGTATTCTTCCCGAAACTCAAGACGTCTTTCTGGGCATTCATTGTTTTGAGATACTTTGATGCTACTGCACATTGTGCAAGTATTTGTGCTAACTTTGTGGAAGTATTTCTCATTTTTCTGCACTCCCTGGGGAGCCCTGAACAGATTAAAGCACTGTTGGGGTTACCGAAGACAAGGCCCTACCTGCTCAGTAGTTGTAAATTGTTCCATTACGTTTTCCTGCTGTTCAAGTCTCTATATATGACGCTGCAGTGAACCAAGTTATCTTCAGTGCACTGACAGACATTCAGGTGGCTTGATGTTCTGTCTTGGTCGATTGAGGTCGTATATATTAGTGCGCGTTCCCTTTTTCTACACAGAGCATATGCTACCGGTGGTGGTGGTGGTGAAACATTTCTTCAAGCGCAAGAGGTTCGCGCTTGAAAGCGGGAGAAGCCCTCTGTGCAGGGCCACTGCGACGGCTGCGGTCCAGCGTGCCAGGTCCACCAACTGTCGCAGGTTCTCAGGGTCAGAACTGCACAGTGAGGCCTCCCACTGCTGGAGGGTGGGGGTGGAAATAATGGGGGCTGCTGGTGTGTTTTGGCAAGCCCACGTGGTGCGGTACAGTGTTGGATGTTCGCTGCAGTGTGGGAATGTTGGTGGATACATTGTGGGGTGTATGATGTGCAAGAAGCTTAGGTTGTGGTATGTGTTTGTTTGTATTTGCCGTCAGGCTACAACCTCCTCTCGAATGAGCTTCTAAAACTAACGTAATATGACTGAAAAAGAGAGTTTTCGTAGATGTAGCGATTAGCGACAAAGCTGCCGCTTACGGCGTTGATGTTCTGGACCCCAAGCATTCCTTAGTATGATTAACGAGCTCATATTCTCTGCGAACGAGGCAAGTTGGTCGTTCTTCTCTGTAAAATTGATTTTATCTTCGACTTTGCCGAATATATGTCTAGACCGACACTTCCGGCGTTTCGCAATCGTTACTCGATAGAAAATAGATCGGCACTCTTAAATACACAGAAATATTAGTGCCTCTCACCACAGAACAGAAGGTTATAACTGCCCAGGTAAAGGACATGTCCACAAGAAAGATGCTTCCTCGATCTTTTGTGTTGATTAAGGACGTCATACCTCGACCACCAAAAAAGATATCTATACACTACCCAGAACCGACTACAAAGTTCACTGTCTCCCATCGGTGTTTCAATTCTTCTCTCTCTACGCAACAGGAAGCTATCGCAAATACTGATGGTCCAAAACCCTCGGGAGAAAACTGTCTTTGTTATTTTAGATTGCATGTTTGAGTTTACAGCCATGCCATTTGGCCAGTGTAATGCCCCAGCGACATTTTAAAGGCTTTTGTATACATTTCTGCGTGGTTTGAATTTTGAATATTTTTTACTAATGTCATGGTGTTGGGATATTTGGATACACATTCGATGACCGTTATCTGACTTCCTGGGATCTTTCCTAAATGCCCGCCAAATTCGAGCCTCATGCTCAAATGAAAGGAATGTCGCTGTGGTGACGGTCAAAGGCCGCTGCTGGGAAATCTTTTCGACAACGAAGGCGTCCTATCCGACACTCAAAGATTGCAGCTGTCAAGAGGATTACCTACGACCATCAGTTGGAGAGCTCCATCGGCTCTTGGGTTTCATTCTTTCGCCTCTATTTTCTTCATTTTACTGTCCAGCACCTCCTCTGACGAGCTCTCTACGCCCCCGAACAATGTCTCCTTCTCATGTATACCCTATTGTGAACCTTTGTTTTACCACCACACCTATTACACGCCAGTTTGATAGTACTACCCACACAAAAATTATTGCGAATGCGTAAGACATCGGACTTGAGGAAGGGCTAGTACAGAGGCACAACAACGCTTAGCATGTCATCGGTTACCGTTAGCCTATGCCTAAACATTAATGTGTGCAACAGAGACTCCGTGAGTAACTGTACAGGAAATCTTGGCTGATATTTTTGGGACCGGCAATTTTTTTTCGTGCGTATACCAGCACCCTTTTCAAATAAACGCTTGCAACCAAACACGGTGCTGGCTCATTGGCCTGCGTGACCCGAACAGCTGATTTGCCATTTGTTCCCTACTGCTTCTAGAATGACTTTGTAGTGCCTCATAGAGGTGCCGGTATGCACGAAAATCCACATTCCTTTTCCGACCTCGTTAGGCGCTGAATGTGACGCAAACAACTTTGGCGACTGTTCGGTAGTGGTAGACGAGGCATTTCCAGATGTTTCAACTTTCCTCAGAGAATGTGCGCAAAAAATCCGCCTTTCATGAAGTAAAGGAGACCTGCCTTCTTTCCAAAAACAACCTGAGAACTCGCATAAAATATGCCCTGTGGTCTTCGGTGTGCCACAGACTTCTCACGTCTGATTTTCTGCCATTCCGATGAAATTGGGGCAAGCATTTGTGACAGCGACTCACAAACAGAGACATAAAGGAATGGCTGCATCAGACCATCGGAGGCGTTATGTATGAGGATAGTGATGATTCGCGTCAAGGGCATTACGAGGGGCGCTCGTACATTCTTGGTCTCCGGAGAAGGTTTTTGGAGGGTCCTAACGGCCGCCCGTCCGAAACTAATTGAATGAATACAGTCTCCGTTTTTCATGTTCCACACGGGTAGCAGCGCGCGCACTCCACTTGCCCACAAGGAGGAAATCCTGGGCCACTGGCTTTCTCCGTCATCTACGTACAAGGTGAGAAAAAAAATTATGTGCTTTCTAGAAGCGACAGAGTTGCAGTAACGTGAAGCACAAAAAAGTATGATTAATGGGCTTACTGAAGTCTATAAAGCCTATGGTGTCCTAACGCTGGGCACCCTATATTGCACTCTGCCCTCAGCTGTCTCCTTCATTTTGTTTTTGGTTATTTGACCTTTCCCCACGCGTAATATCTCGAACAAGCGTGCAGCCTTGTTATCATTACTGCGTTTCCTTTACATTTTTTCGACCTTTCACTTTCCGGTAGGAGTGGCGGAATTTTTCGATCCTTTGGGAACGTTCTGCTGGTGCGTGGGATTCTCTTGCTTTTAGTTGCTACTCCTTTTATTACGGAGTATTGCAAGCCAACGAGCACAAGCTTTGGAGTTCGCATGATCTCATTGTCGAACGAACTTGTCTAAATGCTTCCAGCTTACACACAGTGTATGATAACCTAGTTCCGGCCATATGGTTGCCATGCCAACAATGCATGGCTGAAAAGAGCGATGATTCTGTAAAAAATGGTTACTCGAGTTGACAAGGCTTATCAAGTTGCCGTCAATGCGAGCCCTAGAAGCATCGTAAAAGCGATCCACATGGCCACGAAATCTATATCGCGTTCGGGCTTTGCATTTGAACAGGTCAGAATAATTCAATCAATCCATTCCTACTGCTAGTAAACCTAATCAGTACGCGAAACGGTGCCCACAACGTCACTCAATATGCAGAATCTGCATCTGGTAATGCAGATTCTGCATTTTTATTATTAAGTTATTTGGTGCTTTATCATACAATGTGTCATTCTTAAACATTGTGCTCCCCCGATATTATTATGCACTGGGGGGACTAGTTCAATACCACCATCCCCTACAGACGGATGGATTGAAAGATCATACGAACAAGACACCAACCAACACAAGTTCAGTGCAGTTGGGCTCAAGTAACAACTGAATAAGATTTTGCCAATAACTACTTATGCGAATAGTATGGTACAGAAATAGACCACCGGTTGCTGCTTCTATTGTTGGGTTTCTCTGGTGAACCTCAAAACTTCGTGGATATGATTGTAGCATTGTCCTTATATCACACGTCTTCTGTTTTCCCAACAGCGTGCCTTGCATACGAGTTCGGTGACGTTGCACGTGTACACACATCCACCCCCCCCCCCCCCTGTTTTACTCTGCTTTACGATAGTCAACACCGGGCGTTTCCATACACTTATAGCGACTTGTTATTGTTGGGGATGCCAGTGTACTAACGTATTCTTTTCAAGTTCTTTTGCTGTTGCACAGGCCCCTGTGTCGAGATTGCACATTTTAACGATGCATTTACGGTATCCATCGACTAACAACATTTCAAAGGAAAACCCGGATAATCGGACTGACTCACGCGGCCATCCAGAAAAAACCCTAAACTACGCACACAGGCTTTGCAGGCAGACATGGAAAATATAATTTAAAAGTGCTCTATTCTGGGCAGTGGATGGTGAAGAGCAGCATTGAGTACTGTTCAAATATAATGGTACCTAGTCACCGCCAAGAGCATGTGCCTTCACCCGAAATTAAGAGACAGAGGTTGGCTTGCGCTGATTTTGCTCAGAAGGTCCATGGTCCTGTTTCCTCGAATAAACTACAACGCGTTTGGGCATGTGAAATATTTTGTTCACACCTGGCATGAAAAGGCCATGTGTTGGGCTTTCAGAAAAACAACATAGACATGTGCAGTGGAACTCCAACCAGAAAAGAATGCGAATAGATTGCTCGGAACTTCCGGATGACATCAGCTTGTTACGCTGTGAGAAGTATGCAGCCGTCAGCATACACCAGTAACTTTACTGAGTTGCTGTTTCTTGGGCTGTGTAACCCCACTAGCGTTTACAAAAACAACAGAAACTTTAGATGAGATCCACTAGGCTCTTGCGAAGAGAATGTACCTTCTATGACCGGGCATAAAAAAAGGCAAGTCAATTTCCTAAACCCAGGTAATTTGTTATCTAGTCTAAGATTTTGAGATGGTTGATATTACTGGAAAACTGAAATAAATCTTTTTTGTGGAACGCAACTCTAAACGTGGTGCGTGCAATGTATAAAAGTGAAGACAATATGGCATGATATGTCAGGGTCCGCTCAAATGACATGAGTGAATTCAATCCTGTGAGCAGTTATTAAACCAAGGCGAAATCATGCTCATTCTATAAAATTATCATAAAGCATGGCCTTCAAAAATATTATTATGAATAATGTGCTTTTAGAGCTTTTGACAGGCACGTGTAATGAACTGATTGGTCTTTCAAGGTTGTTGCTTTTTAGCAGATTTAAACACACGCAGTTACCATGACAAATTTCGGAATTGCCAATAAAGTCATGTCTTCAAGCATTTTGGAAAGAGCATCTATCAAAAAAAGTTTTGGTTTTATGTTGCCCAGGCCATTCGTTCTTGCAGTTGTAGTAGTTTGGTGCCCTAGAGTTGGGTGTTAGAGGTGTGGTAATTATATTTTTAACTAAGCCATTTTCTCGCCAACATTAGAGGTAATGCTACTGCCAGTTTACCGCGTGAACGCGCGCGGCGGGAAACGCCATGAGCTGCACTAAGTGGAGTAGAAGACCAGTATGAATATTATAGGTGGTAGGGCTGCGCGAAAACGAAAAAAAAATAGGCTGAAGATGTTTAATCTACCAACAAGAATGTCAGCTTCTTCACTGTCTCGCCATTTTGGTGCTGCAAACCCAGAAGAAGGCCAGCACTGATCGCCCCGATGCCGTTCCGAGGAGGGAAAAGCTCCGCCGGAGTCAAGGCATTTTTATTGGTTCTATCAGCCGACTCGTGCCTGCGTGCACCTGGATCCTCGCGGAGGTCACTCAACGGTTATAGTTAGGTTGCCAGGAAAATCTCTACAGACTTCGTGAAATGACACCACTCTCACTAGCTGCGCGACCAGATCACCAAGCCCATGGTGGGCGACGAGTACAGTAAGAAGTCGCAGGTGTCGTTGACTGCCATGAGAAGGTCAGCAACACGGTCAGAAGGCTTCGTTCGACGCTGAACGTTGGAGCATGCATTGGCACTACGGTGATAGATGGCCACTAGAAGAGGTCTTTGGGTATTACAGATATATCTTGGAGCACCACCGGTTCTGCTCAGTTGGAGCTTGGTGGCCAAGTTCTCGCAGCTCACGGTAGGCCCCGAACCCTGGGTTTTTTCGCGAGCGTTGGAACGCGTCCTGAACGTGCATCCGATGGTGAGAACAGAGAGTGGCGGGGGTTTGATGAAGACCACGATGTGACCATACACACTCAACGTGATTCTACCGGCGTTGAAAAGTATCAATACCTGGAGATTTTTCTCACAGCCGTTGGTAAGTATGCAGTAGGAAATATACGCCTGACTGATGCTAATAAAAATGCGGCTACATAGACAACCTGCATTCCATCTAACCTATTGAGTCACCATCCAAAGTATCGTGGTTGCAGTACTCCTAAGGGCACGTTTAGTTCAGGAGCGGCTGTTTGGAGAGCTTCAAATGCCACCTGGTGAAAGTGCGGGTGTTTTGCACCGGATGCTAAACCATTCATTGGGGGAATACATGGCCATTCTCCAACGTAACGTTATGGAGACGGATACTGCCGCAGCAACCTCTGCAGTAGTATCTGAACAGGACCGATTACAGTTATTTCGCAAGTTTCTAAAAGTTCAACGGGAAAGCAAACAGGACAGTCGCGTCTTAGACGAGAAACGTACCTTAAGGAAGTTTTCAGCAAATAACAACGTAAAACCGGATAATCCTTCGTAGACGCCTGCTCTGGCAGAAGGATTATCAGGGGCGAGTTCATCATATGCCTGGGCAGGCGGGCGTTGCCCCTCCTCTGTGGTATTCCAGAGCACACGACGCGCGACATCCAACCCATGCTCTCAGTGGATTAAAAGCCTGACAGCTCTGTAGAAAGCGTTGCCCTTTCATTGTGGAAAGAGAACACATTGGCCTCAATTGCCCGACTGCGGAATGCCTAAAGTGCGACAACTGCTCATGGGGACACATATCACCCTTTGGGATATGCAGGGCCAATCAGCTACACGGAAACTCCACGAAAAACCCATATCTATTAGCGCTGAAACCCGGGCGGCGGTAACACAACGAGCAGTACGGTAAGAAAGGTCTCGGCGAGCGCCCGTCTTTATTACTGGTGTGGCTCCAAAGCCACATAGTCTGGGCATCCGGAATCCGAGGCCACATAAATATGTGGATATTGCTTGACACCGATAGCCAACGGACCTTTGCCTGTCGAGACGTTCTGCAACAGCTTTCTCGGCCATGCACTGAACCAGACGATGTAGCAGTGTTCACATGCGCCAACAGCAACCACCCACTTCAATGTTAATACGCAAGATGTGCATCCCGCTCAGTGGACCGTAAATAATAGTATACGTGACAAACGCTTTCGTGCAAACTGGAACGTACCACGCAGCCGAACAAACTACGGGGACCAGATGTTACGCTTTCAACTGCCACACGTACTAAATGAATAACCATTTTATTCTTTGCACCCTTTATCTGGAAGTTTGCAGTGCGCGTATTTTTTTCCGAGGATTGTGTTTTTTCGCTCGGCAAATCACCCCATAGGTTATTTGGGACGTTTCCGTTCGATGTTGTGTTGTTTTCATATCTTCTAGTGCCACTGCGTATGTTATACATAATTTCTTTTTGTGTTTCAGTTGTATTTTTGATACGGCTACTGGAAACTTTACAGTGCGAATATTTTTGTTTATGTATTCCTATGCTCCAAATTACTGTTTTTCCTTCGTATTTCGACGTGTATTGTGACGAGCGCAGTTGTTCAAGATGTTTTTAATTACCGTTTTCACGTGTATGTTTGTGACGAGTGCAATTTTCAAAGATGTTTTCTGCTTGCTAAGTTTTCTTTCAAATTGCATAATGCTTTATTGCTTTTCTAATTTGTTGTCTTGCCTCCTGCTAAGTGGACAGGGCAGTGCACGCCTTCAAGCCCGTTTAAGTGGCTTTTTGTTCATTGCCCTCAGCATCTGTATCGCTTGGTGTTGATGTTTAAATGAAGTTTGATTTGATTTGATTTGAAATCGAATGAACGTAGTCTTCAATCTCTGGTAGTGCTAGAGGTGTCTACCGTACCGGATAGGGCAATAGGCGACACCGTTATTCTTATGGCGCGTAGCCGTGAATTTCCCCCGCTGACAAACCCAAAGAAGTCCAACTTCAATACTCTACTCTAAATTTTTAGTCGGCTCAGACTATTGAGGGTATAAACCGGGTGAGTAAAGAGTTTCAACGATGGACTATCTACGAGACGCAAACTTGTTCGTGTACCTGTGAATCGAGCACCGTTTATGCCGCAGGGCAAGCTTTCGAATAAAGAAAAAACTGTACAGAAGTGAGCATACCTGGTTGGGTCTTCTAAGGAACACCGGGACAGCGCTCGCTCCGTCGTTTTTTCATGTCCTTTATTCTTTTCAAGCTGCATCTCATCGTTTTGTGTGTCCTTGTTTTTTTTCACGATTCAGCTAGTTTAAAATGAACGACGAAGTCGCCAACTGAACAACTTGTCAGGAACATTGTCTGCCACCACGGGACGCTAGTGCAACTGCATTGTTCCTGGCTTGGTCTGATGACTGCAGCACGGAGTTCTTACCTTGGATTCCATCTGAGCGGGGGCTGTTAGACGCAGTGCACATAGAGTATGCGCACAAGGACCATGACTAGAACAACCACCCGGACCTATTCTAGGTGTACCATGCTGTACACAAGAACGCCGGCCGCTGAGTAGTACCACTTAATATCAAGACACCTAGGATGACGTCGTTCGCTAACCAGACTGAAACTGAGGGCAGTATAAAACGAAAGCTTGAGTGGTTCGTACTCCAGCCATAACTCCCATAATAATGTGGAGCCGGACGCAGGAAGTATGGTATGTAACGACGTGCTCATCGGGTAGCATTGTCTGCTGAAGTCCAAGTAGTGTTCAACACCTCGTCGTACGAATATGAAAAATTGTCTCCAAAAGAAGTGCTTCACGAAGGCATCGAGCTTATTCCTGACCTCCTAAATCTGCTGCTGCAGGTTAAGCGCAGCAAGATAGTTCTCCCCACTGATCTGGAGGATGCATGCAGGAATATTATTGGCTAGAAAGCCAAATATCCCAACCCGTTGGCAAGTAACATGCTGTTGCAAGTAACATTAGCGCAGGTCCGTCTGCTGCAGGTCAAAGGTCGTGCACATGGGCGTCCAGTACAGATTTTAAATCCCAATGGATGGCAAACTACCAGGAAGGCTCTCCTGCAGTTCCAGTAATCTCTGTGTCGTCAGTTACTTCTCGCATGAGTCCCTGCTGCAGCGTACAGTTGCAGCGTTCCACCTCATCGCGGTAGGTCAGGTGTAGACCTTGTTTACCCTGTTCCCAACAAATTGAGTTGTCTTTGTCGCAAAGTAAACAGCGAATGCCCAGCGGCCAACAGGTGCACAAGAAAACATGCGAAGCCCTTCGTTCAGTGCCGGGAAGAGGTTATCTATGAGATACCATTGTCATGTAAAAGTACGTACGTGCGCCGAACGGGGCGCCGCATCAATGATTGCCTTCGGGAGCACGCGTGTGATGTAAGAAACACAACAGGGAGCATAGTCTCTCCGCACGTCGCGAATTGCCCGTGTTGCTAGCCTTCGTTTGAGCAGTGCTACGTGGTGGCCAGGTAGCAGGACAGGCAGCGGAGGGAGATCAGAGAAGCGTGGGAAATTTACACCCGTCAGCACAATTTCAAAAGCAGACCCTCCGTCGCCCTTACTGGGAATGAAATTGACTATCTTGGTTGCTAGGAGAGATTGTGAGGACGCTGTGATATACATTATGCTGGTTGCTGCAGATATAACACTGGTGCAGATTGCTGTACCATAGAAGATTTTGTTTTGAGTTAATTTTTTGTATTTTTTGTACATTTGTATTTTTGTATTTTTTGTGTTTGTCATTCTTAGATTAGTATGTCACGTGCTTTCTGTCTTTCATATTTATTGACTTTTCGCGAAAATAAACATCGGTTGCTAGTTAGCGCCGTGTTTGTGTGATCCTATATCGTCCTGTTCCTGCGCTGTTTGTACCTCGGTTATATACCAAGTGGCCCGCCTACAATCTGTGTTGCAGTAATCGCAGTTCTTTAAGACGTGGTTATTCTAAAGTTATGTAGCGTAATTTAAAGAATTTCGGCACTGCTAACACTGTGGAAGAAACGTTTTATTGTGCGGAGTTATAAGTTCTGCACCTAAGTCTGATACGTTCCAGAGCCAAGGAAACCATTTTATTGAAATGTACGGGGTTAGCTTTTGAGAGCAACTAACACAAAAAAACTATTCAGAGTTCAGGATAGCTTCTTCACAGCGTTCATGTCCAAGTCGACTACCGGCTCCATGCGAAATGTTACTTTCCTGCAGTGGTTTCACTATGTTCCTGAGAACTCGGATTTTTGAGCGACAAACCTGGTGATAACGGAAAGACCACATACCAGAGAAACCACCATCGAGCTTCTTGGGGGTAAACTTTGGCTGACCCTTGTACTACCGCTTTATAAGCAATATTCTGTGAAGCTTTATATTGCCATTTTCTTTTGTGCAGTGACCCCAGTTGACGACATCATAAGAACTTTGGAGGCTGCGGCACAAGCATTCATTCTCATTTTGTGTTTAGAAGAACTGCGAGTTGGCGGGTTGGCAGAGTTCATGTCGAGAAAAATCCGAGCAATAATTGGTCAAGCGCTTCGTCCTGTCTCCTTCCTTGTTAAAGTATTGTTCGGGCTTTTTGCAACATCCTCACTTTTTGTTATTTACATCCTGCGTGGTATTCCATAAAAGTCAATTCCGATAACGCCAAAGCATTGGGCAGCTAATCAAAATAGTTGTGTTTGATGCACACCGGGACCGTCCAGCCCTACGCCAGTGCTCGCTGCATAAGTTTGAAGTAGAGGTCATGACGGGCCCCGTAGTATAGTGGTTTATGGGAATACGTCATCCGGACAATCAAAGATGCTTTAAAGCAGTTATTTTGACGCGCCACTCTCGGTTACGAAGAGCCGCTCACTGCGGTGGCTAAGGTAGAAAAGGTTTTCAACTACCAGCTTCCAACGGAACTGTACGAAAACAGTAATGATGTAGTGGCACTTACGTAACCACAAGTTGTAAACGACAAAAATTCCTTGGTACTACCAACACGAGATTTGTGACGCCGGGTGAAGTACACAGACAAGTTTCTGTCCCTGCGATGGGAGCGCTGGACGGAGTAATATTTGCTTCTCCTCGTCTCCGCTCATCACTTCTCCCTATCGCCTTCGTCTCGACTGAATGTTGGTGACTTGGAAAATGTCAAGGACGACAAAGTGCCGGTATTGTAATAGAATTCAGGCAGAGAGGTTGATGTGTTCCAAGGCTGAGACGCCATCAATAGATACTTTACTACGGCCATTCAACATGACTACCAAGTCCTTGTGGCCGCAAAGTTGCTATGTCCTTTGGAGGAGGGCACCCACAGCTCGTTCCCGGAACGATATTGAGTTTACTGCGGGAAAGAACACGACGGGAAACTCCACGCACTTCACCAAGTAAAGCAGAAAAAGGGAAGGAACAGCCGGGCGGTGGCGCTCGGCTTAGGAATGATATAAAAAAGGCAAAACCGGTTCGACCTAGCAAAGACTGCACCTACAACTATAACCATTGTCACTTATCAATGCAGATTTGCAATATATATTAAAGAATTCGTTGTTGTAGAAAATTATTGTCGACGAAAAAACCGGTTGCATGATATTATCACGGTATGAAGAAAATGGTGCTAGAATGCTTTTTGTGGCAAGCGGTGCTGAAATTGCGCCGGCCCATTTTGGATGTACCCTATAAATGGGAGCATGACCTTTTCTAAAATTGCTGCGGTAGACATCTGTTGGTTTTGTAATATTGAGCCTCGGGGTGAAGATGGTTGACGTGCCCTTGTTGGTCAACCTGCAAGTAAAGTTTGTGGCATGTTCTGCGAACTACTATTCTCTGATTCTCGCACGGAATTCTGATATAACACTTCTCTATGCAACCATGACGTTAGCCCAAAAGCCATAAGTTCTCCCTTCCGTGAAAAAAACGTCGTTCTTTAGTTTGTCCACTCCATGGTTGACGCTGGAAGAGTAAATAAATAAAAACCACGTGCTGGCCTGGAGAGATTTAAACCCGGGTGTCCCCCGTAATAGCTAGATGCTCTACCGACTGAGCTGGCCCTGCATGTTGCGAGGTTTAAAACAAAAGTTGTTGTTACTCTTTTCTTTTCGTTGTAGCCCATGCCTCTTGGAAACAGCTCGGAAATTTGTTCTTTACGGGGCTAATACGCCGGCTTCACAAATTTTGAAAAGTGTGAACTGGAAACGTAATACTCAAATAGTGTCTGCCGCGTGACATGTCAACGTGATGGCTTGAATAGAACAGTGCACACCAGCCTCGCAAAACCCTAATTCTAGGGTGGCTGCGGCATGTGCATGGCTTCTAAATTATTTCGCACAGTAGTAGGAATAAATAAAAGCGATGAAACAGACGCCAACACTGCGTAAAAGAAACATTTATGGTCGAAGTCATTCGCGCCGAATTAGGAAGAAGCGAAAGAGAAGAAAGAAAGGCCAATATGATGTAGGACTAAACAAGTTTTAAATAAGTATGCCCATGCTTCGGTCTTCGGATATTTTCGAATATTTTTTGAATCTTGTGAGAATGCGGCTATTACACAATTTACCGAAAACCGGGAAGGCAAGAAAATTTTGCATACTACAATTACAAAGTCAATAGTTGTTAATTCTAAAGATACAATACAATGCACCTGCGCGAGAGTGCTGCACAAAGAACATATAAACATTGTGTAATATTACGGAATATGAAATGTCCTTTCTCACCTTTCTTCAATAAAACCTGCAAAAGAAAAACGTAATCATTATTTAATCTACAATAACCTATTTTAAACCAAACATGCAGAATGGGTACACTAGGTAAATTCATGACACTCTTTTTGTGCAGTTAACGAAATTCGAGCCCAGGGAGTTCTTTTATTTATCAGCCTTCAATGCTTTCTGCCTTAACAAGTGAAGGAAAATACCACTTCTTGTGTTTAAGTATTTGGACCGCATGTGAAATATTGTTGGAAATTTTGTACGGCTAAGTGTTTTATTATTTTCCTTTCCGGTCTTATATATTTGTCTTCAGAACACATACTATCATAAAATTCTATAAAGTGGTAAATGGTCTAGCGGTTGCGTTGCGGCATTGATGAAAGGCGTATGAAATTACAGCGTAGGCGAGGCCACCAGAAATCGGTGTCTGTTACCTGGGGTTGTCATGGGTTCTTCCACTGCCTTGTAGTACAACTGAGGACGTGCAAAATTACAATAAATATTCTATGGTCAAAACAACCCTGAGCTGGCGATCATCCTATTTTGTCAAGGATTTAACGGCTATTTAAAGTTCCAGCTTGTGCGCGAGTGCCACATTTTGCCTAATTTGGTGCCTTAGTAAACAATGGACCAAAGGTCTCCGTCGCGTTAACCAGCCTTTCAGAATGATCTGTTCAAAACCGAAGCAACGAAAGGGCCTGAGGGAGGTGTTAGCACAGCCTTTTCCTAGCATGCAGCCTTTGACAAATACCGGGCATGAGGCGGCAGGGGGAAGACGAAGAGGGGGGGGGGGGTGGGGGTTGGTTGATGTCCTGAGGGAGATTTGTCACCAACCAACGCGGCTGCCTTAGACCGTCCGGTCTCGGCATGGTGAAAATGCATCTTTTCCTTGGCGTAAACGACTTTCGGACAAACAAAGGAGGGTAAAGCTTTGCCGACAGGTTGCGTCTTTTGTGTTTCCGTGTCCATCGGCGGCTCGACGGGACCTTCGAATTCGCGGTCCGCCTGCCACATGAAATTCGGCTTCTTGCGGTTGGCGCGTTGGCGTACTTTTGCCTACTTGCTCACGTACGGACCTTTGCACATCAAGCAACGTCAAACGGGCCTTAAGAATAAGGAATGTCGGGACGAGGTGTCGAAGCGGTGTAAAATATGGGAAAATACTGGTTTATCCGGGCCAAAGTCCGTCGTATGACGCGGACGGTGACCACCCGAGCGTAATATAATCGCGGTTTTTAATGCATATTTTCTATGGGGAGCTTGCCGGGACCGAGGTAATCTGTCGTAATAAGCGGGTCGTCGTAAGTCCTGGAAACGTAATAGTGGGGTTCTGTTGTATTGGGATCGTTGAAAGCGGGCCAAAGCCATTATCTTCCTACCAAAAAATAACTCACGAATGTGACCAGTCTGTTTAAGTGACCTTCAGCTTTTTTAGCCCATTTTTGGCCAACTAGTCGTGGGTTTTAAACCACTACCTTGGTCTTTCCCTTAAGTACCGATATTCGACCGCCACAAAATTCTCTCACGTGCATTCCTAAGGACAACACTAATGTGCCTGGATTTTATGATTCATTCTTTATCCCCCAAGCTTCCCCTGATGTTCCAGGGATTGGATCAAAGCAAAGAAACGATGATTGCGTTGAAACGGAGAACTACGTCAGAGCTCGTATGCCACTCTAAAAAGTGTTCCCTACTCAGTTTACTGTGTAAGTTGTTCTGTGTTATGTTTGGAGTCGAAGGGGTCATCAAATACGCACTTTTGGCATGATTTACCGTCCCTCATTATTCGTAAATGGTTTCGTTGCAAAATGCGGCTGCATAGAGTGTAACAAGCTCTAGCTACTTTTTCCCGGTTTCATTTATAAAGCCTGCATAAGCAAGCCATACGAACTGTCATTAATTTTTGGGGAGCACCCAATTAATTCGAAACATTTCGAGAGCCATGGAAGCACTGAAGTGTACGCCAATTTCTAACAGACATTCTTCAAAGGGGTACTGACACCAATTTTCGGCGTAATATTATTATACTGTTCGCTTCCTTTCCTTACCAGAATACCCTGGCTGAAATATGAGCGGCATGCGACTTGCAGAACATACTTTTGTTGGATCTCATTTATCCGTGCCCGACAGGAACAGTACTCGGAGCGGCACTCAGGCAAATGGACATCAGCGTGACTCATCCCAGTGGTAGCCAAAAGAAATGACGCGAACAGCGCTCGTCAAAAAACTCGTGACGTCACTTCACGCGCGCGCTGCCCCGCGAGTACCTACTGGGCGCCGCCGCCTTCACAAGCGGGTGCACGTAGCCAGAGCTACAGGCGTAACCTCTGCCCATAAAGGCACTGTTGGCAAAAATAAAGTTCCGCACAAGCGAAACAAAGTGATAAATGTAGCCCTGAATCGCAATAGAAGTCGCCATCAGGACTTTTATTGAAATCGATCACCGAATTTCCGCCGCAATGGTAGTCCCAGCCCCTTCACGCAGCTCAGCTTTACTACTTTCTAGCACAGTCGTGCAGCTCCGGTGGCGGCGTAGTTGAAACAACGCTTCCACCTGGCCTCCGCAGTGTTTTGACGTCCGCACAAAGCGGTGAGATCATGCCGGGATTCTGTCATATGCATCTTTCGAGCTGAAAGCGCGGTTAATTGAAAGAAAGGATCTTCAGGCCGTTCAATGTAATTAATTATCGCGCAATGAAGCATTTACAGTGCTGTGGCGGGTTCGCCAGAGCATCAAGCATCGATAAAAGCAATAAACATGGATCATAAAACTTTCTTGTCAGTACTCCTTTAACATAAATGCAGGAAAAAATGGAAAACCATATCTTACCAGGATTGCCAATGCAGCCAACGATCTTTCAATCTTCATTGTGTATGGTTGTGGCTACCTGCAGAACAAATTGCCATAATTGTTATTTGGAATTGGGCCGCAGAATGTTCTTTGAAATGATGCAAGAAAAACAAGAAACAAAGATTGTTTACAAGCAAGGGAGAGTTCTCCTTTCCCAGATTTATTCAAAATGTGGCATAGCTACTAAGGCGTATAGCACAACGCGAGCAGAAGTTCTGATAAATATCTAGTTATCGAATTCCAAGTGTATCTAACAACAGCCATTAACGCTTACCCGGGCGACATAGCGCAAAAAAAGCCGTGAGCCGGGGAAGCTACCCTACCACCATGACGGCAGAGCAGCCGTAGAGGTATTAACCACGCTCTTCTCCCAGTGCGTCGACGCTGACTTGTCCATCTAAGTAACCTACAGGCCAGGTGTGTCAGTTTCAACCATTGGTGGTCCGCCGACATCGTATGGCCGTAATTACTGCCGTTTGTTGAAAGCAGTTTCACAATCAGTAATTTTTGCGGGTGGGCGGCGGGGAACTGGAGCACATCTGAGGCGAAGTATTTTCAACTTGAATCTTTACAGGGTTTGAAGGTTTTACAGTATATAAAGCTTGTCTCGGGGGTGGGTACAGAAAGCTTCGGTGGAAAAAAAGGAATAATGAGAAGCGTAATATAGTGAGTCATTTTAGGTTTGCAGACGACATATTATTGCTGAGTTAGACTGGAGAACACCTGCAAAATATGTTTGAGGAACTACAATAAAAATATTGGCCGTGAGACTAAACCTAATTATGAATACACCTAAAGTGTCGAGGAATAAGGATGCCGTAAGCGCCCTCTTCAGCTTAGGAGGCAAAGCACTAGAAGTACACGACTATAACTACCTGGGGCAGATGGTTACTGCTAACCCCAACCACGAGAGAGAAAACCGGTGCAGGCAAGGTATGGGCTGGGAAGCACTGGGCACGCTCTCTCAAACAATGAAAAGTAAGCCTCCGGTCTCACTCAGAGGAAAAATCCACAACCAGGACATAATGGCAGTGATTACATACGCAGCTTAAACTCGGCACCTAACTAATAACATAAAAAGCAACCTTAGGTCGGCTCAACGGGCCATGGAAGGGATAATATTAGGAGTAACAGTTGGGAGCAGGAAACAAGCTTTCTTGATTAAAGAACAATCTAGAGAAGCAGGTATGAAAGAAAAAGAAGTTGACTTGGGCTGGCCATGTAGTGAGACGAACCTACAACCAGTGGAGATATAGGGTAACAAAGTGGATACCAAGAGATGAATCTAGTGAAGGGGAAGGCGATTAATCTGATTGAGGGATGAAATAAAAGGCTGGTGGTGAACTGTGGACTCGAGAAGCGCTGGACAGGAGAGAATTGAGGTCAAAAGGAGAGGCGTTCTCCGTGCAGTGGGCCTGAGTAGGCTGTTGATGATGTTGATAAACGGCTAATTTCTCGCATCGAAATTTTCGTGGTAGGTGGAGCTGAAGTAATTTGGATAACTGTGGGACGTTTGTAGGCAAACGATAATTTGCCGCTGATTGACTTCGGCGAAAATGTCGAGAATATCGACAGCTTCCTGCTGCCCCTACCATGGAACACCCTATTCTCCTATCACACCTCATGCAGTTCTCCACTGTTCCTCGACCCATGCTTCGTCGAAATAGGCTTTGCGCGTTTGATGCAATTTAACCGATTTCGTTGTGCTTGCGTGCCATCGGTTGGGAACGATTTGTTCTATTGTTCGTGGAACAGCTCCATGCGTCCCTTTTTGCACGTACTTTTGCCACGGGTGCCTTCGACACGTTTTTACGTCGTTTTAAAGAAACCCACCCTGTTTAGATAAACCAAGGTCCCTACTCTCTGTTAGGTAAGTCAGTTTACGCTTAAATATATGTGTTCTGCTTTTCCCTTAACAATGTTTATATGTATGATGCACGCCACCAGTTTCAGCAATCGGGAGTCGTTTTGCCTATATAAACTTTTTGCGCAAATATTTCTTGAACGTTTGGCCCTACGAATGAATTACGTAACAAACAGTATGACAAAGAATTTTTGCATTAAGGAAGCCTCAGAAAGAGTGTCGTCATTAAAACATGAAAAGATTCCGGGTAAGCCTCTTGCTCTAAGAATAACTGTGGCCGAGCGTTGCAAAGCCATATAAAGAACATTTCTGTTCGCCTTCTAATTGTAGTTCATAAAACAAGAATCTACGGAAGTTAGGATGTGTTTACGCGTAGGCTGTTTTATGTATTTCCTTGTCTCCATTGTTACTGCACATTCATGTATTTAGGCTCTGTGGCTAACATTTTTCCGAAAATTGCCATACCTTCTTTTGTGACACACTCTTGACAAACGAGTAGTTAAAGCCCACCAGTTTTGATTCTACTCCATAGTGCTTTTAATCCAAAACCCAAAAATAAGGTATTTGCGCTTGGTGTATTTGTCACTGGAAATGTAGAATTTGGAAACCTGTTTGGGGTGAAAAATTATTTACGCACAATTGGATAATAATCATTGTGTGCTCGCCACCACCTATATTCAAGCTGAGGGCATAACTCTACAACTTAAAGATTTCAAAGACACGTTTAGACTTTTCCCACCATTTATTTCTGTTATAAGAAAGACATTATTCAGTAAAAGACGTTCGTTTACAGCGGTTCTGTAACAAAATGAGGGTTTAATTATAGTTAGGAAGAAGTGGCAAGGCACGCATGACATGATTGCCGCGTCAAGTTTTTACACGGTAACCTTTATAGCAATATAATGGAGCTGACAAAGTCCGAAAATCACAAAAGTGAAAGCCCAGTTGATTGCAGTTTGGTAGATGGTGTGTGGCGTGCAGGAAGGGGGGGGGGGGTGAGGGGGGAAGGGTAGAGGGAGAGGCATCGTGTGGGACTTGCCAGAAAGCGTTGCAATTCTTTGCTACTGCCACCAGGCAAAGCTGTTTCCACCTCGCGGAACCCTCAAAGTTCCCATCTTTTTACAACATCATACAAGTAGATATTTTGGAATTCCTTTAGCTTGGAATAACACAATTGCGGTCCAACCACACGGTGTTTTTAGGAGCGTGCAAGTTTATTCCACACTATTAGACCCGCTAGCTTATCTAGGTCTGCATTCAGCCTCAAACGCTACACGATCAACCAGATTTGGGAACCCTCTGACGCAGTAATAGCTGAGGGCGTGTTCGCCCCAAACGCTCTATTAGGAAGACCTTCCTTACCCACCATTCACAAAGAAATGGTTTGGAGTAACACAATCATCTAAATTGTTTTTTGGTTGTTCAGAAAGATACTGTTATCTAAAATGTATAGGAGAATGAATAGGCGACTTGAATAGTTGTATAATAGTCTTTGTCCAACACGGCAAGATTCATGCCGTAGCTGACCCTATGGTAATTTGTGTTATTTCGAAAGCGTTGTTAGTTAATGATTACAAATTTTAACACGAAAGTGTTTTATGCCGGAGTACACAATCACTGACGTCATATCCGTCACGGAAATGACATCATCGGAAAGATCAACTGGCGCGGCGGCGCTAGGTTTCGAGCCTACGATAACTCTGGCCGCCACGGGAGGTGTGAAACGCTCTTCCGACTGAGCCATAAACTCATGCCCGGGTCGCTGTAGGAACGCGCTTTATGTCCTTCCCTCTAGCTTGTCTATTCAGTATGTACTGCCATCGAGGAGAGGTGAAGCAAAGTAGTGCGTCATGACGCCAATGAGCGCCGATAGTTGGCGCCTCGATAGGACAGTGTGTAGCAGCGGAAGCTGGTGTGTTTACCTGTCCATCGCCTATGTGGAACGCCGCTCAGCGTGTGGAACACTGCCGCCGCGTTCCACAAGCTGAGCGGTGCGGAAAAGGACCCATGTAGTGGAACCTTTGCCTAAGCGACACGCTAGCAGGACGTCGCTCGCCCCCCCCCCCCCCACAACACTGCTGCCGAGACGCAAATCATGCTACTTTCTCTGTTACGTACTGTGACCACCAAACGATTCGCTGACAACACGTTGGGTTTCGTTCGCACGGTTTTTCAGCGCCTGGGGTTTCAATCGAATTTACGCAATGCTCCGGCGCGTGTAATCGAGTAGTCTACTTGTTGGATGCGTTCTAACAGTGCAATAACGACGATATTTAACTAGCGATGTGGAAGTTCATATCGATGCACGATAAACATTCAAATGCTCCTGTGAAGGCACATTTCACTTTCGTGTTTTACCGACTCCTGTGGAAGAAGGATCAGCCACATTTTTTCTCAACTAATTGACCGTCAAACCACTGCCAAATTCTGTATTTTCAACCATGAATGAAAGTTCTTGTATTTTTTCTCCTGGTCACTTTAACAATTCAAATTTTCTCCAAAGTGCTGCAAGCGCAATTAGAATACCAAGAAAAAATATCATCAGATCTTTGAATTTCAATTCACATGCGATAATCATTCACCGAATATACTTTAAAAAGTTGGTCTGATGAGTGGGATTACCACCAGCATCGCCTGATTGTACGACGCCCCGATCTTCTTCGGGTAGCGCAGGAATGAGCGTAAAGTGGGTCAGTTTGGGATGCGCTGTGTGGAACTAAGAAATGGCTCCATATAAATAGCCGTGCATCTGCTCGCTTTCTTGAAAATCTTATTTAAAGACGATAGTGTTCTGCCTTCCCTACCACTTAACCACATTCCTCGCCTCCGCTGAGCTCTCATGCAGTTCCCGTGTTGACTTGGTGCTATCACGATAACGCAATATAGGCTTGCCGAACTGAAATGAGCTTTCCAGTCCTCGCACGACCATTGCCCACGGCCATCACGCTATCTTACGTACTTTGAAAAACGCTAATATTTCAGGCCTATTTAGGATAGGAAACATTAACTTTATTAAGTTTGCCAGCTGTGGCATTGAGTTTCAAACAATGAGCCCTTGGGATTTGGCAGCGTGTTCAGCCAGCTGGGCGACCCAGAGTTGATTTTTCGTGAGGGAGCGGAGCAGAAGGACATTCCTGTGCTCACTGTATAAGTAATTGTGCGGCCATTCATGAACGCCTGTGGACATTGCAAAAAATTGTACAATAAATCTTGTGCGTTCCTGACATCTATAACATTTGGGTGAATGGTGCACTGGCCAGCAATGGTTCATCATAAGTGGCTTTGAATACGAGAGGGTCTGGAGTAGTCTCAAGAATACCGAATGTCGCTTACTTGTAACTGGGTGTGCACGCGGGTAGCGGGCCCGGGCTAAGCGATAATGACTTGTAACATCCTTGTATGACACGAGCCTGTTTGGGGGCGGCATGGGGGCGAGGTTTCCCCGTAATATAAAATTCTCTATTTATTTACTAAAGAGCTTGTGTGCTTGTTCCCCGGCTCCGTAATTTCTAATAACCCAATTTACACACAATTTTATCTCACTAAACCATATTTCTGAAGGTCATATTCCTCCAAATCCACTCGTTGCATTCATTGACCCGTCCACTTTAACCCCTGTGTTAGGAAATTTCTGGAGGAACAAAATATATCCATGAATATTGAACAAACGTATTCGCAATGGACAATATCGGGAAAAAACGTACTTTGACAAATCTTAGCAAAGATTGGCCTGTAAAATCGTAGTTCGGAAAAGTTTTGGTGACGAATGCTTTTTTTGTTTTAGGAATCCTCCGGGCAGACAGGGCTAACTATTGACTGGGCAAAAGGACTGACATAAAAAATTGTTTCTTTTCAAATCCCAAGAAAAGCTATCGCGCATAAATGAGTCGCAAGCAAAGAAGTATTTCTGATACCATACAGGCCTAGCTACGCTGTTGCCTCTGTACGATCGCCTTTTTTTGGTAGGTGGCAGAAATTCACATCTTGCTAAAAGATCTTAGCGAAATGGGAAAAAAGACGGCAAGTGATTTAGAAAAAATATGGACGTCGTACCTTGTCCACCTGCGGTCCTATAAGCTTAAACTTTGTCCTAGACTCCAACCACCTGGAGACTTTATACGTATTTTTCGGGATGATTGGCTTTTAGTCTTTTAGACGACCTGTAAAAAACTAATTTTATTCCAGGCTTGACAATATTTGTCACCAGCATTGGTCTTAACAGAAAGGTTGAAGAGCAAGCTATATATATAAACAGGATGTCCCCAGCCACATGAAAATGTGTCCCGACCTCGTTGTTACTGAAAGGTCAAATTCCTTATATTTCAATATCCCCTTCTATCATTTAGGATAAAGTCAATTAAAAATTTCTTGTTTATAATCACTGTGTACAGGCAGTTATTATACGCATAAAATATTTTGGTTCGTTTGCAGTAACACCTGAATTCACAAAATACCACTCGCGAAACCGAGATAACGGGCAAGGGAAATATACTAGACATATTTATATATGTAGCGAATGAGAATAGGCAATGAGGGGCCCATTTAATTACGACCGTAACATAGGGTTGGACAGGTCCAAGAAAAGGTCGAAAGCACAATGGAGAACGTGGTAGGTCCTTGAAAAGATAAATAAGTTGGAAGTGTGGTAGATCAATTGTCCCGAGATAAAGAATTTCAAAAGGGAGAAAGAAAGTAGAGAGAAAATACCTGCCGGGTGGGATCCGAACCCACGACCTCCAGAATACGCGTTTTTTCTCCACATTCTTTTTGTCTTTCTAAATTCTTTATCTGTTTCAATGACCGACCACATTATCCCGTTTGGTTTCTGAGGTTTTCTTGGCTGACAACCAGTATTTGTCTTATTTTAACTAGCCCCTAATTTCGTGTTCTGGCTCGCTACCTGCATAGTGAGGGCCTTTGTTCTAGCAGTCTTGGTGGGACAGGGAGCTTAACAGGTTCAGCGCTTGGCGATCACTGTCTTCATGTCGTCGACTCTCGAGTCATGGCCCGGGGGCTAAAAAGAAGGTCCCCTTAAGCCCGAGTAGTCTGAGTGGTGCTGGCTACCATCCCCAAGCGTAGGAAACAAAAATACCTTAACATTAATACCCCCGAAAGTGTAGGGGAAAATAGTAGCGCAATTGTCATCGCACCAGACGCGTATTCTGGAGGCTGTGGGTACGGATCCCACCCGGGGGGCAATTTTTCTGCATTTTTTCTCTGTTTTTTTTTTCAAGTTCTCTAACTGTTTCAGTGACCTACCACATTCTACCCATTACTTTCCGAGGTTTTTGTGACTTCCAACCCTTATTTCTTTCTTAACTCAACGAGCCATTCCTTTCCTATTCTGATTGCCTACATGAATAACGATAGCCTCTGTTTTGCCAGTCTTGGTGCCATTGGGAGCTGAAGAGGGTTCAACGCTGGTCGACAACACTCGAAATGTCGTAGACACTCGAGTCACGGCTCGGATTTTAAAAAGAAGGTCTCCTCACCCCGAGTAGTCTGAGGGGCGCTGGCTACCACCCCCAAGCACGGGAAACAAAAATACATTAACATAAATACCCCAGAAGTGGAGGGGGAAAATGGCTCCGCCGGTAGCGTAGTGGTTACCGCACCAGACGAGTGTTCTGGAGGTTGTGGTTTCGGATTCCACGCGGTGACCATTTTTCTCCACTCTCTGTCTCTCGAAATTCTTTATGTTGCAATGACCTACCACATTCTCCCCTTTGCTATCCGAGGTTTTATTAAACTGCCAACCCTCAAATATATATATGTGGGATCTGGTCCCACAATCTCAGAATACTCGTCTGGCTGCGATGACCACTAGGCTACGGGCGGGCCTTGTGCTTCCCTTCCAGTTTTTTGTGTGTATTTATGTTGAGGTAATTGTTTTCCTGCGCTTTCGGGGTGGTAGCCAGGGCCACTCCGAGTATACGGGGTGAAGGGGACCTCTTTTTAACCCCCCTGGCGGTGGCTCGAGTGTGTACGACATGTCGAGAGTGGTCGACCAGCTTGGAATGCTCTTGAGCTCCGTATGGCACCAAGACGTCCAGAACAGAGGCTCTCGCTATGCATGTAGCGAATCCGAATAGGAAATCAGGGGCTGGTTGAATTAGGACAGAATAAGGGTTGGCAGTCAAGAAAGCCTGATAAAACAAAGGGGAGAATGTGGTAGGTCCTTTTATAATCCTTGAAACCGAGACAGATTTTTGAAAGGAAAAAGGAGAAGTGGAGTAAATTATGCCGGGCCGGGCGGGATCCAATCCCACGACCTCGAGAATACGCGTCTCGTGTGGTGACCCACTACGCTACCGGCGGTGCGGGTGCTCCTGTCCACTTTTTCGGGTATTTATGTTCAAGTTATTTGTTCCTGCGCTTTCAGGGAGTTACCTTAACATATTGACTATAACCTTAACATTACCTCTGTGGCATGAGCTAAACTGGTACTGAGGTAAACAATATCCCGGGTACTCGATACTGTAAAGTAGAGAGGTGCAACAATGCTAGTACGGCTCTCTGGTAACCGAAACATGGTTTTCCTCACCAGCGAAGGTTCTGGGCTCCCTAGCGTTGTTGGAGACCTCCACTGCCATGATTCACCAACCCAACCCTCATCCGTCAGCCCCTAGGCAGGACGAAGAATGACGTCCGCCAGTGAAGCGGTCAGGCCAGCAGATACAGCACATGTTGCTAAGAATCGATATGTCCGAACAGTGCCACTTCTCAGACTTGAACATTTGAAACTGTTCGACGCTGTCACTTCTTCTAGTAGGGAAGCTTACATGTAGTAATAAATGAGCTTTCGGACATTGCGTGAGATATCATAGCAGCAAGCAAGATTCAAAGAACAGGAGGAGGCTTCATGGAGTTCAGTATCGGAAATATTTTGTCCTATGCAGGACAACAAGGAAAGAGGGTGTAGGGATGCGATTCTAAATAAGTTAAGAAATCGCAGGAAATGCGGGGAGAGTTCTTCAGCATAAAGAAAAGAGTAGCAATCGTTGGTGGTGGAGCTAAACAAGCCATACGGATTAAGGAAAGTGCTAGCCTATGCGCCAACGCCAGCTACAATGATTGCGCCTAAGATGGTTTCTACTAGGACATCAAATCCGCCTTGAAGAACGTACTTGAGAGTTGATGATTCGACGGAAAGTTAAGGCCAGAGCAGGTTAGAAACAAGTGAGAGACAAGTCAGTGGAAAATTCAGGATTCAGCACTCGCAAAAGTCGAGGAGATACACTTGTTGGACTTGAGAAAAACAGAAGTTGTGACTGATGAATACATTCATCTGCAAACCAAGGAATAGGAAATGTACATGGCAAAGTCGGAATGACGAAACCAAAATGATATTGAATTTAATTTACAACAGAACCCAAAATTAATCCGGAGCCCTCCACTAAGGCGCGCCTCATCGCCTGCATTGCATCGGCGCGTTAAACCCTGCAATCAATCAATCACTCAAAATATATATAAAGGCTGGGATCGCCCCAGGGGCCTTCGTCTATCATACCCCATCGATGCATACCTTTAACAACGTGATACCAAAATTAGAACGAAATTCTTAAACCCACATCACTTCAGCTAACTAAAATCGTACTGGATCATTGTGATAATACAGTCGCGTCTCTGAGGGCGGAGAGTTTCGTGCTAGGAACATATTGTCCTTTCTGCGCTGCAGGCCAGAGAGAACTAACTTTTCGAGAAAAAGAAGACAGATGAAATAATGAGAATGAAAATAAAAAAATCCAAGGGATAAAGTTCCATACTCAAACGAGTTTTCTCAAATCAATTCAGCTCTATATCATGCGGACATTGGGAATCAAACTAAAATTACACCCCCAATTCGGCTCTGCAAGTCGAAAGACACACCAAAGACTCAAAAGAACATAGATTAAAACATATTTAACCTCTCCGGGATACAGCTTACAACTCATGAGCGGTCGGTAATCTCTCGCGGGCGGACATTTTGCCCAAGTACCGGCCGATACAATGAGTTTAGCTTGCTGAAAGATCTGGACAATTTTTCACGAAATTTGCGACTAGAAGAATATTTTTTCGATAAGCCGGAGAAAGAGCGCACTGCCCCAACCTCCGTCAATGTAGGGCAGTGGACACCGAAATCGGAGAGGGAAAAACACTTGGACTCGTACATTGAGGCCGTTCAAAGAGACGTCCTGCATCCTTATAAAGCTCGCAAACCAGGGGCCCAGAACCTTTCTAAAGAAGAGGGCGAAACACTTAAGGCACTGGCTGATCGAACAGACATTGTCATAAAACCGGCCGATAAAGGGGGAATGATTGTAGTACTTAGTAAACCAGACTACATTAAAGAAGGCCACCGTCAGTTCGATAACGAATTTTTCTACTAAAAACGTGACGCCGATCCAACTGTTGAACATCAGGAAATAATAACAACAACACTAAATAATCTTGTCAAAATTGGGGAAATAGAGCCACGCCTCTGTAAAGCCCTTACAGCAGCACACGCAACGCCAGGAAGGTTTTACATGCTGCCTAAAGTTCATAAAGAAGGGAACCCTGGTAGACCAATAATTTCGGGAAGAGGCACTCTCACCGAACCAATATCAAGCTACATAGACTCCCTGATCAAGAAAATACCTGCTACCAATTCGGCGTACCTTCGTATACTAACCACTTCCTACGAGAAATTGACAACATAAAAATCCCTTATGGCGCCTTCCTTGTAACTCTAGATGTAACTTCTCTGTACAAAAATATACCTCACCGAGATGGGGTTGAAGCCCTGGTTGAGTCCTATAGCATAATCGGGATCACGATTCTTCCAAGCCCACAAGTTATTGAAACTCTGACGAAGCTAGTGCTGGAGTTAAGTAGCTTTGAATTCCACAACCAATATTACCTACAAATAAACGGACTGCAATGGGCACTCGAATGGCACCCAATTACGCTAATATATTCATGAACGATCTCGAAACAAAATTTCTATCAACCGTAAAATTAGGTCATTTTTTAAAATGCATTTTGGAGATGTATTCCTTATTTCGACCGGTACGGAGGAGGACTTAATCGCTTCATCGAGTGTTTCAACCAGGCCCATCCAAGCATCGCATTCACTTACACCTATTCAACCACGGAAATCAATTTCCTTGACGTGCATATAAATGCAGACAAAGGAGAATTGATCACTACCGTGTCAAAAAAAAACTACCGATAGGCAGCAGTATCTGCACTTTGACAGTTGTCATCCGCGCCACTGCAAAACGAGTATCCCGTACTCGCAGGCCCACCGATTTTGGTGAAATTTTTTCCCGCACCGAGGACGTCGAAGCAAACGCAGAAAACGTCGCAATGTACTCGCGAAGCAACAAACACCATCCAACCACCATAGTCAACGACGCTATTGCAAAGCGGACCAACCTTGATTGCCTAGAGTGCTGCACTATGAAAAACAACTAAACCAGAAAGGTAGAGCCCACCTACTTCACACTTAATTCGGGGGTAATTCTCCTAACATAAGCAAAATTTTGAAAAAAGCACTCAACATGATTCAACAGATTGAACGGCTTTAGAAATATTCCCCACCCCTCACGTGTCGTATCGTATACAGGCGCGCTAAAATATTAAGATTACCTAGTACACGCCAAACTCAGAGGACACTCAAAAGTGGGTGTCAACCATGCGGAAAGGCACGGTTCCGCGTATGTAAACACATGCAGACAACCACGGTGGCAGAAAGCACCAACTCCAATTTCAAACATCTAATTCACGCGACACTCGACTGCGACTCTTCTAATGTCGTGTACCTTCTGGAGTGCGGTGTTTGTGGCATTCAATACATTGGCCAGACGGACCGGCATTCCGCATGCGCTTCAAACAACCATCGCGCACATGTTCGTTCACTCCCGGATCTACCCTTATCCCGACATATTAACTCCGAAAATAACCCAATCGATGCCATGAAGTTACACTTTTACGGAGTGGATTTTCTACTACAAGAGAACGCGAACAACGTGAAAGACACATTATTCACACGTTAAATACTGTAAAAGGCTGGAAGAGGTTAGCCCGGCATTATGTCATCTATACATGCTGTGAAAATTTGGCTGCGGAATAATCCCTATCTAAATTGGAAGTCTCGTGTTGTTTAAACAAGTAATTAAGCTATTAGTATTTTGTTTATTCCCGTTCTGGGGTTACCTCACAGGTGGTATATACCGCAAACAACATCGAGGCGCCCGCCTGCGTTCACTCCAACAAAGGACCCTCGCGACTCCCAGGGTGCGGGTAGATAATTGAACTTCAAGTTAAGCATCTTTCCCCGGGTTCGTGGTCAAGGACATCCCCTTCGGCTGCCTGCACAAGCGGCGGAATAATGAGTTGTGCATGTTTTGAGCCACAGTGCGGAGATCGTACCTACACTATTAACGAGCCTTTCTATTTATTTGTAGAGTTGGCGCGTAACAGAAACATGTGTGCGGCTGCGACCGCTTCCTGTAAACTCTTCCCGTAATGTCAGTGACCATTGGAATTTGGTGTCCCCCAGTGACCGTGTGAGAGCCTCCTGTTACTGCTCTGCGCTTTACTTTCTTGACAATGGCGGGCCCCCTTCTGAGCGGGCGGTATCTGTCACTCTTTCTACAAGGCGACGAAGAGGACAGCGTTTCGAAAGAGTTGTGTGCTCTTCTCTCCCTCTGCCTCGGATTGAGGTTTTGTTTTTGTTTCTCTTTCTTGTTTTTTTGTAAACCTTTACGTCACCTTGCCCAGAGGGTGTGTTTGTTTCGCCCTTCTCCCAAAACCCCTCTCCTTTTTTTCTCACTTTTTTGTAAACTTTACCTAACCTCTCGCCGAGTGTGTGTGCTTGTTTATGCTTTTCTCCCGAAACCCCTCTCTCTTTTTTTCGACGTCGTTGGACTACGAGTTTATAAATACGTGCAGGTAAATAGGGAATGTTTTGTCTTGATAAGGTCGGGCATCCGACCGAAACGTCGACAAATAAAGTTTTATTAGAAGCTATACCCATTTCTTACTATAGCGCATGCCGTAGATGTCGGATGTCATTGAGTATCCGGAGGAAGAGTTTTCATGAATTAATTGAACAGTAGCGGTGATATTACCGAACCTTGTTGAATTCCGTTTAGTGTCGTGTTCAATGTTCTTGAACGGAGGTGGCCTATTCCGATAGTTGCCGTGCGTCCTGTCAGGAATCCCGTAACATAGTTAGATAGCTTCTGTCCACACTCAATTGATGGTAGTCCACGAAGAATTGCTTTGTGGTTAACACTATGAAAGGCTCCTTTGATATCTAAAGCTAGTATGCATCTTTTGTGCGAATTCGAAAGCCTGTCATTATTTCTTCTTTAGGTGTCAGCAGGATATCTTGTGTAGATACATGTGGGCGGAATTCGTGCATATTAGTTGGGAAATTCCCATTACCTCCGACATACAGGGAAAATCATTTTGGACCATGCGTTTTAATAACTTCCCAACACAAGATGTGAGAGAAATGAGTGGCAGATTTGCCGGGGCTAGTGGCTTAATGGATTTTGGTATCAGTGTAATGCCGGTCGTGTTTCCCCTGGCATAGAAGTTTTTGGGCAATACATTGTTCGTTAATGTATTCTAATAGAATCTCTAACGCCATGGTGTCCAAATTTTGTAGCTGCTTGTATGAACTCTTGTCTTTTTCTGGTATAGTATTCCGGGTGTTCTTTTGGACCACTGCTGTCAATTCAGCTCTAGTGAATGGAGCAGGCATTTTTGGATTGGAGCCACCCATTTATGGTTCAGGGGGTGGTGAGTCTTGTCACTTATGTCTTCACACGGTTTCTTTAATTCTTCCAACAGATCTTCTGCGCCCTAATAATTGTGAATGAGGTATTTAAGTTGATACTACGCGGCTTATTTTGTTTCGTTGCTACTCATTAGGGAAGCGAAGGAGATGCCACGTGCGATGAGTTCCAAGGGTGCTCTGGAGATTCGTGCAAAAGTGAGACCAATTTTGTTGCCTGAGCTGTCTTGCCTGATCGGTGGCTTGTGGGTCAGGTGAGAGATACGGATTTGGAGCTTTCGATTGGTTCCGCATCTCTTTCACACTGTAGTGAGACTCCGCCGGGCTTCCCAAAGATGCAAAAGATGGGCATCTCTGGCCGGGCAGCCCTGCATTAGCGTGAATTCATTGGTCTGTTTTTTTTTGCGGTTCCCAGCTTGCCCTCCGCTCATCTTTAAATTTCTTCAATGAGACCGGTTAGTGTCGTCTCTCTAAATCCAATCAGTAATGCGGGCTGTTTCTATTTTTCGTTGTTGGGCTGTGTTATTGGGGAGCGTCAACAGCGTTTCCTCCAGGCATTCTCAAATGGGTTGTTAAACACCGCACGTTAACAACAAATTCGGCGTGGTGTCTCAAGAGACACTATTACCGATTCTGGTAGGAAAATAATGACGATGCACAAACGTAGGTTATGCTTTCGGACTGGCTTCGTGTAGTTGCTGGCCTTTTTTGTTATCTCTCGTATACCCCCAGGTAGTATGGTGCGCGTTAAAGTCTCCTACTTTCACAATAGCATGCCCTTTTGTACATTGCTTCACTGTTTCGAAGAGGAAGTCGATCCTACTGAGTGGTGCAGCTGGAGGTCTGTATAGGTTGAGCCTGAAGACGCTTGCTCGAGTGTGCCTGCGTGGGATGAGTTCAATGAGTGTATAATCCAATGAGGTGTTAAGGGAATGTGTTTGGGCTGTTCGGCTTGCAGGGATTAGGATAGCCGTCTTTGCCTTCTCGTCTTCAGTGTATGTTTGGTATTTCCTGAGCTGTACTTGATCTGTCTCCATTTCTTGCAATGCAATGACTGTCGGTGTGTGTTGAGATGCAAAAAAGAATAACGAGTGTTTTTTGCTGCGATACCAGCGTCAATTCCATTGCCATATTATTGTTGCTCAATCTGGGGACTTTTAGGGTTCCTCACTTCGGCAAGGTTCCCATTCATCATCGGTTGCCATTCGGCTGCACGGATTAGTGGTCGAAGAGTCCCGCGTTTTCCGCGATTTTTCTGCTTCACTTCCTCGGCGGCTGCTTGCCTTCGTTCGATCACTGCAATACGATGTACTATTTTTACTTTCGATTGCACTGATCAACGATTCAAGACTACTAATATCAGTCTGTGTTGGTGTTGGCACGTTGGGTGGCCGCTGAGTCATCTCCAGTGTGGTCGCAGTTTGAACTACGTGTTGCGCTGGCACCCTCTTTATCGTGTCCAGGTGATTCAGGAGTTCCTCAATGCGTTGCTCTAGTTTTTTCCGTGCGGGCTGCCTGTAGCTCTGATTATTTTCTTGAATGGTCGTTTTTCCTTTTCTAGTTTTGCATTCGAAGATTGTGTGTGGCTGGAGCGTGTTGTTCAGGCAGTGGCGGAAAATCTTCATGCACCATTACTGCGTCAGCAGCGATCGAAGACCCGCTTACTTATGGCGGTCGCTGATGCTGATGTTGGGAATTGTCTTGAACCTGCTGCTGATGTAGTTGATGTTGGGATGGTTTTTGTTGCGGCTGGTGTTGGTATGTTACCGCACCCCTTGCAAGGCGTTACCGCACGTGCGGTGGTGGTGGAGACGGACGAAGCTTTTTTCGGCCCTCTTTGCTTGTGGTTAGATGCTCGAGTCCATGAAGTTTGCATTTAGGTGTGCATGCGTGCTCATACACCGGGTCGTGTTCATGACACTGGCACACACAGTCGCCTTTGGTGTCAGGCAAACGTCTCGGCGCTGCCCGCTATCGCCGCACAGCATGCGGTGCTGCACCGAGCGACGATACGGTCTAAAGAGTGTGTATAGTCTGTGCGCTCGGATGAAAAACGGCACATGTGGCCATTCAAACTTTACCACCGCTGATGTCGACTGGCCATGCAATCTGGCTTGCACGAGAAATTACTAATTGAGTCTATCACCATTAAAAGCTTCTTTGTTGTGAAACAGTGAGATCAAGCTAACAACCACTTCAGAAACATTTTTACTTCCCCCATGCGATGATAATATTCTTTGGTGCTCCGCCTGTGGGCATCGTAGACCTCTAGAGAATATGCGACAGCCATCCTGCGTCGTGGTTGCTGGTGTTCTCAGCTGAGAGTAGTAAACACGATTCTCGTTCGTCTATGGGTGTTGCGCATGAGACAAGAGCCACAACGACTATGCGAGCTCGTGGAAGCGACACATTTGCTTCGCAACACTACATTTCGAGGCCTATGCCGGGAATGTGTATTCGGAGAGAACGCTGACATGTGAAGGCAATGTTATGGCATCGTTGTCAATAAGTAACGGAGCTTGAAAGTTTGGCCGCCGTCCGCTGCATGCGGAGCTAAAAACGTTACAAAAAGCTCTCGCAAATATTTACCATGCCATTTGCCGAACGACGTCCACCCCGGCAATTAGTCTCGTCGACCTCTGGCCAAGCACAACCAAGCTTCTGGGGAAATGACAAGGAGTATTTCAATTCTGACACTCCAGGCGACATCAGCCAAACGTGCTGGGAATGGGGGATGCGGATAGGCGGCGTATATGGGAAGGGATTATCAGTTGTAACTTTTGTAGCTGATCCGCAAGACATTATTTTATGACAGAACTTTCGGCGCCACTGTAATGAGAGTGGTAACTGTAAGGTTACAGACAAAGTCTAAACCGTAGGATGAATTAAATTTTCGCTAAATGAGCCTGAGTGTTCTATTCAATTTCAGTCGTGTTTGCAACGCTGGACGTTTGTTGAGGGCAATGCTCAGCGACATCATACTGTGAGTTGTTAGTGTCGCAAAGCCCGGCGGTGCTGCTCCTGGCTCGGTGATTTCGCTCCTTCAAGTACTTAAGAAAAATACGGGTGGGAAAGAAGTATTAGAGGGCTGACGGCGACTTACCTTTGTGCACTGTGCGGGTACACAATAAACTATTATGTGGTCAACTGCCCATAGCAAACTCATTGCCTGGCCTACCTCAAAGCCCCCTGATTGCGTCTCACAAATCGTAAGATGGAAGCGCTATGGCGGATCAACACGGAACACAGGACCCAGACGTCCGGTTCTCGTGGTGGTCATGGAACCTTCGCTGAGCAAGGCAGTGGGCGCAGCTTCGTCTTCTTCACAATCCGCTGTCGCCCCCTGCCTCCGCCCATTTCATTATTTATTTCCAACACGCTCCCCCGGCCAGCAAGACTAAATAGCGGCCTGAAAGCTCTGCCTGTAAGCAAGGCACCCAATTTTATTCTTAGTGAAGCCGTATAGATGAATGATGTCGAAATGGTTGCATCGGTGGTGTAGAAAGAATCCGCAGTGCTTCAATTCCAGGCGTTATTTGCTGCTTATCCTGTGATGTAATAGGAGCCCGGCAGCTGGTAAACTGGGACGAAGTTCGCTACACAGGCATCATTGCTCGTTCTTCCGGTTTGTCTGTGGGAGGAAGACCCGCAGACTTCAGCTACCTCCCAATGTCTCCGAGCAGTTGGCCCAGGTATCGGGAGAAGAACCCTGCGGACGCATATTCTACCTGAAACAAGGTCTGGCTTACGGATTCTTCGGGGTTGAGTTTGCATTGTGGATACTTCGTAACTTTTCTTGGAATCACTACTCAGTGGTCTTGTGGACTCCGGTTATGGCCAAGAACCATGTTGGAGACGATGCGATAGTTCAGTACGCTTGCGCTGCTGCAGCTCGAACTGGTGGCGTGAAGATAACGTCTCCTTCGGCGCCGGCCTCGGTTGGGCGGAGATCGGTTAGTTTCATGCTGGATGTGGTTTCGCGCACGCCTAAGCAATTGTCCATTTCTTTCGACTTGTCGTTATCTGTTGTAGAGAGGGTAACTCGCCTTTTGGGCAAGATTGTCTTCGCTGTTCCTAGTGGTGCACTCGGTTCCTCGGGTTCTGACACAGTGGGACTCGTTGGGACCAATGATGAGGTAGTACATTTAGGACTCAGAGATTCTTTGTTCGCAGACCGCTCCAGCTTGCTTTTAATTATTTTCTTCGCGTTATCTCTCCTGACTGCTGTGCGTAGGGGGTCATAAGTGCAAGCTGCAACTGTCGTCGTGTAAGGTGATTCCAGGAGCTTCACTACCCCGCCGACCACCCCAAGTGACGCAAGCGTAAGTTTCTATATGTCTTCGGTGCATCTCAGGAGCGGGACGTCGCGTCGCATGTTGTTCTTGCTGATACCTAGCCATAGGGATGAGAGCTGTCATCTGCTGCTACGTCGTGGGGCGATGGTTCTCCCTGGGACAGGGACAAAATGCTGAATTCCGCCGAAGGTGAGTCTCTGCGATTTGTGTTTCACCGTTAATAGTCCAGCCGAGAAGGGTTCGACAGCTGTGAGGTGAGGAGTCAGCCGTAAGATTTGACCCGAAGTGCTTTTCCAACAGTAGTCGGATCCAATTAGCACACTGATACAGTCGTCCATCTAAGCCGAGGCCAAAGGAGTGTCAGCGGCGAAAAACCACGTTCCGCATGAATTTGAGGGTTTCATTTGCGATTGGAGCAGTCGTAACTGCGCAGGTGCATAGCACCTCCAGGGCGTCGGTTGTAACTTGCTTCCCGTTGTTCTGGCTAGCCACCGTAACCGTCATCGGAGGATACTTCTGAGCCGCTGTAGTGTAGCTCTTGCCGAAGGTTACAGCTTGAGGTCCTCAACACCTTCAACAGAGCAGCCTAGAGCACGCGATACGTCCCGTCGGAGGAGTGTCTGCTGGGTGCCCATGTCTAACAGAACCCTCACCAGAAGTTAACCGTTAGGACCCCTCGCCCACGCGGGAAATCCGAAGTAGACAGGTGTGGGCCGGGTGATGCTGGTTTAGGCGGGGACCACTGAGGATGCCGAGTGGGAAGTTCTAGGCACGGCGGGCCGGCCCCCTTGACCATATGAGTGGGCAGACCTGGTAGAGTGCACGGGATCTGGCTGTGCCACCTCGCAAAGTGAAGTTACATACCGACGAGACAGCGGCTGCAACCCTAAGTTCTAGCAGTCTGCAAGAATCCGCAACATGATTTTGCTTGCCGCACCAAAAGCAATGTCTTCCTGCTTGCAGTCGCCATCGAACCTCGTCTGCTGGCCATTCGCGGTGCATCGTGCGATCACATGGCCTCGCCCGGCACAAAGCTGGCAACAATCTCAACAAAGGGGAGGCGACGACTCTGCATGTAGCGCTGAGGAAGACGTTTGAAAAAAGTCCTGATGTGGGGTCTGTCGGGGTGCTGGAGGTCCTCGAACCTGAGGGCCGCTGCTGTTCCTGTGCCCTTCCTCCCTATTTTCCACCTGAATTCGGAGAAACTCCAAGATATCCTCGACTTGCTTGACATCACCGGTCACCTCATTTGCCGCTGATTCTTTCATGCGCTGCAGGTAAAGAAGAGCGATGTCTCGTGGCAACGCCTTTAGCAGGACACGATGTGTTATCACACCATACCGGTCCGGCGCCATGCCTAATCCCTCCAGTGCGTTTAGGCGAAAGGCGATCTTGTCATGCAGGCTGCAAAAGGATGCAGAAAGGCCTGTGTAAGACTGGCTTGTTTGACGCAACGATGAGATTGTCATTGTTCCGAATACTGAATTCAGCGCACCAATTTGCCGTTGTAGGCTCTGAAGGGACCTACTCCATTCGCCCACAGGTTTGCAATTGGTCAATTGGTCAAATGTGATGCCGGTGCATAGAACCTAGACCACCTATTGTCACCGTTGTTTTTATCGTTGTGGGGCGTCGAAGCGCGATACTTCGCTACGTTATACAGAAGGATGGGAGTCTGGTGCGCACAACATTAGTGTCACACACTTATCGTATTCAACTTTTCCTGCCTCTACCTCTGCCTCAGTCTCTTAACCACTTTACTCTAAAATCATACCCTTGACACTGTGTTTCAAGTTATATATTTAAATCTTCATTTTTGTTTTGCTAAAAAGGGTGGACCAGTCATGGAAAGCAGCTGTCTCAAACAGCTTGATGTGGTGCCCGGCCCGGTACTGGCAGCCATTATCGGTGCACATTTGAACAGAAATGTAGCTTATGCAAACTCGTATGCAGTATGCTTTTTCATTCGTGTAAACTATCATAGCATAGACACCAAAAAAGGCACCACAATTTGACACGCGAACACGGAAATAAAAAGATGCTCGCTATCCGCCTACTCGTAATTCCAAAACAAAACAAAAAGGTATCCCGTCTCTGTAACGCCATCGTGTACATTGGTGAATATCAGAAGAAGAAACGAAACAACACACGAAAGCGTGTCAAATTATCTTATACCGACCGTGTTTTCAACAAAAGAGTGGTATCAATGTTTTGTGCTTCAAACTGATTTACAGGTGCCGAAAAACGTGAGATAGTAATTGCACGTCATAAGTATTGCATGGCATCGGTACAGACCATGTCTTTGTAAAGCGCGGATCATGCGAACTTTTTTTCTTCGTCATCTCAGATAGGCCGGCCGAATACTCTTCAATATTCTTGACTACTAGGCAAAATAAACGCGATAAATGGTAGTTACAAAAGTTATTCTCTTTGATACCACAGTAATGGCGAAATATTTGCGTGTAGAAAGAAAAAATGTTGGTTTTAACGGATCCACAACACTTTTTTATAACAAAGCACGCTCAAATTCTTTATAGTAGTTGTTCCTCAGGCCAAATTGGCATGTCTGATATGGGGTACAATTGAACATTTATATGAAGGATGCGTTCGACTTGTTAAAAAATTTAGTTTCTAACCTTATTTCAAGGCAAAGCTTTAGTGTTCTCATAGATGCATCTGTAACTTCATCTGAAGATGACCATGAATGATGTCGCGCCAAGTGAAGAAAAAAAAAATTCCTCACCAGGAGAATCGAACCTGGATACCTCGCGCTGAGAAGCCGGCTTCTTTCCCGATTGCTATATTTCGACATGGTCGAACCTCCGTCTCAACTCGGATGACAACCAAAGAATCCGCCACGAGAAAGGTTCGCATTGAAACATCGTCGTCGTTAGATGGAGGGGTGCATTGTTTTTTTCTGTGTGTAATGTTTTTGAAATGCAGAGCATTTATTTAACTCCCGATGTCACCCGGCGTTCGCGTGCCTCGGCGTCCGCAACAGCCGTTCCAGGTGCGCCCTCTCCCCCACTCCTCCTCTCCCGCATCGCGCTACCCTCCTCGCTCTCAACAACAGGTCCGCACCCCTCCCCCTACACTATATAAAAAAATAATACTTACCGCGCCTGTTTCGATCCCACGACCCTGCGGGCGAAACAAGAAAGGTACATGGTGCTCTACCCACTGCGCCACAAAGACGACACAGAATGGCAAGCTACGAAAGCGCCTTATGTCCTTGACTCATTCAAACTACTGCAAGAAGCTGCTGATACAACGCATTCACTACCACCAACTCCCCAAACACTAAACGTTCACGCAATACACCCACCCCCTATGCGACGCATTTACACCTGTCCCCCTCCCGGGGAGATGGGCCCTTTTTTGAACATGAAGGGGTCTCATAAGTGCCCATATGAACCGTTTTGGGGGGCTTTTTAAACCATAGTGCAATTTTTTACCAGAATACAAACTGCAATTTTACACTGTACAAATTATTACTGCGTTTGTAGAAGTAGTCATCTATATTTTTTTACCTAAAGAGCAGTATATCATGTCTACATGTATGCAATATTGGGCGCAAGGAAATATGGTACCTTCCCTGTTACGTTCCCGCAAAAAAAGTCTGAGAAAACGCAAAAACATTTCACCAAGTAGTCACGAATATAACGAAATGTCGAAAACCGCTAGACAGGACCAGTGGAAATGCCTAAAGGTCAGCGATAAGATGTACGTAACATTGGCCTTCTGCAACGAAGGCAAAATCTGAAAAACATGGTTTTTTTGCTACCGAGATTCTCAGAACCGAAACTTTTCTAGAGACGCCATTACACCGGCAGCTTGAACTTCTTCGCCGATCATTTCCCATGACATGTAACGCCTGTTTGCTACCCTGTTTTGCTTGTTCCTCCTTAGTTTCATTCCCGCTTTGATGTTTCTAGAAGTGGAGCAAAATAAAATATGGGTAGTAAGTTTCGACGTTTTCTAAACAGGAACACCTGAAGTATTAAAGCTGCTACTCCAGGCCAATGCTCACAAACACAGGACTGCTCGGGCCCAACTAATTCATCTCAAATTTGGAGGTCATTTATGAAGAGATTCTCTCTGTGTGTTCGATTTATAAGAACCATACATAGATGCCCACGAGAGGCTAATAGCTAACCTAGCTTTAGTGTCAGGTTCAAGTCGGAATGTCGCACTAGCCATATGAAATACTATGCAATTAAGTGTAATCATCATTACCTGTTTAACTTGTTAGATTTTTAATTGGTTTGTTTTCTTATTATTTATTTTCCTCGCGGCCAAACGTGCACTTCGGCAGATGTCAATGATAAGAAATAAACTTGGGTGCTCGTGATTGAATTTGAAGAGTTCCCCTACGAGCCTGCTTAAGCGCCTTCGTGCCCGTGGCCACTGAATAAGGCATGCTGCTGCTAACCCAACGACGAGGGTTCCATGCCGGAAGTGTTAGCTGCCTAACTGATGAAGCCGACAATCGAAAATTCCCATGTTTTAAACTTTTAGCGCTCTTGTTGGGTCCCCAGGTAGTCAGCTTTATCCCCAGCCCTCCCCTACGGTGCGCCTCAACTCAGGTGCAACACCAGCACATTCAGCTTCACAGTCAATCAAACAAGAATAAAGAGTATGAAAACAAAAGCCTCATTGTACAAAAGCCTCATTGGACAGAGTGCAAGTAGAAAGGCGCAGCAAAGTTCAGAGCCTGTTTGTTGAGGAAATCAGAGAAGTTGGTCAAATCAGGAAGGAAAGTTTAGCGTTTATTACTCAGACACATTTGGTGCTGTCTATGCTAATTGTTCTACCTGTTGGCGAACGCCAACCAAGGCAGCAGTTATTCTTACAAGACGGACAACTGGACAGGGATTCTGAAGGAGATCGCTGTCATCCGTACGCATTGTTTGAATGTTTCAGAGGAAGCGGTAAAGATTTTCCGGGGAAGTTGCACCATATCGCTTTATAAATCAGTTTGGCGATACCGAAATACAGTTCGTCGGCAAGGTAGTACCGCAGCAGTTTACTCGAGTGCGGTTTGTATTCTTCTTATGGAGGTAAGTTGCTTACCCGGTTTTTTCACACCTTTGAAGACGCTATTGAGACGAGAAGTGTTCGCCAACAAGGTGTATGCGGATACGGCGCACACACGGACATCATTTCTAAATGGAAAAGAAATCAGTCTTTCGCATCTAAATGTATCTTCTGTGATGCACATACTGTCTCAAATCTCTTTCATCTAATTTGGCTAGTTCAGCGACCTCAAGAGCAACTCCTAGACTATCAGGCAGCCCCGCATACACTAATAGCGCAGTTGCAGCCTATTACAGGTGATCCACGCACCCTTAAAAATGTTGCAAAGTTTAATTTTCAAAGTGGTCTGTACAGATTTGTATTGTGACTGAGTGACTCCCACCATTTTTTCAAGTGTCCGTGCACGCGACGTGCTTGTGTGAACTTTCCTGACAGTGCTCGACATACCAACGACCAAGGTCTATGTGAACACTCAAACTGTGCCTGCAGGTAACCGGAACAGGGACTCTAAATGAATACAACGTCATGTGATCATTATTCGTAATACGGGTCTTCCCCTTTTCTTTTCCCCCTAACTCCTTCCAGGGTCTCCAGCCTCTTCCTAAATAAAGATCATTCATTCATTTCCTGGAGGTTATAATATTTATCATCGCTATAACTGTACAGTAGAATAGAACACAATAGAATCGTTTATTTGGCATCCAAGGTTGCCTGATGCTACCAGCCGGCGAAAAAAGCTGTGCAAAACAGCTTCACAAAGCCGCACGCCTCCACGTTTTCAGGTGGAGAGCGCATTAAAAAAATTAAAGCCCTTTTATTCAATGAGAAAGCTGTTGGATGGGCAGAGCAGTAATTCCCCTTAATAGGCTGTGGCGTCGTTATCCGCTAACTCTTACCACCCATCACCCTCTTCGCCACCCTGTCTCATCCCTCTCCAGCTGAATTAATAGATGTTTCTCCAACTTATTTCAAATTTCTCGCCTTCGCAGTGCTCGCGTGCCCCCCGGCGGAAAATGCGCCAGCGGGATTTGTGTACTGTTTGGGCTTGATTTTCCTCCCGCACATACCGGCGTAGCACTGCTACGTTTTTCGCTTACACTCGTAACACGGGCGCTGCCGGTTAATTACGTATACTTTGCCTCAAATGTACCTGCAGGTTTCTTTGCGCTAAATAACGGGGAGCGTATGACAAGCGCCTGCGGTTCAGGAGTTTCAAACGCTTATGACTATATAAACCGCTTGTCTTTCGACGACAGCCGCTACGGCAGAACGCCGTGGCGCTCCACTAGAGTGCAGCGAGGCAGCTACGTTGTCAAGGCGAGGCCCTAAAGTTACAAAGAAAACAAGCGGAGTTATAAAAAGAGGAGTAGGCGTGGACAGGACAAGCGGTAATTTTGAGCAATAGGTTTGTCGCAAAACCAGCGCATATAAACACATCTAGCTAGGATTAGGAGAGGGGAAAGTAAAGGAAAACATAAAAACGACGGGTGAAAGAAGAAAAAAAGTGACGTTCCGCCTATGACTAAAAATCCAGCTCAGGTTTCGACAAGGCCACAGACGGCCTGCTTACGCATTGATCACCAGACCTTGCAATCTCTTCCACTTCCACAATTTCTCTTGTCAGATCCGAGCAATGAAAATACAAAACACTCGTTTGGTCATGCAGCGGGGACACGGGTTCCCAGAGATACATTTTTTACAAAGAGCAGCCGGGTGGCCGTTGGTTGCAGCGCTACTGACCTTACTCTTGTGCTCTTGTTAGCCAACGTTTAAGCATCTGCCAGTCTGCCCGGTATAGTGCCTGCCCCACCACGGATGAATTTTGTAGACAACGCTATGTCGTCACTGAACAAAGGCGAGTTCCCGGCCGCGGCGGCCGCTTTTCTGATGGAGGCGAAAAGCATAAACGCCCGTGTGTACGAGATTTCGGCGCGCGATAAAGATCCCCAGGTGGTCAAAATTAATCCGGAGCCCTCCACTACGGCGCGCCTCATCGCCTGCGTTGCGTCGGCGCGTTAAACCCCCCACAATCAAAATCGAACAAAGGCGAGTCTATGCTTGATAGCGCAGACCGGTTTCCGCGCACGCGTGGGACAGCTCAACCTCGACAAAGCCAAAAGCAGAGTCCTTCAATCCTTTTCTGGTCAAGAAACGCCGCCGTCACGATGTGGGAGAGCTTCGTGCTCTGTCCAGGGAGGCCGCACCGCGGCGCTGGTGTTGATCGAAGGGCAGCAGGGGAAGCGGTCAGAGCGCGTTTGGCAGGAAACAGATGCTAGGCGGCTTATCAGCAGCACGCTTTCACTTTACGTGTCGTATACCGCTGAAATGGACTATTCAGTTTGTGAGCGACGAAAAAATTTGGTTTGAACAGACATGTTGCTACTGCGTTCCTACCTGCCTGTCCAACTACGGAGCAGCGGTGGCTACGCTCGATGGCCTCTGATCTGCGGTGGCGCCCCCCGCGGTAGCGTTTTCCCCGTACGAAACTTCGCCGGGAGTTTCATGACCAGAGAAGTATTGAAGGACTCTGCCAAAAGCTTGTTAGGTGCCGTCCCGAGACCTTGATCGCTAAACGTTGCCCAACTTCCTTGAGGTCGGGGAAAATTTTATGCATGTATGGGATGACGGCTATCTTCTCTTTGGCTCTTCATTGTTTGTCCATCCTTTGGTTTTATGCCATCTGTTCATCGCTCAAGCGAGGCTCATTTTTTCTACTGCGATGAAGGGCTTCGGCGACGGAAACAATAACCTGCCTGGGAAAACGTGCAACTTCCAAGCGTGCCACCTGCATTTCAAGGCTTTCATCTACAGCGTTTTGGCATTACTTGCAGAGAGCACTAGACAAGAAGGACAGCACAATATTCCTCTTTACCAACTTATAGTGTGCCGAGCTGTACGGTAGCGGCGGCTTTTTGGCTCTTAGCTCGTACAACCAACACACGTAAACATCTTTAAAGCGCAGCCACCAATCTAAAACCATGATGCAGTCCTGCTCGAGGAATTCAAACGTAAAAATGAGTGCCATAAGATAGGTAATATAAACGGCCAAAAAAGGCGACAATAACAGGGTCAGTCAACGATAAAGAACCATTCATTTCAGTCCTGGCTGAAGGGTCAAGAAAGCACGAAGTGTCTAAAATAATAAAATATCTTCAACGTATCTGAAAAAGGTCACCCAGCTGATGAAAGTGGGCATTGTCACAACTAGCTAAAAACAAAGCACTTAAAACAGGTGCAATGCACGACCCAAAGAAACACCCTGGTTTTTGAAGTTAAATGTCACTGTGAAAAGAAGCAAATGTTGATGGCTGCACCAATATTATCAATGGCGGCCTAGACACTGAACAGCAAACCTTCATTCATATGGGAAAATATAAAACAAATATTTTGTGTCGAAAAAGAAGGCAGTTACTTGCATGGCAACTTGTCTTCAAACAGTCAATAACGGCGGGCTCTATTTATTACTGTGCTTGTTTTCTGTGTGGTTAACACGCCCACAACCTTTTCCCTACTTAAGACCCCTAAAGTACTCTGCACTTAATATGCCAAAGCAGCTGTTGTACTATAACTTACACTCACAGCTTGAGCCACACGCCCCCAAGCTCGCAGGTGTACAGCGCAATGAAAACAGGTGCAAATAACTCTTATACGCTAACACTGACTCATCTACACTACAGCTAGACAAACGATGTAGCAATGGCACGAAACAAACTGCCCGAGCAGATATCATTATTGTCACCAACATTTATCGGTAGTTACACGTTAAATTGTTTACACAAATATTATGAGGGATTTCCCACTTTATATTCTTTAGCATGCGCGCTGTCGACTGCGCCATGCATGTTTGCTTAATTGATCTTCCAAGCCACGTACACTGCCGCGTCCAAACCATCATGCCCGTATTTTTAATTAATGCTAAGAATTCCATAAATAAAACACCGCCAGAAATAATCTAAGATTTTGGTTGTTCGACGGAACAATCCTAAAACGAGATTTCATCGTTAAGCATCGCCCTATCAGTCTAATCACAATGATCTTAGCTCAATAGAATTATCAAAGGAACTTGCCTTCGCTGGTAACTCATTATCACCGCAACCTATTTACTCGGTTAGGATCAGTATATTACAAAATTGGAGGCTGGCCCAGAAAAAGTACGACATAAAATGTTAAGGTAATCTCACCACAATTATAACTTACATAATTTCAAATCGTGCCATTTTTTGTTCCAAAATCTCGGTTATGTTCGATATTCTTGACCTGGGTTATTTAAAGAAGGTTTGCATACGTATAATCAGCTTATTTCGCACAGACAAATTGCGGAGGGATTGTCATTCAATATAAGGAGAAGACTATTCTAATGATTTGTTGATGCGCATAAGATGGAATGAAAATCGCATGCTACGGACTCATCTGAGTAATTATTTATATATAATTCATGATAAGCATTCATCCTCTCGAGCATCAATTACACCGTCCGTTGTGCGATGCTCTTCAAAACTGACGTAAAGAAGTTTGATACACTTATTCGGGAGACACATAATTAAGCCTTTTTCTATTTACAAACGACATGGACACACTTCTGAAACTGAACGTACATAACACGGTGGAGGAGCTCATAGGGGCTCGTCAGGTAGGCGTGCACTACCATCTTGCTGCCACAAAACCAGGATGCCAGCTGATGGATAGCCTAGGATAAAATACCGCAGGATAACAAAGCGATTGTGCATGGACATACCCATGACCATAAACCAAACATTTATTTGGCTCCCTTTCCACGGAATATGAACCCGCAGTTTCATCAAGCAAGGCGTAAGGCTAGAACACAGAGATTAGGTAGAGTCCCTGGAGCCAGCCCCACACTGCATACACGGACGCCGCGAACTGCGCTCGCATGGATTCGATGACAGCTGTCGCCACCACATACAACTGTGGCGAAACGGTTCGGCACCGCTTCTGCGCCTGCGCGCCGCGTCGATGCCGCTAAACACGGGCACCGGCGATAAGAACACTCTCACCCAAGAAGCAAAAAACCTGTGTGTGCCCCGATTCGGGGGTTGTTGTTGTAGACCCTTTAGTGCGGAAACATTAAATGTATGTGATCCCACATCTGGTGACCCGGAAAACGAACGTACCGCACCGCCATGGCCGACGAGGAAACCCTTGCTGCCCTTCACTAACAAGTGCAACAAATGCAACAAAAACTGCAGGCCCAGCAGCAAGTGATTAAGAGCCACGAGCAGCAGCTCCGGAAACAGCAGCAGCGCAGTCAAAAGAAGCCGTTCCACTCAATGTGAAAGCTGTCGGAAATGCAGAGCAGTGATTCTCCATAGTGGCCTGTACCGCCGTTATCCGCTTACTGCTACCACCCCATGCAATTCAAATTTCCCGCCTTCGCAGTGCTCGCGCGCCCCCTGTCTGAAACTGCGCCAGCGGGAGTTCTGTTCTCTTTGTTCTTTTCTCCCCGCACGTGCCGGCATTGCACTGCCATCGTAATTGGGCCCATCTCCCCGCGAGGGGGACTCGAGTAAATGCGTCGCATAGGGGTGGGGGGGTGTATTGCGTTAACGTTTAGTGTTTTGGGAGTTGGTGGCAGTGAATGCGTTGTATCATCAGCTTCTTGACGTAGTTTGAATGAGTCAAGGATATAAGGCGCATTCGTAGCCTCCCATTCCGTGTCGGCTTTGTGGCACAGTGGGTAGAGGACCATGTACATTGCGTTCCACCCGCAGGGTCGAGGGATCGAAACCAGGCGACGGATAGTATTTTTTTATATATAGTGTAGGGGGAGGGGTGCGGACAACGACGGTGCAGACTACGACAGACGTCAACGCGGGTGACATCGTGGGTTATTGAAATGCCCTGCAGTTAAAGTGAAGCGCACTCGTCCGACGATCGCGCACTGCCCCGCTCGGGCGACGCCCCCCAAAGCTTCGCTCCAGCGGTCGCTGCAACCTCAGGCGCTTTCATTGCTGCAGCCGCCACCAACACGGACGTCTTTCGCGTCGCCGTCAAACTTCCAGCGTTTTGGGCAAAGGCGCCTGACGTGTGGTTCGCTCAAGTCGAGGCGCAGTTTTCCACGGCACGCAGCACCCAGGACCGGACGCGCTACGACTACGTCGTCGCCCATCTAGACTCTCCCTACGCGACTGAGGCTCGCGACATACTTGCAAATCCCCCGGCTGATGACCGTTACCTACACCTGAAGAGGGAACTGATCCGCCGGCTTTCACGCTCACAAGACAGGAAGGTGCGTTACCTGCTCCAGCAAGCCATCGCAGCTCCTGCGTTACATGCGTGACCTCTTGGGCAGCACACCGGTCGAAGACGCCCTCCTCCGTATCATCTGGCTTCAGCGTCTACTCTCACACGCACAGGCCATCCTCCAGGTGCAGCCGAATCTGCCGCTGGACCAGCTCTCTCACATCGCCGACCAGGTCGTCGACATTTCTTTCCCAGCATCCTCTCTCACCTTCAACGCCGTTGACACCCGACAGTCCAGCAACGAGCTCGCGCGCCGTATCGAAAAAATCACCCGTCAGCTGGACTCAAGTCAAAGGCGCCTGAATCAAAGCCCGAAGCTGCGTCTGGATCAAACCCTGAAGCTGCGTCCACAAAAACGCTCCCAAAGCCAAAACAACAACGCCGCTCCATCGCACGGAAATGATAACGGCTGCTGCTACTACCATCGCCACTTCGGGGACAAAGCCCGGAAATGTCAACCACCTTGCTCAGCCGGACGTCAGGGAAGCTTCAACGGCAGCCCGTAGACACGGCCGCAAGCAGCCAACTTAGAGGCCGTCGCATATTTGTCACCAACCAAGTCACTAAACGCGGGTTCCTCGTCGACTGCGGTTCCGTTATCTGTTGCTTTTCCCGAACCTTCCTGCATGACAAGCGTCCTTGCACGTCCTTTGAGCTCAGTGCGGAGAACCATTCGATCATCAAGACCTACGGCTCGCTCCGCCTTAACATCAACTTCAAAAACCTGTGTCGGGATTTTTCATGGAATTTCTGCATCACCGACGTCGCAGAGCCGATCATCGGGTCCGACTTCTTGGCGTACTACAATCTTCTACCTGACTGCCGATATGACCGACTTATCGACGCTAAAACAAGCCTCTCCACGCCGGGCCAACGTGCGACCACCCAACAGCCTAACATCAAGGCTCTCACCATTGGGAACCAGTCGCCATACCATGCCATCATCGCAGAATTTCCCGACCTGACTCTACCTAGCGGGCGTCCGCAATAGGTGCGCCACTCAACCGTGCACTACATCCCTACTACCCCCGGCCCCCGGTCTCATGCCGCGCCCGTCGCCTAGCCCTGGACCACCTACGAATCGCACAGGCCGAATTCGAAGCCATGCTCCGCGAAGGTACCGCCCGCCGCTCGGTGGGACCTTACGCCTCACCGCTTCATCTAGTACCAAAGAAGACCAATGGCTGGCGCCCCTGAGGAGATTATCGCGGTCTCAATGCCCACACCATCCCCGACAGGTACACCGTCCGTCATATACAGGACTTTGCTCACCGCTTACACGGCAGCACTATCCTCGCAGTGGTTGACCTCGTAACGGCCTACACACAAATTCCTGTCAACCCGGATGACGTCCCAAAGACTGCAATTATCACGCCCTTCGGCCTATTCGAATTCCCTTTCATGAGTTTTGGTCTCCGCAATGCGGGACAAACCTTTCAAAGGTTCATCGACGACGTCGTCCGCGGCCTGGACTTCAGTTTCGTCTACCTAGACGACATCTTGATCTTCTCCCCCAACGAAACGGAACATCGCCAACACCATCGTCAACTGTTCCAGCGTCTCGACGAACACGGCTTACTCATCAACGTTCAGAAGAGCACGCTCGGCACCACCGTCGTCATATTTCTTGGCCATGAAATCTCTTCAGAAGGAACTATACCCTTGCCTGACCACATACTGGCCCTTCAAAACTACGCGCTGCCTGCCACAACAAAAGACCTCCGCCGTTTCCTAGGCATGTTCAACTTTTACAGGCGCTTCGTGCCTAAAGCGGCCACATATCAGGCCCCTCTCCATGACGCGTTGGCCGGCCAACGCGGCAACCATCCCGTCACTTGGACCCCAACCTTAATGCAAGCTTTCGAGGACTGCAAAACTGCCCTGTGCAACGCTACGCTGCTCTGCCATCCCAAGCCAGTGGCTCCCCTAGGTATTTTCACAGATGCCTCTAGCACCACGTTGGAGCTCCCTCATGCAGCGCTGGGAAACGACTGGTGCCCCTTGGCGTTCTTTTTGAAGAAACTCTCTTCCCCGAATCCGCCCCCGCCTTCCGGCAGCATCGTCGATGTAACCTTGCCCCTTGCGGAGACGACCTGGCCAGCCTACTACAGAGAGCTTCTTGCCATCTACGAAGCAGTCCAACACTTTCACCACACCTTCGAGGCACAGCGCTGCACCATATACACTGAACACAAACTTATCACTTACGCCTTCTTCCAACGCCACAAAAAACGTCCACCTGTCCAGCAGAACGAACTGTCCTTCATAGCTCAATACACCACAGATATCCCCCACATCATCGGAAAGGAAAACGTGGTCGCCGACGCACTCTCCCGCGTCTCTGCTGTCGAGCTACCACCCGTTACGACTGACGCCCTCGCCGAAACTCAGAAAACGGACACCGAACTCCAGCAGCTCCTCGAGAATGGCGCTTCCCTTCAACTTCAAAAAGTTACCGTCCCTGGGTCGACGGACGCTCTCTACTGTGACATATCAACAGGACGAGTGAGACCATACGACCCTCTTTGCATCGCCAAAGCCTCTTCAACCAGTTACACAACATCAGCAATCCTGGCATCCGAGCTTCTACACGCCTTGTGACTGACCGGTACGCGTAGCCCTCAATGCAATGGTACTGCCGCCCCTGGGCACGCACAGGCATTCAATGTCAGCGCGCCGAAATCACCCGGCAAGTCGCCTCGCAACTGGGGAGGGAGAATTCCCCCTCCCGCCGGAACGGTTTCAGTACGTCCACATTGACATCATTGGCCCCCTCCCACCAGCCGGCCCTTACCGCTATTGCCTCACCGCCATTGATCGTTACACTCATTGGCCCGAGGTGTGGCCGCTCGAAAGGATTACTGCAGAAGACGTCGCATCAGCCTTCTTCTCCTGCTGGATTTCACGCTTCCGCACTCCTCGTCGAGTCACAACCGATCAAGGAAGGCAATTCGAATCTCAACTCTTCAGGCTCCTCGGGCTCTCCACCGGGTTCGAGCATTCACGGACAACTAGCTACCACCCTTGCGCCAACGGGATGATTGAACGGTTTCACCGGCAGCTCAAGGCAGCCAACATGTGCCACCCTAACTCAACCTGGCTCGAAGCTCTCCCCGCCGTCGCTCTTGGTGTGCGCCCAACTTTCAAGCCAGACATTCAAGCCACGCCCGCGGAACTTGTCTACGGGGAGCCGCTTCGCCTACCTGGAGAACTTCTCTCCGCCCCGACTTCTGACGTAACCAGCTCGGACCCTGCAGACTTCGTCGCTCGGCTCCGTCGCACAATGGGCGCGCTGCGCCCATCACCAGCGGCACGCCACACCAAGCCGACCCCGATCGTGCTTAAGGACTTGGCAACATGCTCGCATGCCTTTCTCCGCGACGAAATTGTACGCGAACCGTTCCAACCGCCCTACTCTGGACCATATAAAGTCATCCGTCACGACGACAAAACATTCACCCTGCAAATCAGTGGAAAGGACGTTCGCGTTTCCATCGACCGCCTAAAGCTATCAACATCCTTTCCCAGGAGACTACCAACTCCCTCACGCCTCCCGTAATTCGCCAACAACAGCCCGCAACGCCTAGGCCCGCACCCTACACCACCCGCTTTGGACGCTAGGTGCGGGTCCCCAAACCTCTTCAACCCTGACAGCTCTTATCTGAGTGGGAGGGGGGGGGTGGTTTGGTGAAACGGTTCAGCACCGCTTCTGCGGCTGCGCTTCACGTCGATGCCTCTAAACACGGGCGGCGGCGATAACAACACTCTTGCCCGAGAGAAGCAAGAAAACTGCGTGTGTGTCCCGATTCGGGGGTTGTTGTAGACCCTTCAGTGCGGAAACAATTAAAGTTATGTGATCCCACACAACGATCACGTCGCAAGTACGCACTTATTCGAATAACCACTACCCAAGCAGCAGAAGCACATACCGCTCTACCCATTGCCCATACTTCAGCCGATGCAATCATTTCTAATTCTTAAAAAGCATGCCGATGTGCTCTACGTGAAAGAATGTTTTTACGTGATCGCTTTCTTGGCTACTTTAAATATAAATTACACCTTTGGCCAGCCCCAACCTACAGGTACGCGCTTCTGTGATGAGCCGACCTATAGGTTGGTGGAGAAAGACGAAGACACTTTCGGTTTTTGGTGTTCGTGCTGTTTCTGAGAAAGAGCAAGAAAAATCACTTTATTGAGGCTTCACCGTGTTCCCGAGAGCGATGTGGCCGTCGGTTTGAGGCCGACAGTGACGTTGTCAGCGAGGGTGACGAGAAGTATTTGGACCTCTGGATCCGAGCTGCCCAGCGCTCCCTCCCACTGCTTGTCAATAAGTATGGAGGGAAAGGGATCTTGAGGGCAGGCCCACATAGAGTGGACCCGTGTGGCTACGTCCCCACAGAGTGGAGCGTTTGGCGAGGGTAAGTTGCGAGGGGTGAATGCGAAGCAGTTGTGCTTGGCAGGCCAAAGAGTTTGTCTGTAGGAGTCGCCATAAGCGCTCGTGATGGTTGGCTAGCTCAGGGTGGGCAGGAGGGTATCGACGGCGAGAGAGGTGGTCATGCATTGTTATATTGTGGTACGTAAGACAGCGCAGCTGCCTTACCTGGCAAATATTATACCTTTTATAAATGTAAATACGGTTTTAAATACACCCCCTTTGTTGCCACGTCCCATGTTGTGTTGAGGTGCCACTTCCCGTCTCCGTACCACTCGCCAGACCAGTTTAAGAGAAACAATACGGAGCTTCGGCGCGGGTGTCATATTCACAGCTGCATAATGTCCCCCACCTGCTAACCCGGATCCCCTACGCCACTATACATCGTTTCCACCACCGTGATCACCGTGATCTTTCTGGCACTGATAACGCCAACGCTGGTGAATGGATCAGCATATATGCACGGGTCAGTGTCCACAACCGGTAAATTAGGCGATAATGCTGGCGAATGCTCCATACCACCAGACAGGGACGTAGACGGTTTGGTTCCTAACCAACGAAGCCACGCTAACAAGCTGAGACATCTTCAAACTGGAGTTCCCCAATTTGTTCCGTAAGTCGCCTGGGCGTCGGCTAGCTGCAAGGAAAGATCTCACTTCGCAGTATCAGTCGTGTGCCCAGGACTAAGTTACCGATTTCCATGACGTGTCGGCTCTTTGCGTAATAGTGGATCCCGTGATGCCGGAGTGCGACAGAGTTTGGGATGTACTGAAGGGTATCGCAGATGATGTATTCTCGCTGCTCATGTGTAAAAAGAGTGGCATTGTTGACCCGGAACTGAAGGAATGTCTGCTATTTGAGCACGCTAAACGCCGGTGATTCGCCGCAGCATGTCACCCAGCTCCGTCTCACAGCAGAAAACTCTTGTTGTGCTGATGTGGCCGCGCGACCTAGTACATCGCTGACATCAGATTAGATGCTCATTCCAACCCTTTGACGAAGACTGTGCGCCGAGAAATCGAGACCATGGCCCCGGCTCCTGTAGATCACCAAAGCACGAGCACACCCTGCCGACGTATCGCCTATGCAGGCCGTGGTACGTGAGGAAGTCGCCAACCTGGATATCCACTCTGTGCGCGCTACGGCTTGTCAGGAATCCGCCAGAACCTTCAGCTTCATTTGCCAAGAATAACTTCTCACGCCGTTTGAGGCACCACCTCGTTGCCGCCGCCGGAAGCTTTGTGGAATGGAGAACTTCTGACGACGAGCCTGCCTGCCTCGAGTGCTCTCGCGTTGATCACGTCGCCCATCGTTGCCGGCAACGCTGGATATCCCCACCTCACTCTAGGGTTCAGGGCATCAACTACTCGGACGAGCACACTTATGAAATCCCGCATGGCACACACCCCCAGCACGCTGTCAACGGCTGTGGAAGCAACTGCTCTGGCCTTTCCCCATCCCCCGAACGGCTGCCATGTTGTTTGTCGCAGCCTCAGCGCACTTCGCCGGCTTCTTACGCACGCACCACTAGGGGAAACTAGCCATTGCACCTCCCAGAGGAAATGCTCTTTGCCCGAGCCGGCCTGAAAATTCTGTTTTCTAAGACGACGAGAAGCAATTTGATAGACGTCCATGTTGATGATGTTCCTGTGAGAGCTGTTATAGATACGGGTGCCAGTATGCAGGTCATGAGCTAAAACCTTCGCCGCCACCTCCGTAAGGTTCTGACGCCCATCCCATCTCCTCTCGTAAGATTCCCCGACGGCCGCACGACCGCCATTTAAGGGCTGTGCACCACTCGCGCTGGTGTAGTGAGCACCATATTCGTCTCGTGTTCAATATCTTGGACGCATGCCCCCACGACATGATTCTCGGAATTGAATTTCTGACTGACAAGGCCACACTTATTGGCTGTGCCACCGGTATTCGTCTTGACCTGCCTAGCGATCCTGTTGCCAACTCCAAGCTCCCCAACCACCTGCGCTTAAGAGAACACGTTTTTTTGCTTCCTCAAACAATGACCCAAGTCCTTTTGTAACAATACCAACCAGTTTCAGACGGCCACTGCGTCGTTTCACCTATTACTGATGTCCTCCTCTCGTACCACGTGGGTCTTTGTTACACTGTTCTCACGCTCGCCAAATCCTCAATTTTGGTTCTTCGTCCCAACTTCCCCGAGCGGATGTCGCGGGCCAGACTTTGCCTCCTTGACAAATGCCAGATTTCTGCCCTCTCCGCAGACGCCTGCACGGATGCACCAAACCATTCTAAAGGTCGTTGGTCCACCTATGGTGTCACCATGAAATTGACCGCGTCGGACCATTCGTCGTCACAAGTTCGCGAGTTACATCGCCGGGTTTCGTGGTATACACTTTTTTAAGTTGACGATCGCCCTGTTAGGAGAGACATCGGCGATAACACACCGCCTAAACACGGCAAATACGAACCGCATCCATCGGCCACGATACCAGGCCTCTCATTCGAACGCATAATCATTCAAGAGCACGTGGATGAAAAGCTGAAAAAGAATGTCATCGAAATTTCTCCCTGTTCATGAGCTTCAAGGGTCTTTCGTGGTTCGAGGCGCTCAAGGGTCGTTCAAAAAAACGTGGTTCGAGGCACTCCTCCATTCCTTATCGGCATTTGAACAACGACACCAAACAGGGCGTTTATTCGCTTCCTCGGATTGATGATGCCCTACATTCCCTTCATGGTGCATCGTACTTTCACCAATCACCCTCGGCCCGGGCATTGGGAAATTACTGTTGTTTCCAAGAAATGCGAAAAGGCGGCTTTTGTGACGCCGGATAGCCTGGACCAATTTAAGGTGTGCTGGTTGGTCTTTAAAGCGCGCCGGCTACTTTCGAGGGAATGATTGACTTCCTCTTACGTGGCTTCAAGTGGTCGACATGCATCCGCTACTTGGACGACGTCGTCGTTTTCCGCAACATTTGCGACTCACCTCCGTCTTTTTGCAGATAGCCTGAAGGTAATGATGTCACAGCAGTCTCCAGCTTAATTCATAAAATTGTGTTTCGGTGGGCGACAACTCAAGATCATCAGCATTATAGTCAATTCTACTAGTGTCTGGCCTGATCCCGATAAGGTATGCGCCGTCCAAGAGGTTCCACTTCCGCGTTCGGCAAAGGACGTTCGCTGGTTTGTGAGACTATGCTCCTACTTTTTCTGTTTCATCGAGATCGCCCGGCCGATACCTAGTTCTCCTGGGGATCCCTGCAAGCGCTGCATTTGCCGCTCTCGTTGACCGCCTGTCTCATTGCCCAGTTTTGGCCCATTTCGATTCATTGGCTGACGCCGAAGTCCACATGGGTGCGACTAGCTACGGGATAAGGTCTTCATTGGTTCAACAACAGGCTAGACAAGACAGGGTGATAGCCTACGCCTGCCTGGTTACGCCCCATGCTGACCGTAGCTATTCTATCCCAAAACGGAAATACCTCGCACTCGTCTGGGCCGTAAGCAAGTTTCGCCCATATTTTTACGGCAAATCCTTTGTGGTTATTACCGACCATCACGCCCTATGTTGGCTTTCTTCGTTAAAAGATCACTCCGGATGACTTGGCCACTCGGCGTAACCACTCCAGGAGTATCCCTAATCAATGGTCTACAGTTCGGCTTGTATGCGTAGGGACGCCGACTGCTTGTCTCGTCATCCTGATGACCCGCCTGAACAAACGTAGAATGACGAAGAAGCCTGCGTATTCGCCCGGTTGGACTTGCCCGACATAGGGGCCCACTAACGACTCGACGCATCACTTCAGCGGGTCATAGAGCGTCTTAGCTCAAAGCCGTTCGACCCATCTGTGAACGCCTTTGATACTGCGTAAGGCCGTCTTATTTCGGCGAAATTTCCGACGGATGGGGGTGACACTTTTGTCGCTGTTCCTGAGTCTTTGGTCTCACATCCTATACCAGCTTCATGCTGTGCCAATTGCTCTTGGTGTGACTCGGACCTACCCCCATGTGCATCGACGCTTTTACTGGCCCAGGCTTTGTTCCTCTGTGTGGCGGCCGGTCATGGCGTGTGGCCTTTGCCACGGCCGCAAGACACTTCGCTCACTTCTAGCATGCCCTTTCAACCTATTGACGTTATTTCCGAACTATTTTGTCATATTGGATTGGACCTTATCGGTCTTTTTCTCTTTTCCCACTCTAGTAAAAGGCGAATCGCTGTCGCTACCGATTCTACCACGCGCTACATACCTTGATTCACCCGCCGCTTTGCAGCGACGGGCTGTACTGCGGAGGCCACCCGCGGTTAGGAAACGTCCGGCTTGAGGAAAACCCTCGAGACCGGTCTGCCCAGCCAGATGCCATGCACCGGTCATCTGGCATGGGTAAGCCGGGAGCACAAAACTCTCAAAAAACTAAATACGCTCACCTGAGTGGAAATATGTGGCCACCTCTCAGCCATCATCGTTTGCTGGCTGGACCACGACCAGGTCCACCAAGCTGGTTGGGGTGCGGGGGTCAAAATCGTGGAGGTGGGGGCTGCCCGAAGCGCCAGCACTGCCCACCGGAGTCCCACCTGCCGAATCGCAGGGACATGGCGAACCCATCGTCTCCTACTCGGGACACGCAATATGCAACGCGCTCCCTGTACGGCTACGCAAAGGGTGACTAGCAGTTGAGGACTAGCCTCCAGCAGAGTTCCCAGTGCGCGCGCAGTAGTACCCGGAAGCCTGACGCGTCCACGGGGGCGTAGTGTGCGATACAGATAACCACCCATGCCGTAGTGTTCAGGGCCGAGTAAAACCACTCGCGAACTCTGTCATATCAGACGAGCAACTGGTCTAGGGGGACATTCCCCCGAACGGAGACCTCCGGCCGATTGCTCACCGAGGTCCCGGATGGGGTAGAGGTCAGCCCTGACACAGTTTGTGCATGAGCCGCTAGGTGGGTAGGTCGAGTCCGCGGCCACCCCGGCTAGGCCAAAGTGGGTTTAAAGTCCGGGATTACCCACACACCGGGTGTGTAATGGTTGGACATTGGGCTGAGTTGGCCCTGCGCTCCTATCACTCGCACGCTTCCCACTGTTTGCACCATGAACTTCACCTATTTTCAACTAGACGCCGTCATTCTGCATCATGGTGCCCCTCGTCAGCTGATCACGTACCGTGGCGGGTACTTCTTATACCAAGCGGTCGACGCCCTTCTTCGCTCCTGCCACACTAATCATAGCCTCTCTATGGCCTGTCCCGCCAGACCAATTGGATCACTAAATGCTTTAACAAGAAACTTATAGATATTCTCTCTATGTGCTAGTGTGCGGACCATTGTGACTTGGATGTTCCTTTCCATTACGTCAATTTCGCCTCCAATTTATCACCCCACGACCCCGCCGGCTACCCTTTTCGTCATCGTTTTTGCCCGTCCAATGGCGGAGGAGGCTCTGCCCAGCCATTGGACACCGTGTTGCCTGACCCGCTCACGGCGGGAATGGAATTAGCACGTGACATCAATACCTAGGCTGATGTGCCCCAGCAGATGGCACGCGCAGTAATTGTGGTGTCAGAGGCAAATCAGAAGCATCGCTTGTACGCGACGTACCACGATCTGCGGTTCAGATGTTGCTCCCTGGTCCTCGCCTTGAAACATTCACGACACTTTGGGCTATCCGAAAAACTATTGCCCCGCTTAATGGTCCTTTACCGCATCATTGGCCTGGTTACTCCTCTGACATACAAAATTATTCCAGACACGCCCTCGCCACCAACTTCGCAACCGACATCTCAAATTATGCCCGTGTCCCGCCTAAAGCAGTACTTTTTCCATGAATAAGCTCAGCCGTCAACTTGTAAGGTCGTCAGCACCGCGACGTCACATGCGCTCCTGAAGGTCATGTAACGGGCTTGTTTTCTTAGCTTCTTGCTACTTCATAGTAAAGTAGTTAAAGTATAGTTTAACCGGTGGCCAGCCCGTCTCTACGGATACGAACCTCTGTGATGAGGCAACTAATAGACTGGAGGAGGAAGACAAAAAAGCTCACTCATGTTGGCGCGCGTGCTGTTCCTGAAACATCACAGCTGCCTTACCTGCCACTAATATCCCGTCTATAATGGCAAATACTATTTCTGAATACATGGTGTTCGTTTCCCACGTCACAAGATCAAGACCATCTGATAGAATGATTCTTTAGCTACCCCCCCTTTAATGGAAGATTCGTCTGGATAGGCCCCCGGTACACACCCACTTGTTTCGCGGCAATACCATGGCCCAAACGACTGCCCGAGAATTAGCCTACTGGGACCCGCGAGACGACTGGCTGCAAGCGGATCACCCCTAGTAACATGCAAAAGTATCACAGAGCCCTGCAAGTTGGGTAGGTAGGGGTGTCTTCTTCCAACCGTCACTCACCAAGAAACAAGCTTTTGCAAACAAACACGTGCCCTTGCCTAGGTATGCTTTACGATATCAATCTCATCCTCTACACCACCACCTTCTCACATTCTGAAGTCTTTTGTCTGTCACTCTTGACCACATGGTGTGGGTCTGCCAAAAGAGCCGAAATGTTTGCCCAATATTCAACCCTTCCCTGAGCACTGGGAGAGAGAGATGGCCAACTCTAGCAGAGAAACGTAGCTTCGGCTGATGAAATTTGCGCAGAAGGCAGTAAACTCCAGCGGGATATGAAATGAGAGATCTGACCACGTGCTTACTTCTTTTTTGCAGAATAAAGCTTACTGGCTATCTCTTCCTGATAAGCTATAGCCCAACAGATGTCGGCGGCTAATTTCACCTACTCCGTAAAGAGAAATATAATTGAGCACCCGTACCACCCACAACAGGCGCAAATGCTGCATTTATGGGACTACTGTGCCCAGGATTCGGTTGCAGGCGGCTGAATGTGATTTGAGCCAGCTGATCTGCTCAGTGGCTTATTTGCCATTCTACTAAGAGATGTGGGTAGTTACCTGAGATCAACTCTGAATGGTACTAGTCCCCATTATTACATTCTGCCATCTTTGAAACAAATGTTGATGTCGTTTACTATTGCCATGAACTGTTGGCCGCCGCTGCACAGGCACCGTCAGTTTCCTGATGCGCACGCCTTATTCGTACTTCTCCCTGTATTTCCTCCACCGTTTCTTGTGGTACTTATGAAAACCTTAGCCGGACATTAAACGCTCTTTTCACTGCGAAGCACTATATGAAGCCACCATAAAGGTTTTGGTGGCTTCGCCATGACCGCGTCATCTAACTACCTCCTCTTCGCTATGCAGGCGCCCGCAAGCAATCTTGTGCTTGTGTTCGCCCTGTTTTCCATCATCGCCTCGTCGGACGCTATGGGGAAGGATGCGTTTGCGTCTTTCGCCAGCAGCACGCTCCATCGGCGCTGCTTTCCGGTATACCCGATGCCGCCAATCTCCAGTCAGCGCCCCAGGCAACAGAACGGACGATCGTCGCCAAAGCGACACCCTCTTCAATTTCCACGGATGGGATGGCTATAAAGGAGCCACGACACTGCGCGGCTCCCTGTAGGCTCAGTGGCTTCTCCACGACAAGGTTGTCTAACCCCCTCCTCTTCGCTATGCAGGCGCGTAAACCATAGGCCCTTTTTGCTAAAAAATCAAGCAATTACTTTTTGGTTGAGCTGCCTTGCCATAGTGTTGCTTTGTTGTTGCCCTGGAGTACTGTCATGCAATGCACGAGTTACGTTTGATGTCGGGAGATGTCGAAACCAATCCTGGTCCTGATCTCACCGAAAGTTTTAATCAACTACAGAACATCGCGGACGATGTCCGAGCAATAAAAGAAGAGAGGTTGGCAGACACTGAAAAAAGTTGGATGCCCTATCAAAGCTTGAAATGTGTATGACACATTGTCAAAGGGAGGTTACTGCCATGCATAACATAATTGAACGACTGGAAATGCGGGTAGATGAACTTGACAGCACAAGCAGGAGATCAAACCTAATCCTTTACAGCCTACCAGAGGTTAAATACAAAACAAGCGAAACACTGGAAAAAATTTTTAACCAAGGGATTCGAAAGGGCACGCTTTAGTTAGAGCCGGTTGAGAAAACTAATCCATCATCCAGGCAGACCACCAACCGACAAAACGTGACCGGTCATTTTCAAACTTCTGGGTTCGTGACAACAATCTGAAATTCTAAAGCAATGTAAGAAGCTCAAGACACCAGGTACTCAATTGGAAAAACTTTCTCGCACGGAATTAGGGAATTAGAAAAAAGCTTTAGAAACACGGAATAAAAAGGAAAAGGTTTCATTGACCTTCGACAAATTGTACATCAAAAGCCGAGCCCATGTATGGAGTGAAGAAAAGGAGAGAGGGTACCATTAGCCAAGAAAATGACAAAGCACGAACGCGGCAAATAACCTACAACCCATCGCAGAACAAAAAAATGACCGTACTGAACCTGGATGCACGAAGTATATTTAACAAGGTACAGCCCCTTGAAAATTCTTTGGTGACTTGGGAAGCACACATCGTAGCTATAACTGAAACTTGGTGGTCACTAACTCTCTACAATATGAAATAGTGCCGCCGAACTAGGCGATTATCAGAAAAGATAGGCGATCCCGTGGGGGAGGCGTGGCATTGCTGATTCGACGACCAGCTTCGTGCACTATTCTTCCGGAAGTTCGTAACTCTGAGGCACATTTTTGCAAGATCAATCTGCAACAGCATGACAGTAGTGGCCGGCTGTGTCTATCGAAGCCCCTCTTCCAAATTAGCGTCTCGACTGGGGCCAGTTGGTTCATTCTGAACTTAAACAATAGCGCAAATGACATGGATCTAAGAAAGAAGCACAGACAGTGCTTGTCTGTGCTTCTTTATTAGTCCCTGTCATTTGCGCTGTTGTTTAAGTTCAGCCCTCTTCCGACAGCGAGTGCATAACAAATGTACAGGATTTCCGCGAACATCACGCACGTGGTTGCAGAATCATCGTTATGGATGACTTTAACCTCCCAGATATAAATTTGAGTAAGATGTGTTACACATCACCTGGATCAAGTGCACTCATTGATTTCATGCTAAATCTTAACCTCCGCCAGGTGATACAGCAACCCACTCGTGCGCAAGGAACATCACGTATCCTTGACATGACATGCCTCAGCCAACAATTTGAAATCAAACACCAGAATAAAGTCGCAGAGGGGATTTCGGATCACTCTAGCATCACTTTCGTATGTGATCTACTGGAACCCCAGCAGCAGACTTTAAATCTAGCGGACGACGGTTGCATAGTAATACACCTGGCGCATGAATTCCCGGAAGTCTCAGACTCGGCTTGCAGGTGCGACAGAAATGTTAACACACTCTGGCTTCAACTCAAAAAGATTGTTTTGCACAGCATAAACAGCTTTATTTCTTTACGACTGACACGACCACGCAGACACAATCTATGAATTACACGAGAAGTCCTACATGTCAAACAAAAAGTAAAACACAGAACAAATCTTTAAAAAAAATGGCGCAAACTTTTCCAACTCGTCTACCCTGAACCGTGCAATAGAAAACTTCTAATAAAAAAAAGCAAAACAGTACTACTTTAGACAAACGCTTCCTTCCTTCACAAAAATTAACCCGGGTAGATTTTGCAAACTTATCCCCCCTCCCAGAAAACTGACAACCCAGATTTTCACTCAGTCTTCACAAAAAACAACGGAAAACGTCCGGACATCCCATGTGTTGACAGTGTTAGAAGGCACCCATTAATTATCACTGATGAGGGAATTCTAAACCTCTTGCTGAAGGTTGACCCAAGAAAAGCACGTGGGCGAGACGACTTTCCAATTGAGTTCCTCAGGCGGTATGCAGAATGGTGTAGCGGGTATTTAGGAATGGTTTACCGCAAATCCATTTCTTCATCAAAGCTCCCCAATGGCTGGGAAAAGCAAAGATAACACTAAGTAGCTAAAGCAGGCAACAGCACCGACCCTTTTAACTCTAGGCCCATCTTTCTCACAAGTACATCATGTAAAATACTCGAATACAGCATTCTATAGCATTTATATTGTTCCTAGATGCAAAAGGTACCTTATCACCTGGGGCCCAATTCTCCAAAACGACGGGCCGTCGCTTTGAAACGACGGGGTAGCGCCATTCAAATGTATGTGTTCTGGGGTTGGGGCCGTCGCTTTGAGGTGTTCAGCGAGAAGTTTGAGCTGCAAGAAAAGCACTGTGGCAAGGGCGCGAAGCGACACCCACTGCCCTCCGTCATTTCGCTTGTCGCTTCGCGCCCTTGCCACAGTGCTTTTCTTGCAGCTCAAACTTCTCGCTGAAGACCTCAAAGCGACGGCCCCAACCCCAGAACACATACACTTGAATGGCGCTACCCCGTCGTTTCAAAGCGACGGCCCGTTTTTTAGAGAATTCGGCCCCTGGCCAACATGGTTTTAGAAGTGGACTGTCAACAACTACGCAGGTCACAGAAGTTTTACATGACATCGCTTTTTCGATCAACAACCGCACACAGATCTTACACTCCACCACTTTCCTAAAGTGTTTGACTCGGGATGCCACAGAGCAAAACTATCACGTCAGAGGTCACCCAGGGATCCGTGGTTAGACTACTTCTTTTTCTGATCTTTATTAATGACATCACGGCAAAAATTGCACGTAACATCCAACTTTTTGCAGATGATTGTATTATCTACCAAGAAATCAATTGTTCCAGACACCATCTCGTACTCACTCATTCTCTAAATAAGTTTTGCGATTGGTGCAACAAATGGCAAATGAATATTTGAACTGAATTTTATATGAACTGAAAAAAACAGCGTGTAGGACAATAACAAGGAAAACAAAGGCGTGGATATCTCTTACCACATCAATGGCACGCAACTGGTCAAAGTAAATGAACCCAAATATTTAAGGGTTATTTTAACATCTGATCTTAAATGGGACTCGCACATCGCAAAGATTACATCGTCTGCCTTGCGCAAGCTGGTTTATATTCGAAGATGTTTGCGGCTTGCGCCGCAATCAACTACCTCCTAGCTTACACCACATACCTAAAGCCAGTACTAGAATACGCCACCATCGTATGGTTCCCGTATACTGCTACTAGCATTGAAAACAGGAAAGGGTTCAGAGGCAAGTCGTCAGATTTAAATGCAGTTAGTACATGCGTACGGCCTCACCAACCAATATGTCAACTGATTGTGGGCTTCCTACACTTGAATTTAGAGCACGACAAGGACGAATTAACATACCTCTTCCAACTTTTACCCAATAAATATAAATTCGACGCATACAAGCACATCAGCCTTTCCGGAACCCTGTAAACAAGGCAAGAGCACCCGCGCTCCATAGTCAAATATTCCTGTCATAATGATGACTTCAAATATTTATTTGTACCACTCGCCATGAAACAGTGGAACCGCTTATTCCCTTCTATCACTAACACGGATTCATTTTCTGAATTTTTATTTAATCACGAATAGCATGCCCCTAACTTGGAAAGCTGGAAACCTTTATTCCAGTTCCCATTGACGTTACGCTGCAGTACGCTGCAGAATGTACAGCACCTTATGCCTTTGTATGCCTGCATCACATGTTGACAATTATGGTTTTTCATCGACTCTGGACATTTTATACCTCCTTTATGCCTGATTTTTGTAACAGTCTACTGTTTTTCTGATTTCAATGACTTGCTCTACACGCATGTTCGCTATTTGTTGCTTGAATGTAAATAAAATGCTACATTCAGACACGTACACTCCTAGAGCTGTTCCGCCAAATTTTGTTGAAATATCAGTCGCGTTCTTGCATTTTCTGGCAGACCCCGAACACCTGGCTGTGAAACAAAACCTGTCTCATTCGTTTTTATTAGCTTACAGAACGTTTATTCACCACTGTTACGTTATCTACCGAGTATCCTTACTGTGATTATCCATGTTTATTGATGTATACCCACCTGTTCTACTGTTATTGCCTACGTCTATTTATGTATGCTACCCGCTCTGGTCTCAAAAGAGCCTGGCAGTATTTAAAATAAATTAATCAATGTCTAACCCCCCCCCCCCACCCCCAGTTTTCATTTCGGGGAAACCGCTTTGCTCAGCGCCGCTGCGGCACACCTCCTCGCCGCCGCCGACGCCGCTTTCACAGCTGTTATTACACTCGCTATCACTGACGCCTCTTTCACAATTTGCACAATCGGCTGATAACGGCGGCAGAGCCCCTTATCAGATGTTACCAGAGCAACTTGGCCGCGTTGAACGCGGACGTAAGTCCATAATTCTTCACGAGCGTGAATGACTTTACGTGCGACATTTTTGCCCGGTCATTTCACGCCTAAGCACACGCCCATCACCGGTTGCCGGTTAATCGCTTCACTGTTTGGGGGTGGTGACAGGGGGGCATGCATGTACAGCTAGGCCGTTACCGATGACATGTGCGTTGTGCTGGCTGGAAATTTAGACGCCGAAGTCCGGCGGCATTGAGCCGCCGGACTTCAGCTGTCTCTGATGGTCGAGTGTTTGGGTTTGGGCTGATGCGTTAGGCAGACAGCGAGATGCCTACGACGCAAGAGGGAAACGAACAGCCGCATGTGGCAGACGCCTGTCCTTCGCTAATATGAAGAACAGTGGGAATCGAAGGAGCCTCTTCCAGAATATAAGCGCGAATGGGTGCGAAAACAACTCAAAAGCCGCCGCCGCCGCCGTGTCCACCGGAAGTTCTAGCTCGTCGAATAGCTAGGAATCTCTCCTGGCTGAACTGCAACTTTTACGTGAGCCAATTTTTCTTGTTAAGCTTGAAGAGCTCTCAGGGCGACAATTTTGGCCGTGTCTTTTACGCGCACATAATCGTTTACCGCTATATGCAAGCGCGGGTTGGGAGTGGAGGGAAGGGAAGGGGTTGTGCTCGCGCAGATCTAACTTCCATGCACCCACCGATGACATGCCCACTATGCTGGCCGTGGGTTCAAACATCTACGTCCACCGCCCGATGCTAACTTTCCGGTGTCCTCAGCAGCGGCCGAGCGGATTGGGCTGTGTGTGCGCAACAGTAACATACCTACGGGCGGAGGAGGACGGGAAGCAGACAGCTACATGCTTGTCCGCCAGAACATAGTTCGATTCCTTCACAGTTTCATTTGGCTATGTTGTCAACGCTCAATCGCCAATTACAAACAAACGTGCTTTGTTTCCTGCCCGTCGTTGACCGCGGCCAGCTTCGCAGGTCATCCTTCTTCACAGAGTGGAAGGACATTACTTTTTGCACTAGGAGCTCTGTTCATGCCCATACGGCACGGCCAACACGCGGGGCGGCTGGCACAAGTGACGACAAGAATTTCAGCAAAAAAGGAGCCCAGCTTCTTGCTGAGGACGGGCAATCAGCCACCCCACGGATAGTTTCGAGCCACCACCTCGCAAATGCAATTTCGTAAAGCTTCAAATTTTTTCACCCAAACTCACAGGTGGAGAGCCTATGCACGCATTTACTGTGGAAATACGGCGCTTCACGCATAACGGCATTTTCTTCTCAATGATGGACAGGATGTTAAAGGACGGTATCGTATGTGAAGTACGTTCAAGAAATGTGTATCTTCTAAATAGGAAATCTGCATCTTCTAAATAGAACACATATCAAGAAGTTCCTTCGCCATCCCTCCTGTTAAAGATCCGGGCGCGCTCTACTTTCTTCAACCAGTACTCAGGTTCTTCACCGGGGAACCGAGGAAGGATGGTTGTTCCCAGGGCTGTTTCAGCAGGATGATGGGAGGGGCTTCGTGCACCCTGTTGCCTGTTGCGGTGGTCTTACTCTTCGTTCTGTCTGGTAGGAGAAAAAACTAGGCCGGTAAACCTTGAAGTCGATGGCTGGCAGTACTTGGGTTTTCTTGTCGGCTTCCAGAGGGGGTAGGGAGTATAAAGGGTGGGTACCCGGCACCTACACTAGATGTCACGAAGCGAAAGATGACACAGCTGTCTTGAAAGAAAGGAAAATTTATTGGAGCGAACTTGTGCTCTCCCCCAGCCTAAAAGAATACACAGACGGCGAAACAGCAGCCAAAATCGTTACGTGCGCAGGCATGTTTGACCGAATCGAATGCAAGGGGGTGCCCTGAGAATATTTATTTTCGGCGCGATTGTTTCTCGAAACGCGAATTACAACAGAAACACTGGAGATCAGAGGACATTATTCTACACTAGGACTGTCAAAGCCGAACAATCTCTCTATCAAAATAAGACAGCGCGTGCCCCCTTCGAAAGAAAGGGAAGAACGCAAATTTAAGGACCACCTGAGGTCGTCTTTGGGGTTGGAGGATGCGCCTGCAAGAATTCGACGTGACCATCGTTTGTAAATAGGGCAGGAAACATTCGGATGCAGAATGACTTTCACGCTCACTGGTCGACCTGCCACCACATGTCTCTAGCGAAGACGGGGCGTTTTTCGGCATTGTGGCGGAAAGCTACTTAGTCGTCCAGTAGTGAGCCGACCTTGAGTTGCGTGACATGATCGGCTACCTCGAACGACGCACCGTCGCCGAGCCAAAGGTATTCTACCGCAACTCCGCTGCATTCTGCCTGAAGAATTCCGTGGTAGTCAAGAAGAACTTTGGCCACATAACGAGAATGAAGTACATTCTCGTTATTCCCACCTGCCTCCGCGACAAAATTTTGCAAGTGCGCCACGACGAACTAAAATCAAGGCACCTTGGCAAGGCACGACGCTCAAGAAGATCTAGACAAGATACTTCTGGCCGGTCTGACAACCAACGTCGCCCATTAAGTTCGGAGCTGCCGTGCCTACTGGTGACGGAAATACGCCGCGATCGAGGCCCACCGGAATTCTGCAGCCCGTCGCCGTGCCATCGCGGCCTTTGCAACAGATCAGAATGGATCTTCTTGGCGGGTTCACCACCTCACAAGCCGCCAGCAAGTGGATTGTCGTAATGACATACCATATGACGTGTAACACAGAGACCGCCACCCCCAAAGCGGTACTGCTCAAGAAGTTGCCAAATTCTTCATTCAGCAAGTCGTGCTGTGGTATGGATCCCCTGAAGTCCTAATCAGAGAACGTGGTACGGCATTCACTGCAGAGCTTAGGGAAGGTGTCCTACACTACAGCAACACGAATCACAGAAAAATCACGGCGTATTGCCCACAGACGAATGGGCTAACGGTACGGCTTCTTAGCAAGCCGATCCCGGCATCCATGCACGTCGACGCTGAACACAGGGCATGAGAAAACAGTTGCAGGTGACTGTGGGTCCTAAGATGGAAGGCGCGATAGCGCTACTTGGACTGTCCGGGAGCGTTGTCAAATGCAGTCTGTATTTACGACCTTCACAAGCACTGAAGGCCGGAGAAGAGAGAAAGACTATCAGGGAGGGTTTTTAATAGCCGTGGCCCAGGACAAAGTCCCTCTGCGTTTCTGTGGTTTAAGATGTTAGCTTAAAAGGCTGAGGCTGCGGATCGATTGTTGGTCAGTTTGAGCGAGAAGGTGCCAGTGTCAGTGTTTCCATGTGTTTAGTATGTGATGGTTAAGCCGGACTGAATATTGTAGCTTTTTGCGAAGAGAGAGAGAGAGATAGTGAGAGTGTGTGTATGAAGATTTTGTGACAGAAGAAAATGTTGAGTTTAGGCAAATACCTATTGTTTTCCTTCTGTTCATATCGTGTCATTTGGATATGTGTGCAGGAATTAAAAAACAGGGAGTGCTTTTATGGTTTTTATAGTGCCTATAAACGCGGATCTTGGCGTTTGTGCGTGTATGACGATTTATGCCCACACCTGCTGATTTTCAATGCCTCTTTCAATATCGACGCCTATGTGAACACTATATAGCCTGACGTTTCGGTTTCGGGAGCAATTTAAGATTATTAAGGTTATTCACGTTACCGGACAGTATCGCCAGTTAAAAACTCCAGAGATTCACCCTTGTCCTTTAGTCCAACCAAATCCCGGAAAATTTACGCCAGAATCAGCTTAACGGCACGCTGATGCTCAGTGTAAAGCGGTACAACTTTTAATAAACAATCTGGCGATGGTTGTAGTTTTTATTGTTTCCGCAATTCTCACAGTGACTCTTAGACAACGTTCTGCGTTCTCTCCGAACCGATTTCTTCTAAATATGTGCCGTCGCATCATCTCATTATCGTATACAGAATTATCGTTTCTATATGCATACTAAAATGCAACTCTATTTTCAACGGAACGGTTCAGCATCGAACATGCGTTTGTTAGTCGATCACTGGAATATTTAAGAGCCAACTGGTAAACATTCCTGCGCTGCTGCATTTCCTTATACCTTATAATTCAATCGGCCGATGTGCTTTCAAACGCGCCGATCCCTCAAAAATTTGATTGATTGTTTGTTTGATTGATTGATTGATTTGATTGATTGATTGAATAATATTAATAATAATAATACTTTATTGATGACATGAGTAAATACAAAACAAGGAACGGGCCTGCCAGAGCCGCAGTGTGCTTGAACGGCAGTGCCTGGCAGACAGTGACAGCGCCATCAATAACAGATAATTCGCTTGAAAACAGTAGTAAGAAGAAAAGAGAGAGAGAAAAAAAAGAAAACACAAAACACATGCCGGGGTCCGGTCACAGACTAATGCGTCTAAGACCTTTTTTCAGGCTACCTTTCGTTTTAACATCATTTAATCACCGCGGAAGTGAATTGAATATTTCAGGGACATAGTAGTTACGGAGTCTTCGACCGTATCTTGTATTACAACAGGGTGTAATATACGGATTCTTTGGTCTCAGACAACGAGCAGGCACATACAGAATTTTATACTAGCTTGTCCAAAAATGTTCAAGACAACCTTTTCCAACAGCAGAGAATTGAAATCAGGGTAATGACAAGGTTTTGAAACATCAGAGTGAGGGGGAAGATCATATGCAACATTCTTTAGGAATACCTCGAAGAACAGAATTGACCCGGTTTACCAAATGTTGAGCGCCATGACCATAAATAGATATTCCATACCGGATTACACTGTAACACAGGGCATGTACTACAAGCTTTCGGACAGACAATGGCATGTAAAATTTAATATTGTATAAAACACAATACACTGATCGAAGTTTTTGACAAATATGTGCAAAATGAGAATTCCAAGATAAATCGCAGTCGAAAAAGACACCAAGGTATTTAATTGAACGAGTGTATTGCACGGGTCACACGAACAGGGATTGCAGCATGATGCGTGCAAATATAAAGGGGACGATAAAGTTACTTGCTTCAAAGGTTATGGAAACAGATAAGTTGGGTTTTGGAAAGCATTGATACGACTACGTTATTCTGAAACCAGTCCATCACTTTTATTGCTGCTGTTTGTAAAAAAGAGATGACGTCGGTATAACTTCGAGCGTATGATTGATTGATTGATTGATTGATTGTGGAGTTTAACGCGCCAACGCATCGCAGGCGATGAGGCGCGCGATAGTGGAAGGGTCCGGGTTAATTTTGACCACCAGGGGATCTTTAACGTGCGCCCAAAATATCGTATGCATGGGCGTTTTTTCCTTTCGCCCTCCATCAGAAATTCGGCCGCCGTGGCCGGTAATCGAACCCGCGACCCCGTGCTCAGCGGCGCAACGACTTAGCCAGTGAGCCAGCTCGGCGGGCCCATCAAAAATTTTTTCGGCTGCTAAGCGCGCTTTGCGAATTGCTTTTCTCATGTGTGGAAGTGTATTTTGGAGTGTTGGGAGGTCTTGATTGTTCAATGTGATATCACTCTATGTGACGAAATTGCTAGAATTGCAGTCTCTTGCGTGTTTATTGTTGGCAGATGTTTCTGTTGTGTTGTACGTAAATTTAGTCAGACAGGCATCAACTATAACAGGGTACAATTTAAGAACGACAAAGGGAGTTGCCACGGCGCTTTATTGCCGCAGCCGGCGGTTCCTTGCCTTAATGTGAGTTTTTTTTTAACATGTCGCAAGAAATTGCAGTGATTGTACAGACGCAATCTGCCATAAATTACTGCCCCGACGTCAAACACACTACATCAGAAAAAGGAGGTGATGCAACGTATCAAGCGCAAATGCGCTGACATCTGGGGTCGTCGCTTCGGACGATTGGCTCACAGCTTGAGTTATTGCCGTTCTTAAATAGTGTCCCAGTATATCGCTTTTTACTGAGAAGCAGTATATGTTTAAATCCCCAGTTTTATTACGGTGAAGCCTATTCATTCAGCACTGCTCTAGAGCTCCCCTCGCTAGCGCCAACAGCTCTTTCACAATTTTTATTCCCCTAACGAAGGCTTGGTGATTTCGCCTATGCTTTTTACCATCGCTCTATTGGGGTTACCAGCCCAGCTCAATTCTATAGAGGATGTCTCCCACGCGCTGTACGCAGACCGGCTTAACACTGTGTATCACCAAGGGGTCATCAAGCCCCCAGCAAGGTCAGCTACAGTGAGCTGTCCACACCACATTGGCATACCTGCAAACGTGGGGCCTGACGGGCGCACCTTCAAAATCTGCACCAACTCATCATGCGCTCGCGGTCACGAGGGCGACCGGTTCCACCAACTCCTGATCTGATTGTGACCATCAAGGGCACTGTCGTTCCCACAGTGCAAACGCTCCGAATCCTTGGAATTCCCTACCAACACGATGGGAGGGGAGGAGCAATGGTTCCTAGGGTTCAACAGACTGGGGCCCAGCTGACTCATCTTATTCAACGTATGTGCTCCCGCCGTCATGGACTCAAAGAAGCAGACACATGCAAAATTCTTCGGGCCATGCTGATCAGCAGAATCACTTATGGGACACTCTACGTGGCTCTCAAGACCAAAGAGACCAGCAAAATCAATATAATGATTCGCAAAGCCTACAAAACAGCTCTTGCCTTACCAGTTTACACATTAACTTACCGCCTCCTCCAGCTGGGCTTACATAACACCATGGCTGAAGTAACTGAAGCCCACAGAAATAGTCACCATCAACGGCTTCGACTAACTGTTACAGGGCGGTATGTGCTAAGAACTTTGGGCTACTCCCTTCCACGAACAAACGACACCCTGCAACTCATGACAGCGATCCAACGGGCTGCCATACACGTGCTTCCAGTTCCAAAGAAAGTACCCGACTTACAATGCTGGCCACAGGCGACACCCCACACGGCTTCTTACAACGGACCGCGAAGCATGCTGCAAGGACGTCGCGTGCTACCACTTCCGACGTGCACATGCGGCTGTGGTAGTCAGGACAGATGGTAGCACACTGGCAACCGCAACGCTTCATACCGGCTCTACAAATACAGCTGAAGAAGTGGCCATCGCCTAAGGCGGTGGTGGCACGCCCCGAAGTACAACATTACCGTGCTCAGCGACTCACAAACAGCCTGCTGGCGGTTTGCAAGGGGAACATTACCGGCCTTCTAGCTGCCATCCGCCAACAACGACGAGAACCGCCAGAGACCCGCATTGTATGGATTCCAGCCCATACGTCGCTAACTGTTAATGAGGTGGCGCATGCCACTGCCCGCGACCTTACCCATCCGGCATTCCCAGAAGGGAGAAGGGCAAGAAGACGACCTACTTTGCGGCCCGGCGGTACTGCACGCACTATCACAGAACTACTCCGACATCTTTAATCACTACAGAGCTTCCCGCTGGGCTCTACCGCCCACACATCCATCCGTCGGTGTGGCCGACGCACACATTTGGCGACGACTCCAGACCGAAATTTACCACAACCACACTTTCCTTCATTGGATTTGCTCCGACGCCCCAAATACAACCAGTAATTTGCTTTGGATGTGCCCTGCCAACCGTCCACCCCCACAAAAACACACTTTTTAACAGTGGGGGAGCTTTCTGCACCGTGGCCAACTCACGGATCAATAGTTTCCTGTGACGCGTGCCCGGACCGCCGTAGTACAGCGTGGACTACCGGACTAGGATGTCCACCCACCGCCTACGGTAGCACTCAATGTGATAACAAAAAAACTTTTCCCACTCCACTCCCCTCACAACCACCGATGCACGCTTTACAAGTAAGGAAATGGGCTGCAAACGGCAGTAGCGCCGTTATAAGGTGACTGCGGAGAATCCACACGAGTGCTTATGGGCGCATTAATGACCTTAAGCCACCGCTGCCGACCATGCCGCCGGCGCCGGTGCCGCCTCAAATTTTATATCGCCGAGTCCCTTGACTTCCACCCGGTTGAAGAGCAACTTATCTGGTTAAAACGCCAGTGTGAAACAATAATTTTTCTTTAGCTTGATAGGCTTTCCGAGAGACATTTTTCCGCTTGTATATCACTCCTGACTATGCGCCCGTCACCGGTTGCAGGCCATGTGAGCACATTTCGGGGGCGGAAGGAGAGCGGCATGCGCGCACAGCTTGGATTCATGTCGTTAGTGAAAACATGCCCGTTGTGCACGTGGGAGATTCAAATGCGGAATGCTCACGGCTCAAAGCACCCTGCCCGCTGTCGTCATTATTCGAACGCTTTGGGTCTGGGTTGGTGAGCCACTCATGCAGTAAAATGCCTACAACGGGAAAGGGAAACAGAGAGCGACATGTTTGTCCGCTAGAACAAAGCTCGAGGCCTTCCAGATTTTAAGTCGCTATGGGCCGGACGCATTTCGTTCGCTTGTAGGAGTAATAGCGGGAATCGAAGAAGGGTATTCCCGAAGAGAAGCGCGAATGGGCAAGAGAACTACGCAAAGCCGCTGCTGCCGCCATTGCTGTCTGAAGCTCTAGCTCGTCGAATAACTCGAATCCGACCCGAGTGAAAAGCAACTTGCGCGATTGTACCGCCGACGTGATGAAATATTACATGTTCCGCATAAACAGATTTAAGAGGGACATCTTCGAAAGTGTCTGCCACTCAGCAGGCGCACATAACCGATTGCCGGTTTATGCGTGCATGGGTTGGGAGAACAGGCAGGAGTAGGGGCGTGCACGGGCAGCTATAATAGGATTCATGCCCTTTCTGGTGACATGTATGTTGTTCTAGCGGGAAATATAAACGGGCGTCAAACAGCCTATTCTGAGCTGTCCGGTGTCCTCAGTAGTCGAGCGCATTGGGTTGGTTTCTTACACAAACGACGCGGGAGGAAAACAGATAGCTCCATCTTTGTATGCTAGAATTAAGCTTGAATCATCCCAAGTTTATTTCAGGTAATTGCCAGAAAGTATGCTTAATCGCAAATTACAAAGTTGTTTTATTTCATGCACAGCGTGGACTACGTCGAGCTTTGCAGGTCATCCTTCCTGACGAAGTGGAAGAGCTCTAAGTTATTAAACCGAGGCTTTATTTGCAACCATGATGCCGTCTTTAGTTTACACCAAAGCGCACTGCCGGGATGCCAACTTTCTCTGATGCTGATGATGAACGTGGGTGAACTAAAAGATAATTTAAACGCGACCCATTATCTGGATGTTTTCAAAATCCAACGCGAAAGCCAAAATTCCATCCTTAGGCCCAAACGCAGTGCAGGAAATTCAAATTACAGAATAAGTTTTCACAAAGGCAGATCGTTCGCTTAATCAAAAAGAAGCACTTCCAGTGGTTCGAATCGAATCTGGTTTGCCTCGCGTCATGAAGCGGACGTTTATCCGTTTGCACCATTCCGACATGGTCTAAACAACTTTGAATTTTGTACTTTGACTCAGGTTGCACAGGAGAACGCGCCGTGTTTTAACCACCTTTCTCTTGAGGAAGAGGTGCTTGACTTTTTAAAGCAGTGTTTCCAGCTCTCAAGTATTCTTTTTCATGTGTGTTGACGCTCGAGCAAACGACAGTTGGCATTGTGCATGAATATTAGCACTGTGCTTGTTTAATTAATCTAAAGGATCACTATTAGTTTAGCAGTTTTATCGGAGGGGAGTGTTCAGTAATGAATGTACCACTGCTAGAGCCCGTGTGCTATTACTACCTATACCAAGTTTGATTTTCCTGTGGGAAATTCAGATCATTGCAGATACAGGTCCTGTCGCAGATGCAGACGCACGTCATTGCTGACATTATTTGCACTCATGTAAACATTTATGGTGCCTATGTTTTGCGACGCTGTAAGCCTAAAACTACATTTTGCCTGGGTGGGCTTTGCGCCTAAAACGCGATTGTTTAATGCATAAAAATCCGGCTCTTGTCATTACCCTTGAACAGAGAGGGGTACACTCTGCCTTAAATCTCTCACTCCGGCCTTTCCCTTTTGGATACCTTAAAAATCTGAAATAAGTAGGCATTAGTTGTTCACAACACTTTTAAAAAACGAAAATCGGAGCTATAACAGTAGAAAAATGTGGCATTATCTACAGATAATACGAGTGAAGACCGGACTCTAAAAACTAGATTCGTAAAAAAAGGAGGGTTTCTCACAAAAAAGAAAACTCTTGAACAAAACAGACAGCAAATGTAGCAGAAAATATTTTTTTTTATTAACCAAGTGCCAAAATGCAGTTCGCTCTTCTAATTTTTAATTGGATATTGTGCCACGAAGAAGTGCATTGTGAATGTGGTCGCTGCAATGCATGAAACCCCTGAGTTACACCACAAGCTGAAAAGTGCAAAAAGTCGTCCGCGCGACACTGCATCTTGATTTCAAACAGAAAGAAATGAGTTGCCATATCACGTATAGGTTAATATTCTGCCCTAGATGCCTGAGCTCGACCAAAGATAAAAAAACAATTACGCCCACCTCCCCTTGCGGGAACCATGTGTAGATGCGACGCATCGTGGGTTTCTCTCGGCGTTTCCGTTGGGTTGATTCTCCCAACGCGTGAAACGTGCCATGAACGCGTACAATGCGTTTCCGTCTACTACGGGGTTCCCGCATCCCGTGCACGTCGCTGTGCAGCCTCATCGTCGGTGGTGCTAGCAGTTCTGTTATTGGGCTGGCCGGTGCTTGTTGCGGTTGCGCCGACCATCGCGATAGCAGGCTTGTTAGTCTCCATTCAAAGCAGCGTTGGACATCGGAGAACCGGCGCTGGAACGACGGAGAGGAGCGGCGCAGGAACAGCGTTGTATACCGCCGCATAACAGTCAGGGGAATGAGATAGAGAGCAGCGCATGCGCATGCGTGAACCGAGCGCTAGCGCGCGCCGACGCACAGCTGGCATTGCGAGGAGCGAGCGCTAACTAGGAGATAACGCTGCGGTGAGAGCGGCGGAGATCGCATGCGCAGCTGGCGCGGACAACGACGACGCCGGGTGGATGGAGGGATGCATGCATGCATGGACAAGGCGGGTGAAGGAGATGCGTCGCATCTAAAAGGCAGTTTTTCGAACGAATAACAAAGGTAGTGTCTATTATCCCGGCAACCGTGAGAATTACCGTCAGAAATTTCTCGCGGCAGTCGCCTCTAATTTGCCTTAGCACGCTATGTGGAGATTCTAGGGGATAAATATTCACTAAAAAGCCGTGTTTCTAGGTGCCCCTGTAGCGCTGTGGTATAATACTTTGTTTTAAACAACGAGGGTCAGTTTAGAGATTTTTTTTTAGCTTTCAGAATTTTTCTGTCATCATGAATTTGTGATCTGGTTTTTACTATATCAAGAGACCAACGCAGAGGATTTCTAGATGGGTTGAATTACGTTTAATGTAGGTTGCGTTTTCTGTCGTTTGGCTGGGTTAGATTAGTTTTGTTGCAGTTCGGCTGGATTTGGGTAGGTTATGACGCGTTCGGTTAGGTTACGCTAGGCTCTGTGAGGTTATGTTATGGTTAGGTTACGTTGGGACGCAATATTATTCAGAAAATTTTAGGCCAGCCAGCTTTTATGAAAACTGCCGTTAGAATTTCCCGGAGTTAATTGTTACGGCTGACGTGAGATTGCACGCAGACAATAACAAAATGCCCATGAATATCAAAAAACATATGCCCCAGCAAACGCTCTTAGAACATCGTTGCGCTAACATCCCGGTTGAATGAGAGAGTTACAGAAGGGGGAATTTAAAAGACTGAAGCACTATTTGGGGCAACAATTTTTTACTCATATTGTCTCAATGATGTTCTCTCCAGTCTGCTGCCTTACTCGGTGCTATACAATGACCGAAAGTTTGGGTATTGACGGCCTTTCTATGTGTTAAGTCGTCCAGTGGGGTGCGATGTACATGTAATAATTTGGTTACCTTATTGATGATAGTAATAATGGGAATCGTCGAGTAACATTTAAATATTTCAAGCTTTTGTTTTGCTGTTGAATAGTGGGGGCACCTCTTATGTGCGTAAAACCTCCAAACCCTTAACGTTTCACATTCCGTGCTGCTAGGTGAAAAATATTGAAAATGTTTCAGAACAGTATGTGCTGCTGAAAATATTTGCTTTTGTCTTCTGCAATTACCCCTGCTGCCCAATCTTTCAGAACATTTTTTAGTCCTGTTTGCTAGCTGAGTCATTACATCAGGAACCAATTCAATATCTGTGTAGTTCATTCTGGCCAAAGGTTCAAGGCATGCAGCTATCTACAGGTCATTCCGCTGCTTTCATTACGTCTGTTTAAAAGCGAAGCTGTCAATATGTAACCACAATGTCTCTTTCTGGTGAAGTCTTCTACTCCGCTTAGCATCATTAATCCCCCTCGCCATCTCCGTTACCCTTTAACCAGTTGGGCAAATTATAATTACGGCCGTAGCACTGTAGGCTGCGAAGTGGCGTATTCATGGGAGGTGGTGGCCGTTACTACACAAGGGTGACCAATCCTAATCTGGTGAGGCAGTGCGTTACTGGAACGGTCACCTGGGTTAGACCGCACCCCAAGCCTCATTCTGCAATTCCATCTACACGCGTTTTTTTTTTAATTTGGTGTATATTGTCCGACACCGTATTCGAACCTCGGTCCTTCTGCACTCGAGGCGGATGCTCCACCTTTACACCACCGCTGCACTTCTTTAGCACAGGACCGGGATAACTGGAGATTAATAGGAGAGGCCTTTGCCCTGCAGTGGGCGTAGATAGGGTAGTGATGGTAATGATGACCGTAAGGAGCAGTTCCAATTTAACTCGCTATGGAACGAACGCGTGTTGGTCCCTTGGACGAATACAGTAGAAATTGTAGGAGCCGTGGCTCGCATGAAAGCGCGCATGAACGTCAAAACAGCGGAAAGCCGCTACCTTAGAAAATACAGCCGCCGCTGTTGCCACTTCGAGTTTCACCCGGCCGAGTAACTTCCAATCACTCCCTTATGCAGAGCAACTTTCCCGCTCTTAACTCCGACCTGAGACAATATTTCCCCTTCAGCTGAAAAGCTTTCGTGGGGACATGTTCCGCAGCTATCTTTCATGGCTAAGCACACGCACATCACCACCTGACGGTTTATGTTGCAGGGTGGACGTACTATAGATGGGAGTGTAGGCAGAGTTTGGCTTCATGCTTTCACCGACGACATTCCCGCTGTGCTCGTGGTATATTCAAATGTGGAAGTGTGTACACCCAATTTGACTTACCTGCTGTCCTGCGTCGTCGAGCAGCCCGGGTTGGTAGGTTACACAGACAGTTCGATCAGGACAATGTTACTTTTTGTTTCTTTTGTATTTGTTTTATCGTGATCATAAACATCGTCCACCCGAAGAAGAAAAATACTATTCCTTCTTTTACTGTTTCTCGCTCACCTTCTTCCTGCCTGCGAGCATGCGCAATAAGACTCACCGCTTCCCCCCGCTACGGCAAGCCAACGCCAAGGTGCGCGTCTCATTTAAAGAGAGGGTGCTCGCGATTGCTTACGGGGACATTGTAGCGCAGAAAAATGGCGCTAAGAACCCCACAAAAACAGCCGCAACGGGTATTTCTGCTTCCAAGTAGCAACCTTTAACGAAATAGTTTGTATGCCCTGAAGATGAGGTAAACAAAATGACTGGTATCGTGCGTGTGCTCTGCGTGACGCCGACTTTGGATATGTTGAATTGCAAGTCACTGTTTTTCTGTGGTCGTTGCATGCCCGCACGGCTGTCTAAATTTAGAACACGAATAAATTGATCAAGTGCGATATGATCAACTTATTCGTGTTCTAAATTTATACAGCCATGCAGACATGCGTATTTCACATCACTGTTTCTCGCTACACGTTGCGTGCCCGCACGGCTGTCTAAACGTAGAACACGAATAGAGTGATCAAGTGCCATTTTATCTGGCGTCGTGACTGCGCAAGCGCTGTACACCGTCTTAAAGCGCTGTGCTTGCGCTAGCTCTGAGCCAGTCGCAATCAAAGTGAGGGTGGACGGCTTGGGAGAAAAGGATAGGAGATGAGTGCCGCTTTAAATGTGACTTCACAGTCCCGAAAATGCTTGAGAATCACCTCTCACCCCTAAGCTTGTGTTCGTGGCATTGTTTCTATGACAATTAAACCACATCCAATTCCAACGTAGCGGCGCTGTTAGTATAGCAATTACAACTCACTCAAGGTTCCCCAGGCTCCCAATGGGCGCTAGTACCACAGATCATCAGGTCGCTCGGTGGAAGGATGAGAAGCCCTGCCCTGGTAAGAGTCCTACGAGTCAGTTGGGAAACGGACAGCCCGCGTTCGCTGCAGGCATTCGCTGCATGCTGCATGCTGATGCCACCATGTCCTTAAAATTTCTAACTCGCTGTGAGGTTAACGCGTGTCGTTATTTCAAAGAAGAAGAGTGAGAATTAAAGAAGCTTCAGCATGCACGCGGGCTAAAGTTGGCAGGAAAACTAGTGTAAGCCACACCCGCTGCAGATATCTGTGCAATTTGCAATGTTCCAAGGTTGGATTCGGCTACTATAGTTATCGAAGCGATCGCTTCCATAATTCAGGCTCACGCTCACCGAGGCATGTCCTCTGCACAGCGTTTGATTCTAACTAACCCTAGCGGCCGATGTCCTATGCATCACGTGACTCCTTCGCGTCACGTTTGTAGGTAAAATGGTGGTTTCCTCAACATTAGCAGCATTATTTGCTTTCGAAACAGTCATTCGTTGCATTTGCACCTGTTTATTAGTGCTTGAAATTTTTTACTACACCCATGCACTAATGATTCTTGTGTATTATTCAACAAAAGAAGAGAAACGGCTTAATACCAAATAATCTTAACACCGCGGTCGTCTTACGTGGCCCCACCCAGCATGTCTGCGTGCAAATGTTTACTCTGCTCCGGAATTCTTAAAGAAGAACGCTGCAGCATCTCTTTTTTGAAAGGTTCAGTGTCAGAGAAGTACGTCAATGAAAGTCAGAGTAGCACAATAACCTTAACCAACCTCATGACCTGTTTGGATTGTGCTTGGCTGTCAAGGTGCCGAATGGAATTTTTTTTGCTGGCCGGTGCTTCTCTATTTTCTTCTAACTGCTTCACTGACATTTAACTTTAATGTCAAAAGTGCGGTTCCCGTTCTACGTTGAAGCCATTGTTCCTTTCTAGTTGAATATTTGAGTGAAGGATATTTCTAGTACCTATTTTGAGCACTAGCGTTTTGTAAAGAATCTACAGCTGACATCAAGAAGAAAAAGTTCAATCTATTAGAAAATAAAAACAACACCTTTGTCTCAAGGGTTCAATAAAGGCATCCCGTTCTTGCGGTATTGAACTATTTTTCCTAGTACTAGAATGGAGAAGCCAGTTGCACCCCAACTGCTGAACAGTATAGTTACCTATCACACGGGTGGTGATTGCAGTTGTTGTATTCTCTTGACCTACTACCCACAAGGGCCAAGAAACACAAAAATAATACAGTTTGAAATCCCGCACCACGCAGAGTGGTCTCGTTTGTTGATATTCCTCAAGAATAACTCGGAGGTACGCAACGTTAGTGTACTCAAGGCTACAAGCAGACCACAGTAAAGACTTCCTATCTCGGCTCCCGTTAATACAGAAATTCCGATAATTTGCCATCCCTAATTCCTGCCTTTAAAACCGTATATTTCCGCATGGCCAACCACTTTCCTTATTTCGGCGGAAATTAACTCGTTGTTGTGACCGGACTGTTGACCCTGCATACCAGTGTCGCCAGGGGCTGCAATACTACTTATGGTGTTTACACAGCCAACGTTCAACTCGGCCCGGACCACGTATTGTGCGTCCCTCCCCCGTCTTACAAACGCATTTGTGGTCGTCGTCCACGCGCACTGCGCGCTGCTGAAGACAGACCCCGTCCTACGTCTTGCGACAGCTTGGGCAATCCCTTGCAAGGCAGCAGAGCGACAAAAGGCGACGAATTCTTCACGGGGTTTCTGCAACCAAACCGGCCACTCCGTGAGGGGAACAACAAAGACGTATTCGGAGTGTGTTTTTCGAAATGGTAGAGTGCTATGTGACTCACTCTCAGGTGCGTGCCGTGCTCGGACAAAAGGCCTTCCCGTCTGAGCGGAGCCAGCACCTTCTCGTCCTCGTGTCACGTGGGCAAGCGTCTGCAACGGCCAACGTGATTTGAACTGCCGGTTCCTGATTGGACCAAACTTTTGAGTTGAGTTCCCTAGGTGCAATCTGGGGATTTTGTTGTTAATAAAAGGGCGGCGATCTGCGCCGCCGAGGTGGTTGTTCGCTTCGAGCCGAGAAGCGGCATCCAATCTGCTCTCACCAGTCCTGTACATAACTGTATAAAGTTCTTCTCCCTTCATCACCAAGCCTCGGTCTCCTGATCAACGTCCCGGACCGTCAACGTACGCCACGCTACCAAAGATGACGACCAGTACCCGGTCGGCGGTACGACAACTGGCTGTCAGCGGTGGGATCAAACCACGCAACGGAACCCGATGACTACGGCTATGTGGTCTGACTTCCTCCCTTTGAAATTTACCAGGCTCGTGTGTCTCTTAGAAGTGTCTGAGCTGGTTATTTTTTCTTCGTTGACAAGTGTGTTGTGTGTCACGAGAAGGGACAGGGGAGGTAGCCGAGTGTCTGAGCATAGTAGTCATGGATTTCTAAATTCGTTGGTCAGAGCCGACTTGCTCTTAATGTGCAAAACATTGAACTTGGATGTTGGGAAAAGTACACGCAAGCCTCAGATTATCGATGCGATTCGCGCCCTGAACGCAGATGATAGCGAGCTAGCGGAGTGTTGGGAGGAGGTGAAACAACAAAAGAAGCGCCTCGAGAAAGCAGAGCTAGAAGAGCAAAAGCGCCTCGAGGAAGAGGCCGAACAGAAGCGTCGAGATCATGAGCTAGAGATGAAGCGGATTGAACTGGAAACAGCAGAAACTAGCAAGCACTCGCGCCAGCTCACAGTCGCCCGGCGCAGGAGACAGGGACAATTTCAAAATAAAAGACCTGCTTCAGCCTTTTAAGACGGGGGAGGACATTGGATTGTTCTTGGTGAACTTCGAAAGGACATGCACAAGATGTCGTTCGAAAAGGTATCATGGCCCCAGCGGTTGCTAACACTCCTTCCGTGTGAAGCGGCCGAGGTAATTGCTCGGCTTAGCAAAGAGGAGTATGAGAAATACGACGCGGTAAAACTCAGCCTACTAAAGAGGTATCGGTTGTCGGCTGAAGCCTTCCGCCAAAGATTTAGGAAAGCGACAAAAGCGAAAGGGGAGTCGTATTCAGAATACGGCTATAACTTGAAGCTCAACCTTGTCGAGTGGTTAAAGAGCGCCGAGGTCTACGGTAACCACGAGAAGGTACTTGAGTGCATCTGCCTAGAGCAATTCCTTCGCACCATACCGATTCGATGCGCATGTGGATTTTGGACAGGCCAGACGCAAAAACGGTCGAAAAGGTGACAGAACTTGCTGATGAGTACGCGTCGCGTCGCATGTTTCTCGAGGGGGACCGAAGCGTAGATAATCGGAAAGGGAACGACCGGCAGGGAGGAGCCCCCCACATGCCCCATTTGGGGGGAGCCCCTAAACGGCCGTTTTTCGGTCAGAAGAAAGGCGAAAAAGGGAAGGAGCCGGGAAGGGGGTACCCGCGACCACCTGCTACAAGCACAGAGGATAAAGACTCTGTAACAAAGAAAGACTTCGAAGCCCCCAGAACCCCCACGTGTTACAGGTGTCATCAACCGGCCACTTGCGGCTTCGTGTCAAAATCCGCGTATAGTTTGCTCTTACGTGGACGGGGACGATGAAAACTTGCGCTTGGCGCTGCTACCCAAGCCGTACATACGAGAGTTCACCGTAAACGGGAAGAGTTGCAGGGTTGTTTGAGGGACTCGGCAGCCACAATGGACGTGGTCAATCCTTCTTATGTTGAGCCATCGGATTTCATCGCAGAATGCGCATGGATCAGGCAGGCAGTACAGGAAGATAGTGTTTGTTTGCCCTGGCTCGCGTCAAAATCGAGGGACCTTTTGGCGTGTTGGTAACAGAGGCCGCTGTTTCGGCCAGCCTTCCCCTAGCGTACCCGTACCTATTCTCGAACAAATCAGAGTCGCTCCTGAAAGAGAAAGGAACCAGCTTCGAGAAAGGAGAGGTCAGCGCACTCACTCGCTCGAAAGCAAGAAAACTGGCAAGCCAGTTGAGAGGTGAGGCGTCAACCGGGAAAGAAAAGACAAGTTTTGCGGAAAGAGAAGTGGGAGAGCAAACAGGAGAGAGTGAGAGCTACTCCGGGCTTAGCGCTAATGAGGCGGTGGAGGCAGAGCTGACGTCTGCAGACGAGGAGGTAACTCTGGATGCGCCGGGGCATGTTTTGCCACCGTCGTGCACGAGTTTCGAGCGCTTACTGGGAGTAGACAGGGCCCAGTTTCAAAGGGAGCAAGAAGCGGATACTGGTATCCAGGAACTGCACAATTCCTACGTGGAAGGGGTAGCGAGAAAGAACGTGTCCCTTCAAAACAGAGGTGGCCTGTTGTTCCGACGTTATCAGGATAGACGAGGAGTAACCTTCGATCAGTTAATAGTACCGACGAAGTACCGGCAGGATCTGCTTCAGCTGTCCCATGGTGGCGGCTGGTCGGGCCATTTGGGTGTGAAAAAGACCAAGGCCCGTCTCCTTCAGGAATTTTACTGGCCGTCTTGCTTTCGCGATGTCGAGCACTTCGTTCGCTCCTGCGACAGCTGTCAACGCGTTGGGAAACCCCATGACAAATGCAAAGTCCCGATGACACTTGTCCCTGTCATCACGGAACCCTTTAAGCGTTTAGTGATAGACATCGTAGGGCCCCTTCCACTGACAGAGAGAGGCAATAAGTACTTGCTGACAATGCTGTGCCCAGGCACTAAATTCCCCGAAGCAGTAGTACCGCTGAAAGAGTTGTCATCTGCCGAAGTGGTGGACGGTTTGTTGTCAGTGTTTGCCCGAGTGGGCTTTCCCTCAGAAATTCAAAGCGACCAGGGAAGCGTTTCACCAGTGCGTGCGTTAACTACAACATTCCTAGAACGCTGTGGAGTAAAGCTCATTCATAGCTCTGTCTGCCACCCGCAATCAAATAGTGTTGAGAGGTGCCACTCTACACTAAGCGGGTTCTTCGCGCCCTTTGTTTCGAGCACAAACGGGAATGGGATGCTTGCTTGCCCGCCACCTTGTTTGCGCTTCGTACTGCCCCACACGAGTCTACCGGATTCACACCGGCAGAGCTGGTTTACGGCGGCAGAAACCTAAGATCTCCCATGCTCATGCTAAGAGAGTGTGGGAGGGTAGGGGAGAAAACCCTACGGTAGTGGAATACGTTCTACAGCTCTTAGAAAGAATAAACAAGGCAGAAAAACTTGCGGAGGAGCAAATGAAAGCCTCTAGAGAAAACTCCAAAGTCTACTACGACCGGAACGCTAGAGAGAGGTCTTTCAAACCAGATGACCAGGTGATGATTATTAAACCAACGAGGGCGAATAAACTAGAAATTCAGTGGGAAGGCCCAGCTCTAGTTTTGCAGAAGTTGTCGGCCACAAACTACGTGGTTCAGCTGCCCGGCAAAAAGGCAGCGTGCAAAATCTACCACGCCAACCTTCTCAAACCGTACCGCCCACGCGAGTCGTTGGTCAACCTCACCCTCAACATGCCGGAAGAGATATCCGTAGAGATCCCGGAGCTGGAAAGCGATCCGCATGATTTTTCTATAGAGGAAGTCGAAGAGATGACCACTCAGGCGAACATTCTAGATACCGCCCAGTTGGAGAGCCTCCGCGGCGTAATTCAGGAGTTCAGGGGTTTGTTCTCAAAGCGACCGGGGAGAACGAGCCTAGTGACGCATGACATCGAGGTAACAAACACGAACCCCGTCAACTCTAAACCGTACAGGATGCCACCTAAGCGACTAGCCATCCTTGAGGAGGAGGTAAAGAGAATGCTGGACTTGGGGGTAATCAGGGAGAGCGAAAGCGACTATAACTCTCCCATGATCATTGTGGAGGCGCCGGGAAAAGATCCTAGGCCGTGTATTGATTACAGAAAGTTGAACGCGGTGACAAAGGATCAAGTTTTCCCCATACCGAACATTGACGAGAGAATAGAGAAAGTCAGTGCAGCGAGATACATTTCGACCCTCGACCTCGTACGAGGGTACTGGCAGGTGCCCCTTTCCGAGAGGGCTCAGCGCTACGCCACCTTTGTCACGCCGTTTGGCACGTTCGCCCCTACTGTCCTGAGCTTTGGACTCAAAAACGCTCCATTTTGTTTCTCTAGTTTGATGAGTAGGGTGCTCAGGGGCATGGACGACTACGCGGTGCCATTTGGACGATGTAGCGGTGTTCTCAAATAGTTGGGAAGAACACATTGAACACTTGAAAAGTGTACTGACGCGACTGCAGGAAGCTGGCCTCACGGTAAAACCCGAAAAGTGCCAGCTTGGCCGCCGCGAGGTGAGCTACTTGGGTCATGTGGTAGGAAATGGTCTCCGCCGGCCATCGGAGATCAAGCTGCTCGCCATTTCTGGCTACCCTCATCCGACCACAAAGACTGACGTAAGGGCATTCTTGGGGCTTGTCGGATATTACCGTCAGTATATAGGAGAGTATTCCGAGCTGGCGAGTCCGCTAACTGATGCGTTGCGCAAGACCGAACCCGAACGCGTAGCATGGAATGATACCCGCGAACAGGCATTTCAGGCGTTGAAGAACGCACTAATGAGTGATCCGGTCCTAAGATCCCCAGATTACTCTAAAGAGTTCATCATCCAATGCGACGCTAGCAATCGGGGGATGGGTGCTGTTTTGTGCCAGAAGGATGACCAGGAAAACGAACATCCCATTGTGTTCGTGAGTAGAAAGCTCACTTGTCGGGAGGAAGCGTACAGCGCTTCAGAAAAGGAGTGCGCTTGTTTAGTGTGGGCAGTTCAAAAACTTTCCTGCTATGTGTCCGGCTCTAAGTTCATTGTGGAAACCGACCATTGTCCCCTCACTTGGCTAAAGAATATGTCGGGCAAAAATGGACGTCTCTTGCGCTGGAGCCTTGCTCTGCAACAGTTTTCTTTTGAAGTACGCTACAAAAGAGGCAAATTGAACTCTAATGCCGACGGCTTGAGTCGCTGCTTTCAGGGGTGAGTCAGCTGCGGTAATTGAGGTCGGTGGGTCCACACTTATGTAGTGGGCCCGAGCGCCGAGGTGTATCTATGCAAAATTCATATCCTAAAAGGCATCAACGAGTTTTGGTTCATGAAGCATAGACACGGCTGCCTTTCGCTGTCCTTGCCAGCTCTGTTTTTTTTTTCTGTTTATTTTAGAGCCTGGTGGATTTCATTGTGGGGTTGTCTGGGCTTGCTGGTTGTGTGTTGTCGAGGGTTTCCCAAGTCTCTGCAGTTCGGGACGCCAGACCGTCACCGACCCCGCAATGCCAGCTCATCACCCCACGTCGAAGAAAGGAGAACCAGCTGAAGGAGTGTTCCGGCTCCAGGCCTCGGCTCTGCGTGAAGCGGTGTTGAACCCCTCCTCTACGAGCGCGAGTTTTGGGCGGCGGAGGAGCTGTTGTGACCGGACTGTTGACCCCGCATACCAGTGTCGCCAGGGGCTGCAATACTACTTATGGTGTTTACACAGCCAACGTTCAACTCGGCCCGGACCACGTATTGTGCGTCCCTCCCCCGTCTTACAACGCCTTTGTGGTCGTCGTCCACGCGCACTGCGCGCTGCTGAAGACAGACCCCGTCCCTACGTCTTGCGACAGCTTGGGCAATCCCTTGCAAGGCAGCAGAGCGACAAAAGGCGACGAATTCTTCACGGGGTTTCTGCAACCAAACCGGCCACTCCGTGAGGGGAACAACAAAGACGTATTCGGAGTGTGTTTCTTCGAAATGGTAGAGTGCTATGTGACTCACTCTCAGGTGCGTGCCGTGCTCGGACAAAAGGCCTTCCCGTCTGAGCGGAGCCAGCACCTTCTCGTCCTCGTGGTCACGTGGGCAAGCGTCTGCAAACGGCCAACGTGATTTGAACTGCCGGTTCCTGATTGGACCAAACTTTTGAGTTGAGTTCCCTAGGTGCAATCTGGGGATTTTGTTGTTAAAAAAGGGCGGCGATCTGCGCCGCCGAGGGGGTTGTTCGCTTCGAGCCGAGAAGCGGCATCCAATCTGCTCTCACCATGTCCTGTACATAACTGTATAAAGTTTCTTCTCCCTTCATCACCAAGCCTCGGTCTCCTGATCAACGTCCCGGACCGTCAACGTACGCCACGCTACCAAAGATGACGACCAGTACCCGGTCGGCGGTACGACAACGTCAAAGGGCATACTATCGCAATTTAAAAAAACAAAAACAAAAAAAAAACAACAAAAAAACCCATCTCTTTTATGAGTAAGCAGAAAAGGTTCGAACCTACCGAATGAACTAACGAGTGAAAATTTACACCATCTTCCCGCGAGGGGAACCTGGGGTAGATGCAACGCATCGGCGGTTTCCGCTGTGTTTCCGTTATGCGTGTCCATTGTTGTTGTGTGTCCATATTTTACGCAGCATGTTCACCCCCGATGCGTCGCATCTACCCCATGGTTCCCCTCGCGGGAAGATGGTGTAAATTTTTACGGTTGCGCCGACCATCGCGATAGCAGGCCTGTTAGCCTCCATTCAAATCATCGGTGGTCATCGGAGGATGTCATCGGTGGAGCGGCGGCGGAACGACTGAGCGGAGCGGCGCAGTTACCGCGTTTATATGCAGCGGAATCAGAGAGAGCAGCGCATAGCAGCGCATGCGCATGTGTTAACCGAGCGCAAGCTGCGCGCAAGCTGTGCGCTAACCCGCACCCACGCACAGCTGGCACGGCGACGGAGCGAGCGCCGGCGAGCGCTAGCACGCAGATGGCGCTGCGGTGAGAGTGGCGCTTGCGCGCAGCTGGCGCGGCGAGGAGAATGGGGGAGGGATGCGGACTCGCTGGGCGACGCCGGAGGGACAAGGCGAGTGAAAGAGATGCGTCGCATCTAAAACATTTGTTAGAAGGGGTGGATCAGGGGGGAAAGGTTGGTAGAAATTGAGAAAGAAGGCATCAGTAATGTCCTAATAACGTGGAGGAATAATGGAGGAACCGCCATAATGCGTATAAAGTCTCTTTGATGCGGCCCTAGGGACGGATCCAATCCTCGTAAGGAAGGACCCATGCAGGTCGATGTGTCGAGCGTGGCCCTATGCTATGCATGCCGTTCAATACAAGGTGGTGTACTGTGGGTTTCACCGCCAGCAGCAGGCGTAGGAATGTTCGGATGGTGGTGCCGTAGCAGTTGATGAAATATCATTGTTAACATGCTGCACTGGAATTGCCGCCCCATCGTGTTCCGTTTGAGGTTTGCCTCCACCTGGCCACGACGTCATCAATTAGAGCATATCCAAACCGCGCCCGGTTAAGGAAGACCTGTGCGACGCGGGGAAACCCCGGAGGCACTGGGTACGGGTTGATGGGCCCTGTCGATAGGTGATCGAGACGGCGGAGCTCTTTGGGGCGGCGGCTTTCGTCATCGGTATCAAAGGAGAACTCCTCGGTGAGTGAGCTGTCAAGCTGGGGGCGGAAATTCCGACAAGCCGACGGAAATTCCGACATGGCTACGCGAATCATACGAACACGCAACTTCACGATGCAGGCCAAGCGGGTGGGAGTGCACGGCACAGCCACCCAAAATCGGGATCTGTGGTGTGATAGAAGAGAGCGGAGAACTGATCCCGTACGGTTCCCTGTAGCCAACCGGCGCCATGGCGCGTGTTCAGAGGGGGCGAGGCGGGATATCAGAATGCGAAATTGCGCCGGCAGCATACTGGGGCGGTATTCTCGAGTTTTGTCCCTTTTGCGTCCCTTTCAAAAGTGTCCCTTTTGGCGAGTCCTGATTGGCTAAAAGCCAACAACCGGAAGTGACGTAACGCAAGCGCGGCAAACCTACTGCCAACCTTCCTCCATGCTGCCAGCGTCCACCTCTAACCGGAAGTTACGTCACAATGAAAGGGACGCAAAAGGGACGTTTTCAAAAGGGACAGTTACGAGAATACCGCCCCTGGGCGCCGTACCTGGAACGGTTGTGGGGGAAGAGGAAAGTGGACCGCAACGATGTGGGGACAGCTGCGGAACTGTAAATAAGCTAAAAAAATCTTTTTTTTTTTTTTTTTTTTTTTGCGGCCGAGGGTTTGCTGCTTACAAAAATGACTTCGTGGTCGCCCTGGGGTTCGAGGACACCCGCTTCAGAACTACTGTTGTAAAGCAAAGGAAGTGAACTGTGTAATAATATTAACACCGAAAATTGGTGTCAATACCCGTTTAACGCGCCGAAGCTAAACCTGGGCTATCGATTAATTTATGTTACTAGGAGTACTGACACGAAATTTTTATGTTACGTTTTTTTCGCTGCTATGCGTGCCTACCAGCCCACTACTCATAGAATGACAGATTAGACGGTCGAGCGCAGCGTAAACATTCACTTACGGCGTCGTTTATTCGTGCCAGTTTCGGTTTCGACAAAAAAACGCCGAGCGGCCGCCATGACAGCATGTATGACATGGCGTCACCATTCTTGCCGTATCGCTGCCTCTCTGGAAGCGCGCGCGAGCGAGCGCACGCGCGCGCCCAGACCGGCCGAGGTCTTCGCCGTCCCCACAGGCCCGGGCAGCATGACGTCAGTCCCAAAACCATGACGTGTACACACGCCCGAGCAGCGCGCGCCAACCACAGCCAGCGCATCGGCTTCGTCACGGGAGCCCCGACGTCGGCAGTTTGGGGCACGTAGCAGATGATGTCACGTCGGCCCGCTCTGGGCTTTCTCGTGCGGGCGAAGATTAAAATGGATTTTAAATATGTTTCGCTGAATGGTTGCTGTTGAAACTTGCTGGGAGATATCTCCTGATAAAAAGGAAGCGTTTTACATAGTTATCTCAGCTTTGAAATTTCGTGTCAGTACTCCTTTAAAGGAGCCATGAAGACAAAATACAAGTTGGGTTTATTAGGAAGACTGCTTAGTCCTGATAACAATGATCCCAATATCATCGCAATCTTCGAAAAAATAACGGAGATATTAAGGAAAACGTTTGAAGCAGTCGCGACCCCCTGGCCAATTTCCCGCAACTTTTCTATGACGTCACGGAACCTTGTTTGTGCGATTGGCGGCCGCTTAACTGACCTGTCGCGACGACACATGACTGGACGTCTGTAATCCGGCCTCTAGTTCCATTTGACCGCATCACTTGAACGTTAACGTGCAGTTAAGGCACTGAAAATTAAGTTTTATTGTGGGCCCGTATGACGTCATTCTTGCTCATAACACGTCACTGTGGCGCAAAATTTGAAAGTTTTTAAATACTTCTTGCTTTTTTTTTCGTTAAGAAACATATTTTGGGGCTCTAATGTAGCTGAGTGACATACTGAATCCTAGTTCTTTCAAATTAAAGGAAGTTGTATTTTCTCTTCATGGCTCCTTTAACGAGCGCAGACGCGGGCGTTTTCGCTTTTCGCCTCCACCAGAAAGACGGCCTCCGCGGCCATGATCGAACACGCGTCCTTGGGCTCCTGGGCGTCCTTGAGCTACTGAGCAACCGCGGCGGGTAAAATAACGTTGGAAGTCGATCACGCCACACGCCATTTGGGAATGCCCCTCTTTACCCCCGCTCCGTTTACCCAACCCTCCCCCTACCTGGCTGGAGGTGACCGGGAGCTCCTCGCCCGAGCTTCAGCTCCTGACCGCCACTAGGGCTCAGGATTACCTGGCGCACCTCCCTCACCTGAGGGACACTCGCTAGGACTGAGCCTCGTCAGAAATAAAGTTATTCTCTCTCTCTCTCTCCCCCCACCCCCGACCCATGCAACGCCCTATATTATATTCCAATTACACCCCTCACGCTCTTCCTATGAGGAATACAACGGAGGTATTTGCAGTTATGCCAGCGGTTTCGTAGACGAAGTGCGCTCCGCATGGACCACGTGTTTTTGCTAAAAATCATGCACCCCTCCGTCTAACGCCGATGATGGTTGAACGCGAAGCTTTCTGGTGATGGATTATTTGGTTGGCCAATCCCAAACTGCGAGTATGTGCCACTCTGGAGGCACGCCCACTTTGTTAGAATGCCCACAAGAACTTTCGGGTGTGCGCTCCGTAGGCCTAACGTTTGGGTTTGAGGTGTACGGCGGGAATCGGTACCTGCTGCTTTGCAAACGCTTCGACCACGTCGAAATGGAGCAATCGGATAGACGCCGGCCTCATAACGCGAGGGACCCAGGTTCGATTCCCGCCACGGGGAGGGTTTTTTCTTTCACTTCATCCACGATCCTTCATCCTCATCGTCAGAGAAAGTTGGCTTTCCTGCAGGACGTATTGGCGTACAACGGCATCGGTGAGGACACTAAAGCTTCGCTTTAAAATAAGCCAACGATTACTACATTCCCTAATGCGAACTTTGTGCGCAGCGCGAACTGCGGTCTTCTCAGTCACGGCGCATATCTGCTGCGTCTCAAGAAGTGATCGCGTAATCAGCGAACGCACGGCGGCGCGCGGGACCCTACCGTTATCTCGCAGCGTGTCGCCTCCACCGAACATGTTAACTTCCCGCGCAAGTGTAAGGTGGTTAGGATCAGCTACTAACTCTGGAGGAGTGTCTGGCGAAAGTGTGAGGGGCAGGGCGCTTCGCGACAGTGACGCATGCATGGCGAAAGTGCGAGGGGGAGGCAGTGAGAGAGATGACGCCACAGCAGGGCGTGCTGCATTCGCCCCCACACTTTCGCTGGGCGCCCCTACTTCGTTTTTCTGCTTTCGGTTACGCGGACATTGCCGTCGCCGCCTCCAAACCACTGAACCGGGTGCCAAGGCGCTGCGCACCAAAACGCGTGTTTCTGATAGCCTGGTTTGTGTGGTTAGGAGCGCGTGGTTGCGAGGATTATACATATATGGAGAGAATCCTTTTGGAAGACCAAAAAGGTCAGCCCTGCATAATGCTGGGCTTGCAACTTGAGTTGGTTGGGGAACTTAAATGCTAAAACGAATAGTAGTAATTAAAGGAAAAGCAAAAGAAAGAAAAACCATCAGACGAATTCACGCACACAAATATACTGAGAAAAAATGAGCGAGGGAAGAAGTCACAAGCTGGCATCTATTCCACAGTCTCTATAGGAAACGCACTCCGCAAAGGGGTCCCTGTCGAGTAGGGCTGCCCAAGAGGATGCAACGCACGGCCACGTTGAGGTCGGCCCGTCAACCGGGCTATACCTACTGCAGGATTTACTCAATAAAGTCCTTTCCGTCCGTCCATAGGAAACGCACAAGAACTTCAAAACCCCGCATTGCATGCCTCAGGATTATAGGGGTAGTATTTGTACATGCGCGGATTAGGCTGGTTAGTGTAATGAATGGGCCAAGGATTGGCGTGAAAGTCACGAGTCAATGGCCAGTGCGTGCGCAAGTAACGTTGCTTTATGCATGACACGAAAGAAGCAGAAGTTAGGGCACGAAAGCAACTACGCGAGACGAAAGATATCAGCGTTAAAAAAGGCAAGCGGCTAACGGAAATGTCCGCAATGAAGAAAGCAAACGTCCTACGGGGTTTTGTCGTAGCCCCTCGAGGGGTTGAAGTCCCGATGCGCGCGGAGTCGACGAGGACGTCACGGCGAGGCTGGCTCGATGACCGGTTCTAGGCCTCGTAGTAACCGGGCGCGGGACGTCGGGCAGGCATCGTCGACCTTTCCGATGAGTCACGGCTCGAGGGCGTAGCAGCGGGTGTGAGCGGAGGGTTCCACCTCCAGGTGAATCCGGACCCGCGCTCTCTCGCCCAGCGCGTCACCAGCTCCAGGCACGGCCAGCCCACGGGTTGTCGGGATCAGCGGCGGACGGCTCTCGGGAACAGCAGCGGTTGCGCTCCGGGTCTTCCCCGGAACGATCACAAGGCCGCGCTCTCAAGCCCAGCGCGTCACAGGCGTCCCCTGATCACCGGCCTGGTTCGATTTTTTCTGCACGCACTTGTTGGTTGGTTGGTTGGTTGCCTCCCACAATGGCACATACCCACGCGGGGGATTGGCCAAGAAGTTTTGTGCCTAATGAGGATGTGACCTATATTATTTTAGATCCCAAAATTTAGAAAAGAAAATACCCAACAGAATTTTTTAAATATGTATAATATGAAAGTAGATTCAGGAAGAAAAATGAGGTATGTGTGAATGTTTAGCTGGCTAGCAGGAAAACCTGCCTGTCGCCACAACATAAGAATGGAGGGCAGACACAACATCCCTGTGGCAGACTCCTAGGGCGGAAGCGCCTAGTGACAGGACCTCGTAACTAGATAGCGGAAGGTTAAGGCGTCTAAAGGTTGACTCCAGATGCGTGCGTCGCATTGGGGAGAAGCTGCGGCAATTAAATAGAAAATGATCTAAATTTTCCAGTTCGTCGCAGAAAGGACATTGCGGAGATGGAGCCAGACGAGATTTATAAAGATAAAAATTTAGTGGGGGAATTTTGCACCGAAGTTTAGTGATTGCTACCTCGCATATCCTTGTTTCACAAAACATTGGCTTCCATGCATGACGAAGGTGGCTATAATCTCTAGAGGATAGAAGGGCGTCTTGCTTATAAGCCTGGAGTAGCTGTAGACGTTTAAATCTCGCCCCCAATAGAAAACTGTCATTTGGGCATTGCACGACCACAGGGCCACCAAGAGACATGCTGGCTAATTGATCAGCCACTTCATTGTATGAGATTCCTGCATGTCCTGGAACCCACACTAGCCGAACCTCACAAAGCTGATGCGGAACAAATGATCGGAATGTGCGGATAATTGGAGAATCTTTTTCGGATGTTAATGCGGAACACACAGAGAGGGAGTCAGAAAGTATAACTACATGGGAAAATCTATGCTGAAGTTTTTGAAGAGCCAAAATTATTGCCAATAATTCCGCCTGGAAAATAGGTGTGAAATCAGGTAACCTGATCGAAAAGGACCAATCGAGGTACTGGGAGAATATCCCGACTCCAGCTTTTTCATCAACTTGTGAGGCATCGGTAGCAATGACGATATGGGAATGAAGGGTTGACAAATGATCCTCCAGCAATCCATTTAGAATTCGGGCTGGCAACATCTTGGCATTCGGGGGGAAGATATTATCAAACATTATTTCAACAGATGACACACTAATACAAGTAGAGGGGAGCCGGAAAAGGTCTGCGTGAAGTGGCTGGAGCCATGACTGTACTAGATCCATCTGGGGTCTCTGGAACCGCGTCCACTGAATGCCTTGAAAAAGATCAGGCCTCAGACGGAAAATGAACTGGGCGTCATGCAGTGGGGGTTCAAACAATTTGACAAAGGTTAGTACGGTCAATAATTGGAATCTAAACTTCAGTGGAGGAAACCGTGCCTCAAGGTGTAAAATAGGGTTAGCGACATATTTTGGCAGTCCCAAGCATAGTCGCAAAGCCATTCTCTCGACGATAAATAGGGGATTTAATTTGTACGCCGCACAACCAGAAAATAGGACGCAGCCAAACTCTAATACCGGGCGGACATAACTGCGATATATCATTAACAGTGTATCTCTACGCAACCCGAATTTGTGGCTACATAGCCTGCGGAGCACGCCTGCAGCTCTTTCTCCTTTAGTAGCAATATGTTTAATATGAGGACGCCATGTAAGCTTGTCATCATAGATTATACCGAGATATTTTAATTCTGTAACTTGACGGATGGATTGCTGTCGGTACAATAGGCATAAAGAAATGGGGACGGTCACCGGAAATACTAAGACCGCACATTTTCCCACATTAAGTGACAAATGTAGCCTGTTAAGCCAATTATCTAGGGTGGCCAGATAGTTTTGTAGTCTTTGGCACAAGTCATGAATATCTCTGTCCGATGAGTAAAAAGCAATATCATCGGCATAAACGTAAGTTGATATGCCATCCATTATGGGAACTGATCTGAGAAGAATATTAAAAAGAACCGGAGAAAGGACTGACCCCTGAGGAACCCCTCGAAACTGCTGATAGTGCGAAGATGATATGCCACCTTTCGAACAGAAGAATGTCCTTCCAGTTAAAAACTGACCAATCCACGATTGGATGTATAGAGGGATTTCGCTACTCTCAAGATGAGACATTAAGGTAGTATACTCTACGCTGTCATAGGCCTTTGTTATATCAAGAGTAACAAGTGCGCTCACGTGTTTTAGGCTACGGGCTAGTTTAACGCGGCTCTCAATGTCAATATGAGCCTTCCAAATGGAATTCCCGGGTCTGAAGCCAATTTGAGTGGGGCTTAAAATCTTATTGCTTTCAAGAAATCGCATAAGGCGACCATTCAATATCCTCTCGACGAGCTTTACCAAGTTGCTAGTCAAGGAAATTGGCCTGATGTTATCTGGGACGTAACCTAATCCTTCGTTTTTTAGCAATGGCACTATCTTGGAGAGTTTCCATTCTGGAGGTATCCAGCTATGTTTCATTGACGTGTTTACTATGTTGAGTAAATCTTCAGGGTTTCCTCAAATAAAAACTGTAACATTGGCACAGTAATGCCATCTGGCCCCGGAGCAGCCTCAGACAGCTGTGAAACAACGTCAGCCAATTCCGACATTTTCACTGGGTTGAAACCAACATTAGAAAGTTGACTGACAAAAGGAGCGGAGAACACAGAAGAAAAGCGGGATTTAAGTTCTTGTGCAATTTTTTCGAGAGCTTCAATAGATTCCTGTGTTGAATGAACCACTGAATTTTCATTGTGGAGCTCTTGAACCACCTTTCTCGAGCGAAGAAACTGGTACAGCAAACGCCTATTCTTTGGCTTTGAGAGAGCGGCAAACTTCTGGGTGTTATGAGCTTCTTTCGCTTTAGACACTGTCCGTTTGAATATGGCGGCCGCAAATTTGTAATTGGTCCAATTAGACGGGCATTGGTTTCTTAGCAGTACCTTCCAAGCCGCCTGCCTTTGATTATACGCCCGTGCGCAATCTTCGTTCCACCACGGGCTATTGCCATCTTTTTGAGAAGAGATAATGAATTGGGAAGACCTAACAGCATCCGAAATGATCGAAGTAACTTGAACTGCCCTGCGTTCCTCGTTACCGGATGGAACAGATTGAAGTGCTATTTTTACTTTGTTTTGCATAAGGTGTAAATTTGTATGCCGAATCATACGAGCACGTGGGGACCTAGAAGGGCACACTATCTCAAATAAAATAGGAACATGGTCACTACTTGTCGCGTGACCTAAAGTAGTCCACGAAGAGATAATGCCGGAGTTTGAAAAAGTCAAGTCTAAGACTGAAGTAGTCTTCCATCGAAAAAATGTTGCTGAACCAGAGTTATAACAATGCATATTGTTATCATTCATCCAACCACTTAGCCGCCTACCACAGGAATCTGTGCGGAGCCCCCAAGAGACATGGTGGGAATTAAAATCACCGCAAATAATAACGCGATTCTCACACGATTGTAAAACAGCATCGAGAGGAGAGGTAGAAATGACGCCTTCCGGAAAATAGGAGTTAACCACCGAAAATGCAAAACACCCGGGCAGGCTAAATGTAACTGCTAGGATTTCACAATCCACCGACATGAATTCAAATGACTTATGGGCTTTATGACAAAATTGCAATGACACGAGAATTAACAATCCACCCCCTCTGGTTAGTCGATCTAAGCGGAATATCCGATAATTATGGAAATAAAATGGCCTACACGGAGTCAGCCAGGTTTCTTGCAATAAAATAATGTCTGGTTGTTCTTTAGAGACTATAAAATCAAGGTCTGTGAGAGCTGACATGACAGAGCGGCAATTCCATTGTAGGACCCGAAGCGACATTACGATGAATTGATGGCTGCCACCGCAGCTTCCAAGATGTCATTTGTTTTGGGAACGCTTTGACCTTTTTTTGCTTTTTGTTTGGGAGACGATTCCAGTGAGCCCACAGTCGGAGATCCAGTTCTTTTAAACGGAACTGTTTGATACTCCATGTCCACCGGAGAGTTCAAAGAACTGGCACTAGGTTTGTTTTCAGGATGAATATTGGAGGATTGCAGCAAAGTGGGCTGTCGAAAAACGATTTTGGAGGAAGATGGATCACGTCCAGAACAGGACTGAGGCGAAGGGGGCACACTAGGGGGAGAGGCTGGAAGTTCAGGGGACTGAAGGGCTTTAGAGATGACTTGGCCTGGTGATTCCGAAAGATTTGACTCACTAAAGCTTTGCTGGTTTAGTGACCCTGCAGCTTTTGAACTGGACCCGTCTGTTGAATCGCTTTGTACCGCTACGCCGCACAATGCAGACACAGTCTGGGATACATGGGATGTGTGAGCTGCCAAAAGTTCTGTCATGGCATGCATGTACCTGTCCATTACTTTAGCCTGACTTTTTTCTATTGCAGAGGCAATTATTTCAGCCAGAGACGAATCAACAAGTGTAGAGCCACGGGCAACTGCTGAGGCATAGCCGGACAATCTTTCGCGAACCACTGTCATCGCCTCACTCCGCGTGCACCGACGTTTCTCAATCACTTCAAGGATTTTCATTTCCTGCTCGCGAACCGGACACCTGGAGTAGTCCGCCGGATGAGAGTTTCCACACAGGCAGCAAGTTACCTCCTCCGTATTGCATGGTGCGGGAGGATGATCACCCCCACACGAACAGCAGCGAGCCGCAGATTTGCATCCCCCGACACTATGGCCAAATCGCCAGCATTTCTTGCACTGCAAAGGACGCGGGGAAAGAGGCTCCACACGAAAGATAAGGGGCCACACTTTCAGTTCTGATGGGACAGACACCCCGGCGAAGGTAGCAATCACTGATTCGGTGGGATAGCGGGAGTCCTTCTCAATTCTGCTGCACCGGTGTACAGCTATGACACCCGCGGAAGCAAACTCTTCTAGCATATCGTTGACTGACATCTCGGTGTCTACTCCGCGGATGATGCCTTTTGCACACGCAAGGTGAGAAGGAACAAAGGGGCTCACCGGGAACGCCGCAAATGACTCGCACTTGAGAAGGTCCTGTACACACTCCAGGTCCGACGATCTAATCACAACTCCACCTTTCCCGAATGGACGCACGCTAGAAATTTTGTTGAAGCGTTCCGTAGCGGCACGAAGGGCGTTCTGCATTTTTCCAGGATTGTTGTGGCGAATCGCCCCACCATTCGTCGGAACCAAGGCCACAGGGATGTCGGTCAAGCCGTTGCGGAGAAAGGCTGTCAAAGGAAGATCCTGCGGAGAAAGGCTGGCCGACCAGGGGGTAGCCCCCCGGCCAGGGGAGTTGGTAGCCATTAGGCGCAAAAAGCGCCCACCCTAACTAGATTCCCAAAAACTGCAAGGTCACAGAGAGATAGATCACCAGGGAACCCTAAAATCCTGGCCAAAACCCCGCAAAGGATATAAGGAGTGATGCTCCGAACGCCGAACTCAGCAGCTGACGTGTCTTGATCGCCCCATGCTTCTTACTCGATCGGGCACCTGCTCTTCTTCTACTTCTACGCACTTGTTGTAGCTGCGCGCTCGGTCTCCTCTTCCTCGTCGTCCACGGTCACTTCATGACAGTTAGAAGTTAGGGCGTTGATGGCGTTTAGCCTTAGCTTACATGCGTAGATTTTTGTTGCAAAAGTAAAAAAATTAACAAAAAATTTGCCCAATTGATTATAATGTACGGACCGGTTTGGGTGATTGAGGGGTTAAGAATTACATCGCTGCTAGCGTACTATCCCAGTGATTCAATGCTTTTCATTGAATGGCTCTGGTACTGCTATGGGTGTAGAAGGCGGAGTTAGAACCACCTAAAATAATGATTTTTATAAGTTCAATGCTTAAAAGTGAGTTCAGATAAAAAAGAGCGTGAGTGTCTTTTGGGGTCGAAAGGAAGAGATGCGTGTTAGTTTCGTGGAAACGCGACAAAAGTGTCGGGGCTATGGCGTTAGCGAAAAAGGAGAATGTGAGGGCATATTGCAGGAGCTCACGCAGTGCGTCGTGCCCCGGCTGGAGCCAAACTACCAGTGGCTGATTCGAGTGTCAGTAAAACCAAAATTTACTGTTTAGGTACCCCAAGGAAGACTACCGTCTTTAGCAAACACCTGATGGCTGTGATCCCAAAAAGATACGAGTATTTCTTTTGTATGAGAAGCAGGCGTGGTGGGTCTTCATAGATCCTTGCTGTATCACTGTGCAGAATGATCAACACAAGATGCATCCCCGCAAAGCTGCACCAGCGATTGTATACGAAAAATGTTGGTCGGAGCGGGGTGGAATCGGTGCAATATTAATGCTACCTCAATCTTAAGCAAAAATGGCGCGGCTTGCGCTAGCGGTGCAAGGCTGGAGACGCATCAGAGCTCGCGGCCCCCTCCCTTTGATGGAGACCCTGCTGTTGCACAGGAATTTCCTAACTTGCCGCTAAAATTTCTTCATAACTGGAAGGCCCAGATCGTTTTGTCCGCAGGACTTCGCATCTCTCTCAAAGTGGACCACGTTTAGCAGGCGCTAAGTAAGTAAGTGAAACTTTATTGAACATCCATGTTAAAGTACATGGGGAGGCAACCTGTTAAGGCGCCAATACAGGCTGATGGTTAGTCTTCGGTAGAGGGGTGCATGGACATCCCAGGAACGACTCGATCCAGGTCCCGGACACTCCCGGTGGTCCCCTGGGCGCTGCTCCTGGGGTGCTCCTCCTGGTGTTGACTTGCCGGCCGTTGTATCTCCAGTGCTGCGATGAAAGTGCTGACCGCCTAGAGCTGTGTGTTAGGTTAGCGTTGCACTTAGCATCTTCTATTTTCTGAGGAAGCGTTGTTCCTGTTGCTGCGTTGTTGCATTGCCATAAGATGTGAGCCATTGTAGCTCTCTGGTCTTGACATAGGCGGCAGATGTCCGTTTCGCACACCTCGGGGCATACATATCGGGCAAGGGCTGGTGTAAGGACCGAGTGTGTTTGTAGTTGTCGGTAGAGGACTGCTTCCGCTCGGGTTAGACCCGGGTGTGGAGGAGGCATATGGTCCGCCTGCTGAGTCGGTACCAGGTGACAATATCGCTGTAGGTAGTCATGGGTTCCCTGCCCGCGTTGTACGACTCCGAAGTATCAGTGTCGACTTCTGCTGCAGTGTGGTTGGTAAGATCTCGCGCTGCAGCAGGGGCAGTCTCGTTATGGTTGGTGTTCCCCTTCTCAGAGATGTGGGGTCCCATGTGGGCGGGGAATCACTTGAGGTAGATGGCGAGGTTGCGTTTCCGTATTCGAGAGAAAATATGGGCGGTAGCCGCGCACACATTTCCCCTGGCATAACTCGTTATCGCTGACTTGGAGTCGCTGAGGATTGTTGTGGTCGTGGGAATTGTGATGGCCAGGGCGATAGCCATCTCTTCTGCTTGCGTTGCACTTGGATCCTGGATGGATGCTGCGATCTTGACGTTGCCCGTCGTTGCCGCGGTCATCGTGGCTGCGTAGGTGTTTCGCTGCTGATACTGGGCCGCATCTACATATACAGCCCCGTTGTCGTTGGCGTGAAGGTCGATGAGAGCTTTTGCCCTGGCCGACTCCTTTCCCGGTTGTGCTCTGAGTGCATATTTCGCGGGAGCGGGGGCACCACAAAGTGTTGGCGTATCTCCTCCGGTATCTTCTTCTTAGTTGTCTCTTTTTCTCTCGTGGGTGCGAGGTTCAGTCGATGAAAGAGGTTCCCTAGTATGGAAGAGGTAGAGCAAATAATATACAGTTTAAATAACACTGCAGCTTCCGTATGGGATTTATTGAAGCCGTTTCCAATTAAATACGTTGCAGATATAATTTTCCAGCCTCTGGCTCACATTATCAATACTATGCTAGAAACTGGTATATTTCCAGACGACCTCAAAATAGCAAGAGTGTGCCCGGTTCATAAAGGCGGAAGGGACAAGACTATAAATAATTTCAGACCAATTTCCGTGTTGCCAGTATTGTCTAAACTGTTTGAGCGTGTTATAAGTATTAGACTGGCTGAGTTTGTGGCCAAATACAAAGTTTTAAGTGATGCGCAGTACGGTTTCCGGAAAAACAAATCCACCGAACAGGCACTATTGATGACAAAACACGAAATTCTCAGCAATATAGAGCAAAAACTATACACACTTGGTATCTTTTTAGACCTGCGCAAAGCATTCGAATCAGTAAATCATGAAGTCCTACTACAAAAACTACATGACTATGGAATACGTGGAATTGCATTAGAACTTTTAAGAAACTATCTAAGTAATAGATACCAGTATGTGTAAATACATACCGCAACATCCACTGAACGTAAGATAGAAAGCGGCGTTCCCCAAGGTTCAATACTTGGCCCATTGCTATTTAACTTATACGTTAATGGCTTGTCAGCAATACCTGACTCCCCACGGTTAGTCATGTATGCCGATGATACTAATATGTTCTTCTCCTCAAAATAACTTCCTGACCTGGAAGTAAACTTTAACAAATACATGGATATTCTGTCAAATTGGCTGCATATGAATAAACTTCAATTAAATGTCAGTAAAACTAAATATGTAATATTTGCGCCAGTTAATAAATTAACAAATACAAATTTAACGATACTGTACCGAAACTGTAAAATAGACGAAGTAGATACCTAGAAATTCTTAGGTATTTGGTTTAGAACTGACCTATCCTGGAATACCCACGTAGAAAAATTGTATTCTGAGCTAAGTAAAACCGTTGGTTGCCTCTTTAAAATCGCATCTCTTATCCCCCTTTGGTTGAAAAAATTGCTGTATTATACCCTATTTTATTCTAAGCTATCATACTGTTGTGTGGTATGGGGTACCACGACCGCTCATAATTACAATAGACTTATTATATTGCAAAAAAAGGTACTCAGAATTTTTTGAAAATTACCACGGAAGCATTCAGAATTTAAGAACCCACGATTTATTTTCCAAACACGGTTTGCTTAAAGCTAGCGAAGTATATTATCACAAATTGCTACAGTACATCAGCGAGTCTGTACTGCCTGCGTGGTAGACTTAGAAAAACACCACAGATCCGTACTAATTATGGCAAACAACATACTGATTTCCAGATACCATGGCTCTTAAATAAAATTGAGGAAAACTATGATTGTAGCAGACAGTTGTCTAACAAATTCATTAAAAAAATGCTTCTAGAACTTTGTATTGAATACTCTTAACCTGCCTGTTATTGCTATTTTTTATGTCTGTAAATGTATTATTCGATTTAATATATGTTTACTGTATGTATACATGATGTACCTTCAACAATAATTTGTGTGTTTGCTAGCTACAAACTATTTTTTTTTGTATTTAAGGATTCTACAGCTGTACGAGAGAGCCTGTGAATATATGTATTGATCCCCACTCTCCTCACCCTACTCACGTTTCAAGTATATTTTTGCGTGCATAAAATTGAATGTTATTGTGTTGATTTCTGTACTGCTGGATTGCCCCGTGAAGCAAGAGCCTCTGTCGGGCTGTAGCCTTTAGATCTTGCTCACTTTCCACAATTGGAAAGTGAATAAACTGGAAACTTGAAACTTGAAACTTGAGAATGTATCGACCTGTTCGTGTTGCTGATAGCCTCTCTAGCTGTGCAGTTTGTTGTACCTTGGCGATTTCCTCCAGAGTGTTGTGTACACCTAGGGCGAGAAGCCGTTCAGTGCTGGGCACTGCTGGCGCTATGGAGGAGGCCTAATGCGATCTTGTATATTTTACGGATTGCTGCATTAAGTCGGTTCTGCTCTTGCCGTCTCCAATTGTGGAACGCGGCTACGTAAGCTATGTGACTTTTGCAAAAGATTGTATAAGTTGTAGCAAACTTTTCTCCTTCATGCCTGCTTTCCTGTTTCAAACGCGTCGGATGAGGTGGGATGCAGATATTGCCTTTGGTGTGATCTTGGAGACCGTGGCGCCGTTACCGCAGCCGCGCTCCAGTAGAAGCACAAGAACTCTGATTTTGGAGACCTCTGGGATTGTTTGCCCCTCCTACCTGGATGTTATGGTCATAGTCTTTCATTCTCCGACCCTTTGGCGGTATGATCATGTGTTCCGATTTAGCCGGGGAGCAATCAAGGCAACCGGCAATCGGCTTCGCGAACTCGACGTCTGTAGCGCGAGCTCTTAATTGTGTGCTCCTCACTTCAGGTGCGACCACATGCGAACTGGCGAAGAGAAGAGCATGCGAGAGATCACGCCACGAACGCTTGGCAGAGTGTTGTATGAAGTCGAGGGGTGCCGGAGCGCGCTATGACATCATAGCTAGGCGATTGGCTTGGCTCTGCCTACGCGGCTGGGCTAAGGTCGATCGCGCCTCGCTCCGGACTAGGCTTACTTTTCTGGCATTTTTTACGAACGCCAACGGGCCAAGCTCAAGATGTTAAAAAGTGGTGTTCACCTATTTCAAGGTAAATACCATGTTTTTATTTTTGTAACTCAGGGGTAATGCAGGACGCGGTCGGTTAAATTTTGTCCTGCGCACTTAAGCTCGTTAGGAGTAAGCTCGTTCTGCTAACCTGAAAGCCTACAGAACTAATCTTTATACAATAAAAAGGGGGGGGGGTGAATAAAAAGTATGTTCGAAACAATTCGTCTCTTTTATTACGCGCACAAATTAGCCAAGAAGCATTTAAAAATTCTAGATTTCTTATTACATGATTTACGGCTTTTGACAGTGTTGCGAATACTCTTAAACACTTTTACAACCATTCCATACAATTCCGAATCGGTAAACATTGCAGCCATTCTGTTTAAATCAATGGTGATAGTTAAAATACGTGAGCAGATGTCGTGCCAAACCACCACCTGTCGTCAATATAAGAAAGCATGGAGCGGAGAGACACTTCGGCCAGGAAGGGCACAGATCCGTGCCTCCAAAAAGCAAGATGCAAGTGATCTTCTTAAATATATACACATGTATGTGTCGCAAGGTAAGCGTCTCAAAATCGCAGCTGCAGGCGCTGCGGCATAAATACTTGTGCATTGCTCTACAGGCGCAAGCTCTGACGCATTGTCGCGCTGCGAAAACGCTTGTCACAACATCTTGTCGCCCTGATCTTGTCACGTGCACCCCGTCACGTCAACATGCCCAAGACGCACTGGCAATGACGTGGCACGATTTAGTCCCTCGGTCCACTATTCGCCAGGGCGCGGGACGAATAACGTGGGCGCACGAGTAAGCAAGCGGGAAACCCATATAATGGAGGTCACGACCGGTCTCAAATTAGTGTAGGCAGACGTTCCCATCGTTCCGCCTCATATCTGCTGGATTCGATTACGATTGCTGCGTGTACTGGAAGCTCGGCGAGACAGGCACCGACCGGATTACAGTGGCGGCTTAATCGAGGCGCATTACGAGCGGCTAATCGGGAGAGCTGGTCGCGAGACGTCTGTGACTCCTGTTCCCACGCCTTTCGAAGACCACGGCCGTGTCAGACGAGCGTCAGTTGGTCCGCTGGACGACGACCACGGAAAATTCTGACTACGATGACGGGGCTGACCAGAGATTTCAGGGGAAGCAGGACTGAAAGCACTGCCGGGGATTCGTCTTCTACGAGCAGTGATGTCGCGGTGCGCCGACAGCCCATCGTTTTGGAAAACATCATCAGGCTGAACCGGTTTCTCGTGCTGCTTACTCTTCGGATGGGTCTGCTGCGAGGCAAGTGTTTTCAGGTTCTGTTTTATGAGCTGCATTCTTTCGAATAGTTGTTTGCACAGGGCGCGATACCGATTTGAATTTTGGAGTTTTGAAGAAACTCTGAATGTGGGTATTCGAAATAAATTTTTTTACCTTTCGTTTCGGCACGTAGGGACAGTAGGGAACTCGTAAAATTCGCTCTCCTTCACGTAATTTCAACTGAGCTACACCGCACATTCGGTTACATGCTGTATATCCGCGATCCCGAAACATACAAGTATTTCTATTGCATGAGAACAGGAGAGTGAGAGCGGCCTATCACCGTGCAGAATGACGAATTCCAGACGCATTCCTGCGCAGCTGTAGCGATGGTATTTTGGAAAAAATGCCTGTCGGAGTGAGGTGCAATTAGCCCCCGCATGCGGAAACATTCATGATGCAGTCACTAATTACTATCCAAATTGCAAATGGGTTTTCGCCTTTGCCGCTAAGCCACAAATCCTGGAAATTAAACAGAACAGGTTTCTGCTGTGATTGATGCAAACGAGGCGTCTTTAGCAGGTTGTTGACACGCTTGCCTCCCCCCAATCATTTATTATCATTTTGCATCAAGGCAAGTAGACTCCGCAGTTAAAAAAATCCGGTTAAGATGGCCTTCTTTTTCACCAGGTAAACAGGTCTTCCAAGTTATTTCGGGCTCGCCCTTAGATTCTGCATTTATAATTGTTTCAGTTGCACCTTGCCGTTAGGTTGGTTAGCCTCCTGTGTGCCGATAGCCTCCTGTGTGCCACCTCAAATAAGTGCGACAGTTCTCACTTTTCCAGCTCACCGTCCGTCAACGAAAGCACCAGCCAAGCCCTCTCGCTGCGAGAAGCACAGGCACCGATGCCAGAAGACAACGGACTCGGTCACGTGACGGTTTTGTGAATGGTGCCGGAAGCTCCTGAAATACGCGCAATGAAGTGCCACAGCTGTCTGAGAAATGCTACCCTTCGCGACTTCAGTGTGTGCCCTGAGTGGACCTCTGAGAAGAGTGAACGGATGCTTGCGTGCGACATGCATTGCCACGCCTGCCCTTTACGTCATGACTCGACACTTCCAGCAGACCACATTCACAAACCCTCGGAAGACCCAACAGCATTAGGAGCAATATCTGCGGCCAGTGGATAGACAGTGTGACCCGAGGGCACCGAGTGCTGTCCGAGTCAAGTGTTACACGGTAATTACCAAGTCATTGGTGAATTGACGCTGATATATTGTGTGATGCGCGCGGTGCACGTTGGCAAATTTTCAATGCAGCAAGGCTCCTCCAGGCCCTAAAAAGAGGGCAAGGTGGATGGCCTGGCGTGTGATAAGTTTGAAGGGGAATGCAGCGCGCGATGACGAAGACACGAAAAAGTATAGAGGTGGACATCAATGTTGTGTCTGCCTTCCTCCATTTTCTGCGCCTTCGCCATTACGCGCTGTCTCGCATTATTTAATACCTTGTTTCGTGGCTGTCGCATTCCGTGCACATTTTTAATGCGACATATTGGAGCCTGGTGACCGGACTTGTTTTGCGAAACCATGACTATTAGCGACTTACTGCACATGAAAAGGGTCTGCAAGAAACGAAAATAAAAAAAGTCAGATTGTCGAACAAGGAGGTCGTTCAGGCTATGCGCCTTCAGCGTATGTTGTGTTTCCTGATTCGTAAATGCTACCCGCCGCGGTGGCTCAGTGGCTAAGGCGTTGCGCTGCTGAGTACGAGGTCGCGGGTTTGATTACCGGCCGTGGCGGCCGCTTTTCTGATGGAGGCGAAAAGCAAAAACGCCTGTGTGTACGAGATTTCGGCGCAGGTTAAAGATCCCCAGGTGGTCAAAATTAATCCGGAGTCCTCCACTACGGCGCGCTTCATCGCCTGCGTTGCGTCGGCGCGTTGAACCCTACAATCAATCAATTCATAAATGCTTTGTGCCTTCACGAGAACCCTAAATAAAACAAGAAAAAAAAGTATATTCCCTGAGTTCTGTTTCCTGTGGAACTGGTTCATAACGATTTGCAAACACACCACGATTATCCGATAGTTCGATACAACCATGAGCGTCGGCAGGACTTTATTTTGAGGCGGGAAAACCGGGGGGTGGGGGAGGGAGGGAGGGAGGGAGGGAGGGAGAGGGTGGAAAGGAAAGGGGTATTGTTCTGGTGTGGCTTGAGGGGGGGGGGGGAGAGTGCCCATTTGCAGCCCTCTGCCGACGCCCATGAATACAGCCAATCTTACATATAGCCAATTTTTCTCGCGAAATCGCTATACGTGAGAATATTTCTGAACGTAGGTGTATTAATTAAAACGCCTCTAACTGCGATGAGGGGGACTGCACGCTGATGTACAGCGGATGCCGCAGCTTTGCTCTGTTAGAGTTCTGGTAAATTCTCTGCTATAGAGTTTCAGTAAATATCACTGATGTCCGAAAAAAAAAGAAATATGTAGTGGTGAAGCATGACACATTTATTATGGGATGATGGGTTGATTGTGAATAACACTGGTACTCCCCTGTTGACTCCAAAATCTAGGAAATGGATTTGGGATAAGCCATCCGCTATAGGTGACAAGAATAAAGTCGGCCCACATATGCAGCTTAGAACAGACAAAAAAAAAAAAGAAGCTGATGTGGACGAAAATATCCGAGCCTCCAGCTGCTCCATAACGGGTTGCAGTATATAATTGTGACGCGACGTCGATCGTTCTTGCCCACATAGTCATGCCATTTTCTTTTTTTTTATCTTCGTGTTTTTGCTGCGTGGCATATGAGAGGAGGTTTAAAGATGGGAAGAGATTAGAAAGTAGAAAGGCAAGAGAAAGAGTAGAAAGTAGAGAGAGAGGGCTGCCAAATCATGCCATTTTCGAACACACATCTATGCAAGCGTTCATAGTAAATAAAAACCATTCTAGAGATGGACGAGAGACGAAAAATATATAGCGCCTATGAACAAAACAATGGCGAGGAACGACAGCGACAAGCGCTTCCTCGCAAAAATGGTTTTATTGGTAAAGACAGAAATATACAAGCAGGAAGATAGGAAAACAAACAAAACAAAGTAATTACGTGGTTACTACGCCTGAAAGAACAATAAAAACCACACCGGCGACGTCCGTGTCATGTACTCTCACAGCATATTCTTGTGATAGGCACAGAGTTAAACATGATAACGTCGTTACAGCATATGCCACAAACCTTTTCTATAGTACTATGTAGGTTTTTACCACTCTGTGTATACATGTACCATCCCCATACGAGAAGATAAAGCCGATCTTCAGCGTTTATTGGCGCTGTCAAGAGCGCGACGGAAGGCCGTGCACAGTAGTCCAAGCGCAGCGTTCCGAACACAATCACGAGCGAACGTGCCCGCACGCATCGCCAGGCGCGTGAACGTGCCGCTTCATCGTCGGCGTCTCTCTCATCATCATTACTGTTTATGTTGGCGGTAAATTATAAATCCGCTACACCTCCTACGTTCGTTCGTTCAGTTTCGGCGTGCCGTCGCTGACAGTTTTTGAAATTGCGCGCGCTACATCTTGCATTATTCTTTTTTTGCTCTCTTCAACCTTTAGCACTGGATCTGCATGGGCCTACGTTACAATTTCTTTAACTGGGCACAGCACTGGCCGCTGGCTACGGGCCCACGACACTTCTTGAATTTCTGTCGTGGAGTGAAATGAATAAGCTATACAACTTTCCTTTTCACACTCAACACACCCTTTGCGGTTGGCAAAGGGGGAGAATTAAGCTGGAGGATCTACTGCTGCCATCTTGCGAGTAGTTCACATTCGACTCTAGGCTATGCCACTTATTTATTTGTTTCTTGCCTAGTGACTGACAACTTTTCATGCACTTCGGCTACCAAAGTTAGCCAGTGGCTAAGCTATTGCACTACAGAAATCCTAGCCGGTTCTCCGGTGACGCACTGCCACGCTGCTTCTTCTGGCCGCCTGCAGGCGCTGCTGTTCCATTTCCAAGTTGGCGGCGTGGCGTGGAGAAATATCGCCACGGATGCCGTTGCTGCTTCGGCTTGGAATCGGGTTTTCCTGCACCACGCAAAGAAAGACAAATCGTTCGCTGTCACAACAATAACGAAGAAACTACTGTTGATAACGTAAACTGCTGTTCTTGTACAAATACCGATAGTAGTATATAAGGGGATTAATACGGGGATTAGTACAAACTGTTACGTGGTTCCTCTATAAATTCGTACAGATTAAGTTGCTGTTGAAAGCGTCTTCATTTGGGGAATGGTCAACTTTTTGACCAGCTGCGGTATACATCTCCACAAAGGGGGAAAAGATGTCTTGAAAGAAGATGACTATAGCCAAACTGGGCGAGGCTAGCCAGGCAATTCGTCATAAGGCCAAGACAGCACAAATTGAGCAGCGCTCAGAACGTTGGGCTTGTAAAAGTATACGCTCTTTGGCAGAGCTACTGTTGCCGCTCATACCCAGGCTCCCGTGACATCACTTTGCTTCCATGACTAATTATCTCTAAAGTTACTTGGCGTTATAGTACGAATATCTCTCGCACAGATACAACCTTGCTTTTGGCTTATTATGGAACTTATGAGATGGCTCCCCCCCATTCCCAGCCAAAAAAAGCTATAGGGTGTCATTCTTTGGTCCGCAGCATTTGACGGCTGATTACACAAAAAAAAATGTCCTTGAGATATCCACAAAGTTCTCTTGTTAAGTTATATCCGAGGTAAATTCTTCCAGTAGGCCAACTGTCGACTTAATAAAATGGTTCTACTAAGTTTTCAAGGTGAGCACCAGATTTCTAGAAATTTGGAGTTTTGGAGAAGTTTTGAGTTTGGAGTATGCAGAAGTTTTTATTACAGCACATTTTTCAAGCGCGGCTTGTTGGCAGCCCCGAGTTACCGCGATAGGTAAAAGATGTGTCACTGTACTATCCAGTATATGCGTAAAAATCCCCTCTATTACTTCGAAAAGGGTAGCGCTGGGACAAGATTGGCGTGATATTCTTCTCCACCGAAGGTGACAGCAGAACGCAAATAAAATGTTACAAAACATGCAGTGTTTTTCCCCCTTCGTTGTTGGGTGGGCTTATACGCATTCACAGTTGATCACCTGGCGGCTCGGCGCTCGTTCCTGGCTCGTCGAGGCCGTCGATTTCCTCAATTGACGCAATCGGTGCACGCGGCGCTTGTGGTTGTGGGCTACCAGGCTGCCCAGCCTTCCGACCATCATTACCCTGCGTGTGTTGGGCACACAATCAATGATACTTGCCAAGACAGCTATGTTGAAAGAGAGGACGAGAGAACAGACCAGAGAGAGAGGGAGAGGGAGAAAGAAAAGTTGGTTCCTGAGGCGGAACGTAGACCCTTGCATAGAGTTTCCGGTAACTCCTTCGCCAGAGCACGAGCGTGCCATGTAGTGAACACGTGAAATTGTGCATCATTCTGTGCCTTTTTGTTTTCTACATGTGCCATATTGAGTCTAGCGCAGTGTCTTGGCTAACGTTGCAATATGTTTTCCTACCCTGAAGCATCAAGACGTTTACACTGGTTATTGGCGCATTACTGACGGAATCAGCTCCCCGGCGAAGACCATGAAGAGACAGTAAAGGCGCAGCCTCCCGTAATCATAAGGCTCAATATGAAACTATAGCAGTAAGTGTTACCGCACCCTGTTCATTAAGAAGGATAATAACAAGGCCATACGTAAATGACATACAATACATTTTCACATATGTACTGGATCCATAGTCGAACGCTAGTGTCGGGTCCATCGGAACAGGTAACTACAGCATTCCATCTTTTTCTTGAAAATATGACATTTGTGCAACGAAGCATTTGGGGCATCTCGCTAAACAGCTATCGATAAGAGACGAAGAAGCAATCATGGCTGCGAGGATATTGATCTTGCCAAATTTATTTTAGAGCGCTATGACAAGGCACATGTCTGTACATACGCGTACATACAAGGCACATACAAGGTACGTACATACGTATACGCGTGGGAGGCGCCCGATAAGTCTTGAGAGGAGGCGTTCTAAATGCATGGGATTCAGTATGCCAATGGTTCAGGCGGGAAGCCTCTCCGATACAATGTTAAAGAACCACACCGTTCAAGTTGCCATTCGCTTCTTTTCGGCAAGTGGGTGGCGTCAACATTGTTATCGGTTACCTTGAAGGCTCGTCGAACTACAAGCACTTTGGAAGCGCATGCGAAACAACTTTTTATCATTCCCTGTGATTATGGATATAAAAACTTACATTTTCGCTGATGCTGTCCGCCCCTTCCTCGTCCGATTCTTCAGAGTCGTCCACAAATGTATCGTAATCTGAAAATTAAGACAAGCAATTTAGCTCTTGAATTGTACCCAGTACCGCAAAGCACACTCACTGTTCGCAGACAACAAACAATTGACAGGTGTTCGCAGAGGGCCTGCTCTTTATTTCAGTGAGGCAGAAAGCAAACTATTTACAGGTGGTCGCACAGGGCCTGCTATTATTTCAGTGAGGCTGCAAAGGGCTTGGCTTGCATTGAATTAAAATGGACTGGTGAATGTCGCTGAACAGGACATCCTCATACTTTGTTGCGATACGGCACCAAGCCCCGCATAGTTCGACGGAAACGATGATGGTTCACATATGTATTCGTGGCTAATCCCCTGTGTAGATGAAGCTGACGACGGCAATGACGATTATGGCTGTAGGTGTATTGTTTGTAGATGCGTCGATGAAGACGATGACGTCAGTTCTTGGGGTTAACACTTAGCTCATATAACATTAAGCATAGACCGCGGTTCTGGCACTTTTCAGCCGTGCATTAAATGTCACACACTCGTGCAAGGACAACGTCTGCGTCTGCGCAGACGTACTATGTGCGACGTGGTGGGAAGTCTCTATCAGGATTTTTTTAAATTTCCAGAAGGTGGTCTGGGCTACCGTTGCCCACGTCGTAGGCGGTCATGAACGACGTTCCTTGGTTCTTCATTAATTGAAGTTGAAAAATGCGTATTTTTAAGTTTCAGAACTTAAACTCCTTATTTATATAAGAGAGGTGTGTTTAGTGGGGGACGCCTTTTGCGCAGCGCGTCACGTATAGAGTGCGTAGTGAACCAGATGTTTTTAGCGGAAAGCAAGCTCAAACACAGCAGGCAAGTGTTCTATTTATTTTTTGTTGGCGGGGTGCATTGGGAGGTTAAAATGCAACCGGGATAAGGTCTGCTAGATTTCCGGCTACTGCTGCGCCTGTGGTCTCGTCTGACTGCGACATTGAAAAGCCAGATGTAGCAAATCCGCTGTGCTTGTGAACCGCAAAAGTACTTGTGACACTACCTGCTGATTATCTTTCGAGCGCGAGGAAAAGCAGATGATCACACCCTTCTCACTAGAAACGTCAGCATAAGGCTGTTCAAGAGGCCCTCCCTACAGCTTGCGAATAGGACAGGCAAGCATGATTATTATGGGAATTATTTGCATTGACGTTGCAAGCCAGGCACAACGAAAAAGAACCAAGACCTGTTTATACTATAGCGTGCACCGCCACGTCGGTGTAAATATGGGCCAGTATGGAGATTGCGGGGAGGATGCTTCTGGCAATAGAAAGCTGTTGAACACAAATTGTCGGTAAACGTAAGGTCGCTGTTGTTCACAAGTTCGGTGAGCGCTGGCCTCGTTTGGAGAAAAAATTTTCGCACCCTGGAGTGTTTCTGTGGTTTTCCAGCTGATTATTTCCCATGTTGGCATTGTTAGTAGCGGAAGGCCTAACCTGGAGGTCTATGAAGGAAGTGTTCATTTAACTCTCAAGCGATGAAGGCACCAATGAAATCCCGGTTGTTCATGGCACCGAGCTGTGCTCACTCTAAAGAACACTGGTGGTGCGATAAAGTCTATGTGATTACGGAGGTATTGTGAGCGCTTACTCGTGCACTAGTGGACTTAACTGCATCATGGATCTACCCTAGACCGTGCCCGTCCACCGTCCAACGGTGTGGTCAATCTCTCACCTGTGCATAAGCATTATAACCATCATTTGTACATAATCGTCATCACAAGTCGCTTGGTTGTTGTTGCACGATCTGGCAAGTAAAGCAGGCGACCGTTAGGTCTGCTGCCTCTCCTAGAGAAGCGTCCTGCCTCTTTACAGTATAAATAACTGATACCTTCCCTGAGATCGGTCCAAAATCTCATTTAAAAAGATATTTCTCCTTTTTTTTCTCTCCTGAACCCTTGTTGATACCAGCCTGGACTCCGTGGAAATCGATATAAATTCTTTCCGTGCATCCCTAACCGTTAACTACAAAAAGAACACATTTGCTATCTTTGTTTCTGCCGGGCAGGAAAACTAGTACTGTGGCTGATCTTTGTCAGAGAAACAAGGCCTTGGCAGCTACTTGTTTGGGCAAAAAGTTGTGCGTATATATCAAGCAATATAAATTCTTCTACTCAATATCGCGTAGCCTGATAACATCAGGTAAAAAGAACGCGAAAAAAACGTGGTGTGCGTTGGGCAAATGTTGGTTAGGGTCTGACTGACAGATGGGCGTAAAAAAGTTCGAAGGAATTAGTAGCTCAGATTACTGTGTGTAGAATATGTAAAAATGGTTGTAATGAAGATTCGTAAGGCTTAAATAAAATGACGTTGTTAGATTAAAATTGCAACAACTGATTAAAAACTGTACTCGTGAACTACACGCCCACATATCTCCATCTGACATCATTAGAGCTCTGCTCCCCCAAAGAAAGTTTTATTCTTTGTGAGACAATGACGTGCGTTAAACCAAAATAGCCATCTGGCAAGATACCAATAGTAGACACGTGCAGCCAAATATATCCACGGGCGCAGTATGTATATCATGGGCCATAACCTAAGCTATACACCACAGGTTTGATCGTATATACTCGTTATGAATTCCTGTGCAATTTTAATCATTAAAAAAAACATGCCGTTTTGATTCCTATCACTATGTTTTTTTCTTCAGCATCACAATAGGAGTCTGGATCTACTTCGGATGACGAAATTGATGAAATGAGTGTTCTAGACTATGCAGTTAAACGCAGGCTTTCCGTTGAGAGGATTTTGCAGCACCTCTACGGCGCATGCAGTCTACTGGACCATTACGCCATGCGATTTCGAAATGCAGTTTACAAGTGCGCTGTACAAGTACGCTGCCTCACATGAAAAAAATAAAGGAAATCAGAATGCCATGATCGGCTGAGCAGTCGGACGCAAAGCGCTTTCTCTGATATGATTTTGAAGAATCTACGGGCTGCTTGTCTCCTGTGCCACTCATCGGTCACGTGATTGTGAAAGAAATGCAACTTATCTACTCAGTACAAGGAATGCGCTTAACATGACGAAATAGATGAAATGAATATACTAATCAACTGCGCAGTCAAACGCAGAGCTTTAGCTCATTTTTTGGAAGCATCTCTACGGCGCACATCTCCCGGACCGTCACGTCATGACCATAAAAAGAATATTGTTTACTTACGCCGTTGAAGAAATTATGCTTACATGAAAAAATAGATGAAATGAGTGTAATAATGGGCTGTGCAGTCAAACGCAGAGCTTTCCGTGAGAGATTTTGCAGCAGCTCTACGGCGAATACCTACTGGAACTCTGCATCATGTGATCGGGAAGAAAATGCGATTTACTTACGCAGTAGAAGCAATAGTGCGGCAGCCAGCAGTGCTGCGTCGTTACAGCCGTTTGGAGGAGGTTCGTTGACTATCCTACAGGCCCGCCCCATAAGCACCGGAGGTTGGAGAGGGCACTATGCAAACAAGCAGCGCATGCATGTAGCTGGGGGGCAGCCACTTGTACAGTCGTGACGCTGGTTCGAAAGCTGTCGTTCTTGTTGATGTTCCAGCTGTTCGGCTTCCTGTCACTCGTCCTTCGATTCGATGTTACGATCGAGTTGTATACAGTGCGTAGTACTTAGACTCGTTTTTGACGCTGTTGCATTAGCCTTTGCAAATGACTAGTTGGCGTCATTCTGTTTATGCTTTATTTGAGGGTTAAATATGGCCCTCCAGAATAATAGGTGGGTCAACTGTCGTATGGCTCAAGGTAACGAATTCGGCTTTGACGTATGTGCCACGAGTTGAAGTCCTTTATTGATTGATATTTTAACGTAAACGCTGGTGAAATTATTTTCAGATGTAAAAACTACAATTTTAAGAGTTTAGAACGCATTTGGACACATTGCAGCATTTCTTTGCTCGGTCTTCTATAAATCGGCTGTTGAGCCAGTTAGGGTATGCAGCAAGATTCAAATGCAGTCGGGAAAATTGGGTTGCTCAGAGTGTCGTTTGGCTTAGGTATTTGTTTAATTACTCAGCAAACCTAAAGTTGTAGAGGGCAATGCAAAGCGGAGGGATTTATTCGGCAATAAGCAAACTCCACTGGGAAAGTTCGTTGACGCAACAGAAACTATCGCGTCATTTAAAAATTTTTGATAACACGCACGAATATCAACTATATCTTAGAAAATTTAGGCACCCCAAAAGTTGCACAAGGGCTGGGTAAAAATATTCATGAAATAGTCTCGTACCCTTGTCCTGTGCTGGATGATGGATGGTGCCTGGAACTTCATGGTCGGGTCGTCGTGAAAAACTTGGTGCTCACAATATGCTGCAACCTCAGTTATTTTTAGTGTCCCTGCAACAGCCCTTCAAGCGGCTATGAAGGGCTGTTTTAGGATTTGTTGTTCATAGAAACTGATCCGGCGCACATATCTCGGGATAATTTAAGTAAGGAGGGTGATGAAGGACCGTTAATAAAACAAGGACAAGTGAACTTTGCTAATGACTTGGTTTTTTTGTGATGAATGATGAATGATGAAGCGAAACCCAGGAGAATCACGTGACCGCAAGAAAAAGGGGTTGGTATGTTGGACCACTTGTTACAAATTCTTTTGATTCAAGGGTGAAACTCAGACGAGGACCAATGGACAAGACGGAAGGAGCACGCGTTTCGGCCGGTCCGTTTATCTTTGTGTTGCGCTGTTGAGTAAGAAATGAATACAGGTAAAAATTGCAGTGGGAGGAAGTGTATACACATGCGTACAATGATTTGAAAGTGGGTGGATTTTAACTCGCCAAAAAGCTCTCCAACTGGTAGATGTTTTTTCCGCCGGTATGTAGCGGTCGTTTCTTTGTAGCTTTGCATACACTTGCAGGCTATTTCTGTGGCACGATGTATACCACAACACAATCGTTTAATTAGTTGAAAATTTTCTTGCTGAAACTGACACAGTCCGTTAAAAATGGCACGAAGAGAAACATTTATTGCTTTATACAACGGCAGTACATTCATTTTGTAGACAACAAGCATACAGACCTGCCGGTTGAATTATCGGCAATGTAAAATCAGCAAATGAAGTGTCACAATGCTTGCACGGAGCAAAGATGGACAGTTGAGCAAGATTAGAGTCTGTCAAATGACAAGCCTAATTAGTCAAAAAATTGACAAGGTCAAGCTAACCGTCATTTACATCAGGGGTCGAAAGCCTGCTGCCCGCGGGGCAGTACTATGCGGCCCCAGCACGACGAAAATCAGGTAAGCATGTAAATCAGATTGCTGACCCCTGATTTACATGCATCATTTCACCAATCTTGTACTTTACGAGCCATATTAATCTTTGTAGTATTAGTGACC